>CM053787.1:564186337-564723837 GCA_028749045.1 Cupressus sempervirens | reverse complement strand
TTAATCAATTCCCTAATGAAGTGGTACCTTTATCAATGTGTTTGCTCCTTTTTTGAAAAACATGATTCTTGGATAATGCAATTGTTGATTTTTTATCACAAAGGATTGGCATTGGTTCTTTCTGATTATGTTGTAGATTTAAGAGAACTTAACACATCCATACTACTTGATACACTGTGGAAGTGACAACTAAATATTCTACTTTAGCTAATGAGATCACCATTATAGGCCACTTCTTTGATGCTCATGACATAGCTCTTGATCCAAAGTGAAAGATATACCTAGAAGTGTTCTTGTCATCAATGCTACCTACAAACTCATTGTCAGTATAACCAATCAAACCAAAATTGTTAGCTTTGGAGTATAAGATTCCATATCCCTTGTTCTTGCAACATATGTCAATATTTTTTTTCCAACTTTCAAGTGAGAATTTTGTGGTGGCTCCATGAACATTGAGATCAAAATTACACCATACATGATAGCTAGCCTTACATTAAACTTCCAACAAGCCTTTTATACATAGTTGGATCAACATTTGATCCCTTCTCCTCCTTGCTAAGTTTTGTTCATGTTGCAATTGGAGTTGATATTGGATTGCATTTTATCATTTTTTTTTTTTTTAAACATCCTTTATATACTTGGATTGACAAATGAAGATACCTTTTTCACATTAAATAACTTCAATACCTAAGAAGTATTCCATCAAACCCAAATCTATCATTTCAAATTCTTTCATCATTTCTAACTTGAATATGTCTATTGATAGAGTTACAGTGAATATCAAGTCATCAAAATTGATTTTACCTTCTTTATTTTTCTTTACATATAATGTGGGCTCACTATGACTTCTATTGAATTTATTGTTTATCATGTATGAATCAATCCTCTTATACCAAGCACCTTTGGGTGCTTGTTTCAAACCATAAAGTACCTTTTTTTTAAATTTATATACTTTGTCTTCATGCCCACAAACCTCATAACCATGTGGTTGTTTAATATAAATGTCTTCATCAAGAAAACCATTCAAAAAGGCTGATTTTACATTAATTTGATACACTTTCCAATTATTTTGTGCAACTATTGCTAAAATAGTTCAAACTATATCAAATCTAGCAACTGGACTAAATGTTTCATTATAATCAACCCCATATTATTGTGAAAATCCTTTAGCAACTAGCCTTGTCATATGCTTAACAATTTTACCTTCTGGGTCAAATTTTGTTTTATAGACCCATTTGACTCTTATGTATTTTTTTTCTGTAGGTAAATCCATTAACTCTCATGTTTTATTTCTTTCAATAGAGTCAAATTCTTTGTTTACTTCCTTGATCCATTTATTTTCCTTAATTTCTTCTTCAAAATACAATGGATCATAAGAAAATAAAGTAAAATTTGAGCACATCTCTACATTCTTTTCTTCTTAATCATATATCTCTTTTAAGCTTCTTATTTTCTTACCTTTTTACCTTGGTTTTGAGAATTTAGAATTTGATTCATCCCTTACATTTGAATTTGGAGTTGATGGTCATTGTGCAAAGTACCTTGGTGGAGTATTGGGTGGTGTTTGAGTACTTTTTTCCTTTGATTCATCTTTACTTTGAACTATTGGTTCTCTTCTTCTAACTTTTTTATATCATTTCCATCCCCATTGATGGTCATTTTCTTTGAGACATGGTTATACAATCTATAAACTTTTGATTCTTCACTATAACCAATAAAGATACATTTTTCACTTTTATCATCTAGTTTCCTTCATAATTCAAATGGAACCAATGAATAAGCAATACATCCAAAAATTCTAAAATGGGATACATTATGTTTCTTACCATTCCATGCTTCTTCTGGAATTGTGTTCTTAACACTTTTTGTAGGACGTATGTTAAAGATGTATATAACACATGCTACTGCTTTTGCCCAAAAATCATTAGATAGAGTTTTGGCTTTTAACATACTTTTTGACATTTCCATTATGGTTCTATTATACCTCTCTGTTACACCATTTTTTTGTGGTCTTTACCTTATGGTAAAATGATTCTTAATTCCATGACATCTACAAAAGTCCAGAAACTCATTAGAATTGAATTCATCACTTCTATTAGATTGTAGGTCCTTGATATAGTGACTACTTTGTTTTTCAACCAAAGTTTTGAACTTGAATTTTTCAAAAGCTTCATTCTTTTGTTTGAGAAAGTATGTTCAAATTTTCCTGCTAAAATCATCAATAAATTTTAAGAAATATATACTTCTCCGTAAAGATGGAGTTTGCATAGATCCACATATATTAGTGTGAATTAATTCCAATGGTGCTCTTACTTTATATGAACCTTCTACTAAAAAGTTTTCTCTATGTTGTTATGCCAATATACAACTTTCACACGTGAACTTGGTGGTTGTTGTAGGAATTTGGTATAGCTCTGGTACCATGTAAGAATTTTCCTAAGGCAATAATTCAACACCAAAATTAGGAAGCTCAATAGATAGCACAAGAGAGACTAATAGTGATCAAATGATAATGGATATTAGATGATTGGATGAATACACACTAGAAGTGCCTTGCATATAAAGGCAACTAGAATGACTATGAGTTAGCAAAGAGATAAATATTGCAACTAAGCACATGTCCACCAAGAGTAGATTATCTTCCATTGAGCACAAGATTTTGTGTGATGATGAGAGGATAAGTTTACCTAGGTGTATCTAATAAAGAGATGTTGTAGACACCATGTGTCTAATAAATTACTAACTCATGTGTTGTCAACAAGATAACTCATATGGCTATGCATATTCCTAAGTGTCTACATGAAAACTAATATAAAAATGCATTATCCTAAGTAAACTTAAGTAAAGTGCAATAATAATTAATTATTTACACTAACACCTCCCCTTAAGTGCAACTTATGGGAATGCATTTAAGCTCACAAAGCTAAATGCAAGATACAATATGGGTCCTAGCTACCAGGCCATGTTAGGTACCCATGTACAAATGCAATTCTCTACATACAATGCTATGCTATGGAATGCAATGCAATCTCTCTTAAAATGGAGAAAGAGGGAAAACCTCACAGAAAAAACCTCCTCCAAAAAGAGAGATTGAGAAATACAAGATGCATGCAAGGATGGAGTAATCAAGATCCCCTAGTATGACATACATCATGCATGTACAAGAATATATCCCCCATAATAAAAAAATACATGATGGTATCCCCCCATACTGAATAATCTCCTTTAAGGATGTCATGAAGGAAAAAAAGTATCCAATGCCTACAAATGACATTTCTCTCTTTAGGAAGAAGATACACCAAGTATAGGTGCAAGTATACTTCCCACTGTGGATAGGAAGATGGATGAGAAATCTATATGTAGTATGCTATGGATGCTACCTCTAAAGTCTACTCATATGTTGAAAAGTCCTTGATGAATGTAGATGCCACAAGCCAATTTGGTGGATGCCCAAAAGAAGGTGGCAAATAGGGTCATATGTCTATGTATGAAAGTGAATCAAACTCCAAAGGCAAGGAATCATCCTTATAGGTAGATATGGGAAGAGAATTAATGTAGCCTCCACTCAATGATGAATGCACACCCATGAAAGAAGCTCCTTGATGACTGAAGAAGATACACCATGAAAACTAAATGATGTTCCTCCTTGTAGGAAGAAGTGGTGCCATAGGTATAGTAGAGAATGCTCTCGAACTTGTAGGAAGAATCCTCACAAGATGTGATGTCTAAGAAAACTAGAATAAAATCTTCAAAGACTGATATGTC
The DNA here is from genome assembly GCA_028749045.1 of Cupressus sempervirens. Classification (NCBI taxonomy): domain Eukaryota; kingdom Viridiplantae; phylum Streptophyta; class Pinopsida; order Cupressales; family Cupressaceae; genus Cupressus; species Cupressus sempervirens. The sequence goes on along the minus strand of CM053787.1, from coordinate 564,720,072 downwards.
TCCTTTGAAGTAAAAGATTCCTCCTCCAACTACTGAAAAGAAGTGTCCATAATCATGCTAGTCTCAAAAGAAAGATCAAGTGGTTGAGGGTCAGAGTGTACCCTCACAACAAGTGAAGAATAATTCTCCTCAACAAAGAGAAGATGGATGTCATCAATAATGTCTCCCACATCTTCAATGTAAGACTCCACAAAGAACACTACAATGTTTGGAAGGAAGTCATTCCATGAAGCTAAAATAGGAAGACACAGTGTTTCCTGTTAGACTAAATCATGAGCATCTGTGGCTGGAACTGGATTAATAGAAGCAATAGGAGCATTAGGAGGTATGATCTCAACTGGAGTTGTAGGTACCACAACTAGAGTGACTGGCGGTAGAATGTCCTCTGGTAATGAAGGGACTCATGGATCTCCATATGCTTCCCAAAAACACATCCAAACATCATGAGGACTACTTGCCTTACTAAGAGGAGCAAAAGATTCCTTACTCATACTATTATACATAAAGAAAAGAAGAAGAGAAAGATGTCCCAAATTAGTATTAGGTGGAAATATCTTTGAATATAGATAAGGAAACACTTCCTTGTGTTCTCTTAGATGACCAATCATCAAAGCACTCCATTTTTTATAGTTCATTTTTGTCAATTTGAATCTTAAACCAAAGTGACACTTTTGACATGACTCTATGAGATCAAATAATATATGCACCCCCAAAATACAAAAAAGAATCAAAGAAACCCCCCTTAATGCATGATTTGAAAATTTATATTTAGTGCAATTACAATGGCCACTTGCCAATTTACCTAGAGTAAGTAGACTTTTGATTTTGATGGTTACAACAACAAATATGAGGTTGTATTGAACTCAACAAGATAAAACACAAGACCTCTCAAGGATCTAATTAATTACAAGTGCCAGTAGGCCAAAATGAGACCAAAATTTGAAAATACTATATCTACTCAAAATTATTCCAAACTGATACTAGATTTGGAAAGTAGACAAAAAATCATGCACTCTCAAAAAAATAGCACCTAAATATGTGTCTAGATGAGCATGTACTAAGCCTTTGAAGTTACAAAAATTGAGATTTGTGAGTTGCAAATAAATTCAAGAATAGAGATCTCAAGCAACCTTTACCAACGTGTAGAACATGAAATTCTACCCAAAAACAAAAAATATTGCTTGAAAAAAGGAGTCTGTATGAGGGAGATATCATTGTTTGAAAATCACCTTTATAATTATTTTTCTTAAATCACCACTGTCACACCTTCAAAAATTAAATGACTCTAGATTTCACCTCAAATGTCCAATTTTGATGAAACAAAAGTCAATTTGGGGTTTTTTGACCCTTTGAATATGATGTCAATATTTGATTTGCACTAGCAAGCTCTAATCTTGACCTAAAAAAGAAATCTCTCTAATGGCTATGTAATGAAACTCCTATGGCTTTGGTACCATGTAAGAATTTAATATAGCTTTGGTACCATGTAAGAATTTTTCTAAGGCAATAATTCAACACTAAGATCAAGAAGCTCAATAGATAGCACAAGAGAGACTAATAGTGATCAAATGATAATGGATATTAGATGATTTGGTATGAGATAATTGGATGAATACACACTAGAAGTGCCTTGTATATAAATGAAACTAAAATGACTAGGAGTCAACAAAGAGATAAACATCACAACTAAGCACATGTCCACCAAGAGTGAATTATCCTCCATTGAGCACATGAGTTTGTGCAATCATGAGAGGATAAGTTTACATAGGTGTATCTCATAAAGAGATGTTGTAGACACCATGTGCTCTAATAAGTTGCTAACTCCTGTGTTGTCAACAAGACAACTCATATGACTATGCATATTCCTAAGTGTCTAGATGACAACTAATACAAAAATGCATTATCCCAAGTAAACTTAAGTAAAGTGTAATAATAATTAATTATTTACACTAACAATTGCACTATTTGAGGTAATCCTTTCACCATATTTTTCTTTTACAACAATCTTAAAGCATCAAAATGAAGATGACCATACCTCAAATGCCATAGCCATGACTAGTCTAAGTATACTATCTTGAAATTGACTTCTTCTGCTCCTTGAATACAATGAATCTGGAGTGGAAACATTCAATTGTGTGTCATGTTGACCCTTGCAATTAACCTACCACTAGGATTTCTATCCAAAATTGTAAAAATGTCATTATCAAAGGAAACTTTGTAACCTTTTTGCATTAGTTGACCAACACTCATGAGATTTTGTTTTAATCTAGACACAAAATATACATTCGGAATATATCTTTTTACTCCCATTTTTGTCAAGGTATTTACAACACCTTTTCCCATTACAGAGGATTCACTATCATTTCCTTATTTCAAATTTTGTAGAATCATCCAAACTAACTAACAAGTCTTTATTTCTAGTCATATCATTACTACATCCACTATCTAGGAAGCATATATCACTAGAACTTTCTTGAGCAACATTGCAAGTTATGAATAAACTTCTTGAATTTTTATGAGATACATCTAAGTAATTAGAACCATTATTTTTATTCTCTTCTTGTTTATTTCTATATTCACTTGGAAAATGACCAAATTTCTTACAATAATGACATTGAATTCAATATTTATCAAACCTTGATGATGCATGTTGGAATGGACTTCTCCCATGTCCTTTGTTGAAAATATGGATGGATTGATTTTTTCTTTTTTCTTGGTTTGGAGTTTCACTTCCATCTACACTTCTACCTCTCTCTCTTTCTCTATAGTTTGATCTCCCTCTTCATCTATCAAAATATACATGTGAACTAAAAGCATTCTCCAAAGAAGAATTGTTATTTTTGTTCATTCTAGACTTATGAGATAAAAGTGAACCCATTAATTGATTAATAGAGAGTGTTGTTAAATCCTTAGATTCTTCAATGGAAACAAAAAAGACATCAAATTTTGTAGTCAAACTATGAAGTATCTTTTCAACAACCTTTTGATCAATCAAATCATCACCATATGATTTAATCTAATTAACCATATTCATTACTTGATTTATAAACTAATCAACTAGGTTTGAATCTTTCGTACACTAATTTTCAAAATCATGTCTTAAAGTTTTTAATTTAACAATCTTAAATTTTGATGTCCCTTGATATGTTGTTTCTAAAATATTCCATGCTATCTTAGAATTCTTAGTTGTAGAAACCTTGGGATAAAATTATTAATTTGAAGATTGTTGAATTAGAAACAATGCTTTAGAATCACTTTTCCTATTATCTTGTAATTTATCTTTTCATCTTGTGATAAAGCAGAATCATCTAATGGTTCATTAAAACACTTTTCAATAAGATCCCATATGCCTTGCGAACAAAACAATATTTTCATCTTTATAGCCCAAAACTCATAATTTTTACCAAAAAAATAGGAATATATGGTTGAGTTTACAATTTCAATTTTTTTTTACAAAGAAAAACACTAAGAAAGTTTAAGCCAATGGCATATATCTTAAACAAACAATGATACAATACTTATTTTTCTCATTTTTAACAAATATCTTCTCATTGGACTTCAGCCTTTGAAACTAGAATCATCATCTTGTATAATCTTCATAGCCACTAATCTCTAACTTTCAAAGCTTATGATCTGCAATCTCTAAAATATTAGAAACACCATTTCACTATTACAACAGCTATAAATATAAATGAGTATTATTGTTTTTGCCTAGGCCTAGCTCTTTATTCTCTCATACCAATCTAAAAGGAAAAAAATACACATAGAAGAAAAATGATTTTATTGCCTTACTGAAATATATTACACAAGCCCTCTATTTATAGATGTCTGGGAATACACTAGAATACCTATCACACATTAAAATATATTATATTGTGATTAATATGGGGGCTAGAGGTAGTGGGAGGTTGATGATAAAATGGTGTTGGGCAGCTATGTGTAGCTTGTTGTTTGGTAGTAACGACAGGCTATTGGCAAAGGAATGATCCATAATAGGGGTGAAGAACAACACTCATGGATAATTGGCTTTAGTTTGCTTGCTTAAAGCATCTGGCTTCAACTATTTGCTGACTTCTATACATTTTGAATTATGAAGCAAAATGCTTATGTTTTTATTTATTTATTTAAGCAAATTTATTGTGTCATCGTCTCAATCCAACATTAATTAAAATTGAGAAATTGTGCCCTGTGCTTTCTTTTATGATGTCTTCACTTGTCCTCGGCCCCTAGCCCTAATTTTATTCTCATATCTAACAAGTCTTGAATTTATGTAGCAAAAAAAAAAAATGAAATGAAGGGTTTTAATGAGGTCCACTAGATCAACTATCCAAGGGATCATAAGAGAATCCATTAATCAAACTATTGAGATTTCTTCAATTCATCTCTTCTATTGTGGATAAGTGTAAGTAAAATGGCCCCCTTCTGAAATCTTGACCCTTCAAAAGTTCTTTTATGTTGTTCACCTTTAAAGTATCCTTGTATTGGCTAAGTATATCCTCATATGCAGTGCATTCTTTTGCATAATGTCATTTCATTTCTACAACAAAGTAGAAATAGAGAAGGACGAGATTATTCTTATAAGGGTCGCTGGTAGTGAAAGAGCCATCTATTTTTGTTTACATGGAGGTATCCCCGCGACCTAATCCCAGTGATGACCAGCAACCGATGTGAGCTTAAGGTGAGACTAGTCCTTTATGGGTGAAGAGCAACCGTGTGCAAGCCACTCTCACCAGAAAGACAAAAGGTAGAATCAAACCCAAGACCATGGGGGTGAATGAGACATCTGTTATGAAAAAGAAGAAGGCGTAGAAGGTTAGAAGGTTAAAAAGAGAGAAAGAAAAAGAAGGGAATGTGTCTATTTTGACTTAAAGAACATAAATTTATGTATTTAATGCCTATTTTAAAAAGATAATGAGAAAGAATGCCTTAACACATTTTTTCACAAACCCTTGTAGTAGCATCAAGTATCTAGATCAAAATTTTTGCAAGAAATAAAGATAGAAGGGAAAGAGATTAATTTTTTTAAGGGTTGTTGTTAGTGAATCTGTGTAATGTCCCCACTTTAGCAGTTGCCCAGTTGTGTGACTGTTAGCCTTTTCTTTTCTTTTCTTTTCTTTTATTTATCCTACATTGCTTGTGAAAAGTGGTCAACCCTATGAAGTAGGCAGGTTGAATATGAGAAGAAATTAGATGCAAGAGTTACAAATTTGTTTTTGGCATTAAAGGACATCTATCCTCTCTTGTGACATTGTAGACATCATTGCCTTGGGGTTTGGCCTTTGGAATTCATTGCTATCAACTTCATTAACAAACAACTTGGGCATATTTCTAGCTATAGGCAGATTAGGTGTTTGCTCATATCATTCCCACTCCTTGTTTGATACTTATGCCATTGTAAAGGGATGATTTTACATGTTATAATGCTAGAGTAATTAGTGAGTAGAAATTTTTTCTATGTATTTGATTTTATTAGTTTGAAAACTAATATTATTTCAAAAATAGTTCAATCTTTAGTTTGCATAAATTCCTTCTTGTTCATGTTATGTGATTACAAATATATGCAAAGACATTGAAATCTCTATCAACAGTTGGCTTAGTTTTTGGGCATTTCACCAGAAGGAAACTTTGTAGAAGATCTATGAAACCTCTTCTTCCCTATATCCACCTACATAATATATATTGGACTGGAATCCTAATCATCACCAACATGCATTGAAAAATATGTAGCTATAGGTGAACCATATGCAGTCATGCCAAATGTATCAACAATAGGTGTAGCCAAATCAAAATATATGGACATAGGAACAACACTAACTATAGCAATAGAAAACTGAACCAAATTTGTAGTTGATGAAAAATCATAATCATCAACATGTGTGTCATCATTAGAATACACATCAACAACTGCATGCATACTATTAAACTCCTCATTGGATGGTTTGACTAACACAAAAGTGGCTACTGATATGAAAATATCCTCACATGCTCCTACTCCCACTGTTGTTGTATTGCCATCCCTTGACAAAGCCTCAACTACAAACTCTTAACTCTACACACATGACTCAACACTAGGCTATGAATTAGTAATACTAGAGTACAAGCCCACATCTATTGACTCTGTTGAAACACCCACATCACCAACATCACAGCTAAGTGACTCTATAAATGCTTTTGTCCTACCTAAGGAAGCAATTCCCTCCTACATTGTAGCAACACCATGAGATCTCATATAAAAATCTCCAATAATAATTTTTTATCCTTGAGAGAGCCAAAAGTATCAGTGGTAACAACTGCATCAACTATCTCTACACTAACTATAACAATAACTCTGGGAGCCTCAACCTATTGAAGCTTGATGCCACTATCATCTGCTACTACTGACACAACCACATATCCATGTGAAATAAATCCATCATCAACACTACAGATAGGACTACCAATTGTTGTACTAAATATAGTTACATTTGCATTAGGGACTCCTGTCAGGGAGAACTCAAGCTTCCTTCCTTGCAACCTTGATGTTGGCCTTCTAATGGTGGAAACCATATACCTTGATGCCCTTTCAATTATCTCTGGATCTGATAAGCTCTCTATCAATCTCTATTGATGAAGCTTAAGTTTCTCCATACTCTCTTGCAAGGCATTCATTTTTATGCTAACTTCCTCATTACTTCACCAACTTCTAGAACTATCAGTCCTCCTATGTCTGTCCATTGCTAGAAAATGCTAGAATGTTGATCACTCCAAATGCAACAACAAATCTAACAATAATATAAATTTCCTACCTCATAGGATGGCAAGAAATCACTCTAATATCACTGAAACGGGCACCCTAGAAATGCCCAAAAATTGAACCAATTGCTCATAGAGATTTTAATGTCTTTGCATAGATTTGAAACCACATAACATGAACAAAAAGGAATTTATGCATACTGAAGATTAAACTACTATTGAAATAATATTAGTTTTCAAACTAACATTATCAAATACATAGAAAAATTTTCTACTCACTAACTACTTTAGCATTATAACATGTAAAATCATTCATTCACAATGGCATACATATCATATAAGGAATGGGAATGATATGAGAAAACACCCAATCTTCCTATAGCTAGAAATGCACCCAAGCTGCCTATTAATGAAGCTAAAAGAAATGAATTCCAAAGGCCAAACCTGAATGATGTCTAGAATGTCACAAGAGAGGATAGACATCCTCTAATGCCAAGAACAGATTCATAACTCTCACATCCAATTTCTTCTCATATTCAACCTACCTAACAATAGCCAAAAGCTCTCCTTTTATTCCTACTTCATAGGGTTGACCACTTTTCACAAGCAATGTGGGATAAATAAAAGAAATAAAAGGCTAACAGTCACACAACTAGACAAGTGCTAAAGTGAGGACATTACAATCTGAAAAGCTCTATGAATAGAAATGTAAAAGTAACACTACGACAACAAAGGAGCAATCAAGATTAAGACAAATAAAAATAAAAATAACACTTACATGGAATGGGAGCTGAAACCCAAAAAACTAGAGAAAGACAAGTTTGCAATGAATTAATCACTAGATCTAAAAAAATTTCAATTTCCATTAAAATTTTCACTAGCAACTGCTAGCACTATTTATGCCTTTGGATAAAGTGTGAGAATTGCAAGGGCATTATTTGCCACATTGGTTATGGCCCTTAATGCCTCATACTAAAGTTATGTCAAATCATTTTTCTCCTCTCTTATTGAAGAAGTTCCCAATGCACACAAACATTAGAATGATAATGGAGGAGAACTTTCCAAAGAGTTTTCCATAAGCTAAGAATTTTAACATTTTTTTGAACTAAATTGAATTTTCTCCCTTACATTTTTTTGCCCACAACCAATAAGCACTCAGTAAGTTAGCTTTTCTAAATTTTCAAAATCTTATAAATTTTTTAAACTATAGATATCAAATATATGTACAAAAAAAATCTTAAAAAAAATTAAAATATTATCAAATTTATAAACTATAGATACAACATATATGTACAAAAAAATTTAATTTCATTGGTTGGATTAAATGTAAAAATGCAATAGTTACTCATAGTGCACTAATAATTTTTCATCTTCAATATTAGAATTACTTTTACTATATATTTATTATTATAATAACTAGAAATAAGGTTTAGTGTTAATGTGCTTATATATGCATATATCTAAAACTTAATATTATAATTTAGGATTAAGGCCAACTTGTTTTAATTTTATGTAAATTAGGCTTCAATTAGGTTTTGAAATAGAGTTTTAATGTAAATGTTATAGTTAGGCTCAATTTTAAGGTTATATTTAGGATTTAATTTATCAAGTGACTCCTTTTTATGTAGGATTAAAAAAAAGGATTAAAATTTATGTAAGATCTACTAAACAACCCTAATTTATTAGAAGTCAATGAAGCACTTATCATATTCTTACTAACTTTAAGACTAACTTTTATATGTTAATATGTTCTTTATATTTTTAAACATATTTAAACAATATTTTGGTTACATTCAAATCAATTTAAAGTTTATGAACTTTTTTTTTTCATTTTTTAGTGACTTTTAAAGTAAAAGTTTGATTGTTGTAAATTTTTTAAATAGTTTTTTATATATTTGAAAAATACAATTACTAAATAGAAAATATTAATATTAATAGTTTTATGCATGTCTAAAAAATAAAAATCATGATGTAGCTTATTTTAAAAAATAGATTGAGTTAGGAAAAAATCTAGATTTTAATAAGATGTTTCTATATTTTTATATATATTAAAATCTTTCTATGTTTGATACATATTTTAAAAATATTTATATTCTAATCATGAATACTTTTAAAATAAAATTTAGGTTGTAATAGAAATTTTCTATAATATTTAATATATTATAGAAATACTTGCAATCTTTTCAAATTTAAGTTACTAGCGAACAAATAAAAACATTTCAGTCAAAATTAAACTTTGTATATTTGTTTACATGTTTTAGAAATATTTCTATCCTTTTTAACTTTAAATTGATAAATAATAAATAGAAACATTAATAATTATAGGTGTTTTTAAAAAATAAAACAGATCATGTCTTCTCCACAAAATTCAAATTGCTAAATCTCAAATACATCCTGTCTATCTAATGATTTTAATAGAAAAATAAACATAACTCATGGACAAAAGGAAACAACATCCTCTGTGTAGCGCATTGGTGAGCAAGATGATTTTAGAGTGTGTCATCTTCAAGGAATCACATGTCATGTGGAAAGTCTCATCCGAGAAAATAATTACTGGAGTCTTCAATCTCTCTCAGACCATACCTTGATTCTTATTTCTCTGAAACATCTCCATATAAAATAACATCCAATAAAAAAAAAAGTTGAAGAAACCATATTTTAGTTGTAAAACAAGAATGAATCTATATACATTCTCCACTACTCTGTGTTTCGACTTCCTTAGTGTGTGATAGCACATATATGGATAATGATGAAGCATTTAGTAACTGAGACAATAGTGGTTCGTATTCCTCACCACCCATTTACTCCAATTATTTTTGGTTTCCAAAAATGTGATGGCGAGATGCTGAATTAATTGTAGAGCTAGTAAGGGAATGTTAAAAGTTACTTTTTTCTTACAGCCATTTTTTCTATAGGGGGTATTGTGCTATTGTAGTGTTGTGCCTTTCTATGTAACTAGCTATATAGTTAAATATAATTATTTATATTTCAAAAAATTAAAATTAAGTATTAATATGATATTTATGATTATATTATTTCTAATGTAATATTTACGAAAAGTACTAGTCACTATGTGACACTTTCTTTAGAAGTTACATATTTACTATTTTATTGAATGATGAAGGAGGCTTTGGTTTAATGTGCTTGTTATTATGTTAATGTACAAATTTTGTTAAAAAATAGATTATTTATTTCTAAGTACAAATTTTAAATTTGGATATCTTTTGATTTGTATGATTTTTTGGGTGGTGCTTAGGAAAAACATTTGAGTCATTATAGTCTTTTTCATAGATAGCCTCTAAAAATCTACTAATAGTAATTTCTTATACCATAGAAAAGCTAACAAATTATAGCTTCCATACCTAATAATGTTCACTAGTACAAAGTAAACATTACAAATGTGTAGTTATTGGTACACTTATGTTTTATTTACACATACAAATTATAACAAAAAGGTTACATTGTTACTAAAAAAAAATTTAATGCACACATTTACAAATTCAATGGACTTGTCCAAGAATACAAATGTAATCTATTAGTGTGCACATTTCATATTCAATTTATGTATGTATATATAAACAACTATTGGTGCATTCCATATTTAGTTAACTATACACATTCACAAATACTCATGCATAACAACTTTTCATAACACTCTCATCTCCACATTCACCCAAAAAGGTATGACATATTCAAATATTTAATCCAACTGCAACTAGTACTTGCATGAACAACTAATGGTTTAAGGCTCCCTAATTGAGATAAAATAAACAATGTAAACACAAAAGAAACAACCCCACACATTACAAAACTAAATTCAAAAAGCCATCATATGAATCAAAAAATCAATTCAATACAATTGATTGTGTATGAATTGATCAATTTTTTCCCACTATGCAATCTAAAGTTTAAATTGAGTAGCCACTTTTCAATAACCAAATTCCTCTTAAGAAAGATACAATGGCATGCAAAATCTATTGAAAAATCTATGTTTTTCTATTGGTGGTTTATTCTCTATAGTCTACATATTCTCTTCTCTTGTTTAAGTTTCTAGGTTATCTCAATAATTTTTTATTTTTGTATACTTATTCACTACTACACTTGGGCCCAAATTGCAATGAAAGACCATCACAATTGCGATGACCACCCATTACCCAAGCGACACCAGTAGTTATTGGCTCCCATTGGACAGGCGTCAAACTTTTTCCATCACAACTTGTGATGGCAGGGGTGAACGTCACAATTGGGACAAATAAAGCTATCATGAACTAAAGTCAAAAAATGGCCAAGAGTTCTTTTCGCCATCCCAATTGCGATGGCTAGCTATTGGATATGTTGTTGCACATGCGACATGTATGCGATAGCAATGCTATAGGACTGACAAATAGCCATTAGAATAGTTTGTCACAATAGCATCAGGTATGTGGTAGCAATGCTATGGGACTAATAGCTAGCCATTAGAATAGGATGTCGTAATTATGGTGGCTTGCTATATTAATAAAAAAATTGGTGGAAAATATTGAATAGCTATGATTCTATCATAACTCATAGTAGATTTGTACAATTAGTTGTCATGCAATCATAGGTTAATATTGTGCTTTGTAAAGTGTGAAATAATATTACCATGAGATAAGCAAGATCCAAGAGCATACACTAAGATAGTTCAATAATGGAGACAAGGATTTGAAAAGGGAAAGAAAAGAAAACCCCTTGTGAGTATTATGAATGAAGGAAAATGCCTAGAGAAGAGAGAAAGAAAGTGGTGAAAAAAAATAGCTCAATACAATAATATCAAAGTGATGTGTGAAGAAGAAAGAGAAAGGAGCATCTCTTTTAATGAGATGAGAGCATGTGTTTTCATGTGTAACTCCCATTTCTATGAATGCCATATTCATAATAAATGTGTGCAAAGTGTCAAGATCCTCTTAACAATGATAAACTAAATTCCTTAATAAAAAAATTATAAAAATGTGTTGTCCTCACATGTGGACTAAAGGACAAGTAAATGACATGTCCTCTACATGTGTACAATAGGAAAAGCTACATTTAGGGATCCTTGGAATATCCCAATTACATACATCCAAGGAAAGATTAATATTTCTAATCCCATTAAAGGGTTGCTAACCCAATTTTTTACAATGAAATTGAAATCTCTCTTTAGAAAGTGGTTTTTTCAAAATATCAACCACTTGATGTTCACCCTTACGATAAAGGATGGTAACTTGCTTGTCTTCAACTTGTTCTTGAATGAAGTGATGTTGAAGAGAAATATGTTTTGTCCTTACATGAAAAACCAGATTCTTCACTAAGGTAATTGCACTTTGATTATCATAGTGTAATGGAGTAGGTGCTTGTTGAGGTAGACCCAAATCTTCAAGAATTCTTCTAAGCCATAAGGCTTCCTTAGATGCATTAGTACTTGCAACCTTTGTATTTAGCTTCAGTTGAGCAAAGAGAAATAGAGTGTTCTTTTTTACTTTTCCAAAAAATTGCACCTGAACCAACAAAGAAACAATATCCACAAGTGGATTTCCCATCATTGGGATCTCCACCTAAATCGTAATCAATATAGCCTTGTAAAATAAATGTAGAATTGGCATCATAAAATAATCCCATGTTAATAGTTCCTTTTCTACCAGATTCTTTTCCTTCTAAAGAAGACTTCTTGATGAAGTTCAATCAACATAGATCTTTATTATAGGGTTGTGGGAAAACAAAGATTAACACTGAGTGCATCTACTTGTTTCTTTCTAATCTCTATGGAAACTTTTCGCTTCTACCATCTATTCCACAAAAGATGCTTTGGGTATCAGATTTACCATGCCATCCTTTGAGGTTTTTTATGATTATTTGACATGAGAGAAAGCTAAGCTCTCTTAGTTGGATTCTTTCATAAGCTCATAGAAATATGCATTGGTAGCACAACCATTTTTAGGGATGAAGAAGAAGAAACATATATCTCATTCTATAGAGTCTCAGATTGATTCTAGCACTCATAATTCATCAAGGCCACCTCCTCCTAAGGGGGGTAAACCAAAGCTATAAATACCGAAGTGTGTTTATTGTAATAAGCCTAATTATGATGAGTCACATTTCTATGAGAAGAAATTAGATGGCTGTGCTAAATAGGTTTAGATTTGATAGCTCTCCTTTAGAAGAAAAACATTGATATTCCTTATACTTCTCACAAATCATCTTCATCGTCATCATTTCAATAGATGAAAAAGATATAGGAAAGGGTCATGCACTATGTACAACTACTACTCTACCCTCTTCTAGATTGATTACTAGATTCATGTGCTTCACACCATATGGCATCTTCTCAAGAATTGTTCTCTTCTTTTGAGGCTTCTCCTACTCCACACATTTTGATGGGGAACAACATTGTTATGACTACATGTGGGAAAGGCTCTATTGGCATTGATGATGGTACATTCCATGATGAAATTTGTGTTCCATCTTTGTCCTCTAAACTTTTCTTTTTTTATTAGATTACACATAATGGGACAAGGAAGACAGTTGAGTTTGGACAATATTCAGTGCACATCAAAGATAGTGAGACAAACAATATTATTGCTATAGGGACTATTGAGCATTCTTCCCAACTATACTCTTCTAGTTTTGGTCCACCATCTCCACAATTGAAGAATCACTTTCCTTCTTAATGAGAGACTAATGAGGTGAATTAAGGTCACTTGAGCTTATGTCTTGTTCTTGAGACCAATGTTGTGACTTCTACACCTCCACCTCCTATTCAGATTCCATCTCTTACACAAGATTACTCTTCAGCATTGCCTACCATTGGAGCTCAAGTTATTGAGCCACCTATTATAGTTGTTGAGGATATATCAGAGGAAACACATCTCCTCTCACATGAAAAATTTAACACACCTATTATCTCACCTCCATTGGAGATTCCATTTTAGGATTCTCATTCTTTATCCTTTAAGAATTGGCTAGGACTTCCATCTACACCTTACATACATGGGTTTTATCATCCTTGTCCACTATCTTTGTTTCCTTTAGATTGGAGCCACATTGGTATGTTCACCAACACAAGAATTTTGTCATTTTAGGGGGGCTATGGAGTCTCAAGATTCTATCATGGGGGCTTTCAGTGTACTTATGGTCTTGAGATATTTTCTTGAGATGTTTTATTTGTGCATCCTTTTCTATCTCTTTCTAGAGTAGGATTTTCCCCACTATGTTTTCTGTATTTATTCATTTCATAGAGATTTGATTGTGATTGGGTACCTCACCAGGCCTTATTGTTAGACCCAACTTTACTTCAACATTGTAGTTTCCTTGCATTATTTGTAGCTACATTGCTGCTCATTTTAAGGGGGGTGTTAGAGTAAAATGTTAATTTAATTTAATTTATTAAATTACCTTTACTCCCTTCTTAAGATTTCACTTTATGCACCTTGCATTTCCATTTGATTATTGATTAGTAATTATTAAATGTCATTTACCTCTTAGGGTCTCAATCTCCTTCATAAGGATTGATCAATTGTAAATTCATTCATTATGTTTTGCATAATTAAATTCAATCTTCTTGTTTATCAAGAAAACCATTAATATTCTCTCTATCTTTCTTTCTTCCTCGTAATAGGTTATTTTCATGAAGGATGTCCAAGGATATATGAATCTATTCATCATCAAATTCTACAAGAGACCCTTCAAGAGTCATCATATTGATCCACCAAATTGATCTAGTTATCCATGACCATATAGCTAAGGAAGACACCATATACCATGGTTGAGGATGTAAAGATGACATTGGTTGGATATTTCTTTCACTTACCTATATCTAGTATAAAAATGCACAAGATATCCTATATGATACATAATAGGTTGGATAGCTTGAAGGCACAAATATTCATCCCTCCTTTGAGAAGACATATTGTTGATCTCACACCTAAGGATTATAGAACCAAAGATATTGATCTTAGGTGGCCTACACAACAATTAGTTGGCAAGAAATTTATAGAAATGGGAATGAAACACTAATTTAAGTGTATAGCATAGATGAAACACATATCTAACCCTTTAAAAGTAAAATGTGACATTAATAGATTTTGTGATGAAGATAGAAGGTTCCATTAACCCTACTCATCTAGATGTTGTATTCAAGATTGTAGTAAAAAATTGAGTCACATTAGATATTTATTCTAATTGATTTTTTGGAACATGTGCTCAATGGATGCAAAAACTATGGACATGGTGTCAATTTTGAATAATTTTGGTTGATGATGTGTTTTCACATTTCCACTGCTAGTAATTAATTTAGAACCTTTCCTTAAGAATTCTTTGTGGAGGTAAGGTGTATTGGAGATAACTACATATTTCTAATTAGGGGATGATATTTTGGCATATAAATAATCAATATATTTAGAAGTGAAGCTTAAAGTGGCTTTAGAAGATCATTTTTTGTTGGAGTTCAATTTCCTTATTTTCTTCTCTTCTCCTTCATTTCTCAACATGTAATGGATTCATGCATATATTATATGTAAAAAAAAAGTGTAGGCTAGTTGGAAACTATTTAGGAGTGATCTTTTCATAAATTTATATGTAATTGCACATATATTTATTATTTTTTCATAAGAGAAACCCTATCTTCAAAATTTTTAAATTTGAGATTGTTTCTCTATATAAGCACAATTGTACAATGCAACATGAGTCAACAATTTTTTCAATAAAGATTGATAATTGGTGGTCATTCATAGTGTGGTGATTCCTACACGAGTATTTCATTTTTATTAGTTTGTTTTGCTAACATATAATTATAACAGAGATTTATTTTTTGTGATTAATGTTTGCGATCATTAGAATTTCTAGAGTTTGTTACTATTGTGATTTCTTTATTTTGGATAATTAGAGAGGGATTATTTATTAGTTTGTTAAGATCAATTCATGTTGTATGCATTTACATCTAATATATCTACACAATTTGATGAGTTGTAAAAATTTATTCACCTTTTAAAATATTTCTTCAATGATTACATCTGCAAAGTTATGGTTGTGATGCTTTCGGCTACAATTTTTTTCTATCATTACCTTAAAGATTAAATTAATTGAGAGTTCAATAGTGTATAATATTATCCTAGTATTTACTTTTCTACAAATCACTTATTTCTTATTACCCTACACTCTCTACATTTATTGACAATTTGATTAATTTAGAAAATTCATCATAGTTTCATAATTAAATCTACATTCTTTGAGAAATGGAAAATACAAAACATTATGAATCTTGGTATTTAGTTATATCTTACTAAGTTTCAATTAAGGAACTATCAAAACCTCATTTTGAATAATCCCATTTATCTTTAATGGACCTACCTAGTTCTTGACAAATAACCTAAAGGAACCTTGGCATTTACTAAAATTAATATTTTCAGAGATTAATTTTTTATTTATTTATTTGGTTTCTCTAATGTAAAAATTATGATCAATACAAGTGGTGCTAGAAGGAGAATCATTATCAAAAATCATAAATTTTGCAATTTGTAAGGAAAGAAGATATTAAGTCACATCCCCCGTGTGATTATAAGTGAGTACTAAGGTACTCACCTAACAAGGGAAATTTTCTTGAACTTACCAATTTCATCAAACTCAAAACACAAAAGGACCACCTAAGTCAAGATCTCTATTTATTCAAGTTTTAATATTCCATGAAACTTTTTTCAACATATGCACAATTTGTCTACATCAACACCATCACCTTTGACTACCAATATGTTGGTTAGTCAAAATATGCTACCATCCCTATCATGTCCATTAGCCTTATTCACTAACACCCAAGGCTCACCATTGAACATCACTAGACAATTCTACAAGTTGCTCAAAAGCCCTAAATAATTTTATCCTCATTTCATGTATAGAGAATCTTGAATAGTGGAAGATCAAATATTATCATTTAAGGAAATATATAATTGCAAGGATATTATACTTAAATATTTGGTATTCTATTTTTTTCCATACACTTTGGGGAGATTCACATATAACTCGTATCTCAACTTTCCACTTGGGTCCATCTCCACCTAGACAAGTTTTGGAATAAAATTCCTTAACCAATTAAAGTTCTACATGGATCCTACCACTTTACATCACTTATTTATTTCTATGAAAAATGAGTTTTAGGAACCCATCACGATGTTTGATCATCAATTTCATAAGCTAAACTAGAATATTGAAGCTCCCTACACCATAGTATTGGTCTTCTAGAGTTGATTCATACTCATCACAAATTTGTTGAATATAATCCTTCTTTCTTGTTAGCTTATCCCTATATAAAGAGGTTAAAAGCACAAGATTTACAACTTATTTCTTTCACATTCATTCATTACATTGATCTTAATTAATTATGCATACACCACATGGCAACAAGAAAATGAATCACTTGGTTGTAGGAGCTTATATCACACTTCATCCATTGATATTGAAATAAATGTAATAATAGCTATATTAAACCAATATTATCGTCAAAATAAGTAAAGTATGAAAACTCAAATGATACTATCATAATTAAAAGTATTGAACATAAAATGTGAAAAAAAAAAATTTGGTGACTACCATAAGACACCACACTTAATAACAAAGTCGTAAAACACAATATAAAATACATGAAAATGTGGCCCTAATCTTGGACCTTCAAAAATATAATTTTATATCAAATATAAACCCATAAATCAAAATATTATAAAATATATTTCATGTGGTTTCATGCCACTTATCCATCAAATAGTAAAAAAACATCTTTTTGAAATACAAAAAACCAAGCAAAGAGCAAGAAACATGACATGAAAAAAAAAAATAGACTAAGAAACTTTCTATATCATAGAATAAGCAATATATTTGACTCATCATTTTTCCCCACTAAAATCAGTGCCAGTTCTTGTGCACTAAGAGATTATTGATAGGGGCATCCATTCTAAATATTCCAATTCTAGTTTCACTAGTACTGGTGCTCCCAAGGCTCCAATAAAAACCCTTCTCGCCTTCTAGCTTTCCCTTTTTTCCATATTCCATATCTTAATGTAATTATCTATTTTGCATCCATAGAGTAGCCACATGAGAATTGGAGGCTAAAAGGTGAGAAAAAACCAATATACATACATTCCTCATCTTCCAAGTTGACTGTTAGTGACTCGAGCTTGAATTATGACAATGGTGCCAAAAATTCTTAACCTTATAATAAGATTAATAACTATTCATATTATATAACTTAGGGATAATGCATCCTCGATGAGAAACTATCTTTCCTTTATAAAACTTGTTTAAACATCATACCTAAATATGTTTATTTAAAGTGGGACTATGCTATATATGCACTGAGAATTTACTTAAGTCATGTTAATTCTACTACTCTAAAGAATAAATTCTAAGAAAGGAAATCTATTCTATGGATGGAGGAGAAAAACTATCAAGATAATAACTTGGTGGTAGGAACATGTGACTAATAAAACAAGAAATGCTTCTACTGTAGGAAATAAACTATACTACTAAAGAGGACTCACCAAGTGGGTCCCATCACTAGAGTATCTAGAGTTCAACTACAACCAATAAATATTTAAAATGTCACTTAAATCATATGAAAATAAGTTATGATATAGAAATGAACATAAAACATTTGATTGCACAATGTTTAATTTATTATTAAAAAATCGTTACTATTATCTTCTATCTATTATCTTACACATGAGAGAACACATTTAAAAGGGAAATTGACTATCTAACTACTCTCACCAAAAGAAATAGGTGAGAAATACTACTTCATCTTAAGAAATAGGAGCATGGTTATCCTAAAAGAATGGAATAGAGATTATTTCAACAAGACACAATCATGAATCTAGTTCCCACTATTTCCTAGATTGTATCATACTCAAGAAAACTCCTTTATAATTAGCCTTCTCTTGGTTGTCACCAAATATTTCTTATGACCAATTCAAAGGTATTTACTACTACTCAAGGACCATATCTATCCAAATAAGTTAAGAATATTTATAGATCATTTGACTCTTTCAATCACTGCCATGCATCATTAATGTTGAACAGAAATATTGTAATAATACTTCCTAATAACATATGCAACACATGGGAATTATTTCCCATCTAATTTTTATTTTGCATTACCCCATTCCCCTTCATTGCATGTAAGCCTTTCAAATTCCTTATAGACTCATTCACTTAACTAATTTAGGTTCTAATTCTATTCTCCTTTTTTGTAGAACCATATTCGAGATCCAACCAATAAAATGATAATGTGGATGGCTTGATACTTTCTAGCCTTAAAGGAATTTCACATTTTTCTTAGTTTGATAATACTTCCTAAGCTTTTAACCAAATCTTAACTCATTTTTGAACCATAAAAGTAAGGTTTTAAGATGAACATTTCCAATGAACAACAAAATGTTCTATTTTATATCCATAGTTACAACGTCATAATTATGCAAATAGAAATCGTAGAGTTAATTTTGGACATTTTCTAAAGATTCTTGAAAGCAATCATAATATTTATTTGGGATCTTAATTCTAGGGTTCAAATACTTGAGAATCTAAACTAACATAAATATAAAATAGTATTATCTCATCTTTAAGGGTCCTCATCAACCTAAATATCAAACTCTAGTATTTCAAACATAATGCATACACCCTATAAGGTGGTATGCATTACATTAACTCTGGTATTATTTTTGCTATTATGTCCAATTTTCTCTTGTGGTGTAGCACTTACTTCTTTTGTTGGTCAATTTATTTGTGTAGGGTGTCCCTTTCCATTTCCTACACACTCCTTTCACTTTCTACTTGTTTATAAAAATTAAGAGATACCAAATTTGACAAGTTAAATAAGGAGGGTTATGGACATACACCTATGATATATATAGTGAACCACAAATTTTTTCCATTTTCTTAACTAGTTATTCTTTTTGTATTTACTCTTCTTAAGGTCCTTCAAGGGTTGAAATCTCTTATTCTAGGTAGCCAAATCCTCTAACCTTGATATATTTTCTTCAATTACTATTTTCACTTTCTCTTTGTACTATTGTAGGAGCATACTTTCCTCTTTGATTTCTCTTTTCTACATCTCCTCAAGAGATGTCTCATTAGGGCCTCCTTCCTCTAAGTTGTTATGATTTTACTGGGATATCATCAACATCTTCCTTTGTCATGGCTGTTGGAAACTTACAATTGGAACAATTATTGTTTTGTCATTGATGTCAAATCTATGATTAGACATATTGCTACCTAATCTAAATGCCATATCTAGTTGATTGATAAAGAGGATTTGAGAGTTACTCATAAATAAGGAACCTAAATGAAAGGTTGAAGTTATGAAAAGGACTTTACAATGGACATTTGATTATATAGACTTTGATAAAGAAAAGTATTTTTTTATTTCAAGAAAGCTTAGCCAAGCTGAGCAGAAGAGTAAAATACAAAGGAATGTTGATTAATGCTAGTGTCAACCAAGCTATAGTTATTACTGACCAAATATAGTGTTGATCAAGAGTTAGCATCGACCAAGAAAGTTAGTTGATGCTGAGATAGAAAGCTTAAACATTGACTTAGTATTTCAGTATTAACCAAGTGCCAAAATTCAGTGATTGTCAAGTGCCAGTAAAAGATCAAATTCAAAGAAATTATAAGAACAAGTTGACTTATTTGATTTCTTGGGAGATGTGAAATGTATTGAAGATCAAATTGATGACTTGGATCATTAAATTCAAGGTGGTAATTAGGTAAAAACCTAACAGAATGATTCTAGACATTTCTAGAGGATGATCAAGAAGATGTACAAATACATTGAATTGAGCTGAATCTGATCATAAACCCTAAGATCTACAATGGATATAGAAAATGGTAAAGCATTTAAATTACCTATTTAAGGTGATACAAAACCAAACATTTGATGCCTAGTCCATCCCCAGCCAATGTGTGCAAGTTTTTTTGAAGGAAGTCATACAAAGAAAGTTTGATTAGTATCACATAAGTGAGTGGATTAAGTGTTGATGAGAAGAGTGGATTGATTTCTTGAAGGATTTCCAAGAAGATCAAGATCAAAGATGACAAGAAAAGGCTTATCACTAAACTAGCATAAGAACCAAATTGAGATTTGATCCAAAAAAAGTGAGTTGCAATCACATAGATCAAAACCTACTATTTTATTTCTTATCATTGTAAAATTTTTGTATTGAAATACTTTTAAAATAGGTTGACCTAACAATCATTAGAAGATTTATCAGTCGGTGTAATCCTTTAATTAGGTGACATTCTAAATAAAAGGGTCAAATTCCTCTTACAAGACCACTCCTAACAAGGTGATTAAATTTTCTAACCAAGTCACATTTAATAGTGTGTATTGTGATCTTTAATAGGGTTGGCTCCTAATAGAGCTTACTTTGAAAGAGTGAAAAAGAGTGACATGTTGCTGATGGTTTTTCCCAAATTTAGTTTCCACATAAATTTCTTGTGTCAAACTGTGATGAATGTCTTATGAATTTTTTACATGTGATGATGTTTTCATTATGCAATGTAAGTTAAGTTTATGATAATTTTATAGTAGAGATCAAGAAACAATAGGATAAGTATGATCAAAAAACTAGTGACATGTTAAATATTTAATTGTTCAAATGGTACATATAGACTTTGAGTAATTGATTCACCCCCTCTCTCAATTATTCTAAACAATTCTAACAATTGGTATTAGAGCTAAGTGCTTACTAGAAAAGTTTGAAGTTACTTAAAGCTAAAGATTATGATGAACAAGAGAGCTCTACCCAAGCCAAATAAGAAAACTTTCCTACATGGGAAACCCTAACAAAGCTACACATATCCAGTATCAATGAGGATGTTGTTAGTTTTCTATGAAATGAAATTGTAGAGGTACAAACTACTCCTCTATCTACTGAAGAACTAAGAAAAAATTTAGCTCACAACCAACCAATGTTGGAGGTTGCCTCAACCCTAAGCTATGCCAAGTTTGCTGACCTAAAAAATTGCAATACTACAAAGAATATGTGGGATAGATTAAAGATAATATATGGAGGTGATGACAATGTACTAAGAACCAAACTAGAAATCCTAAGAGGGAAGTTTGATGATGTGAGAATGATGGAAGGTGTGAACATAGTACAATACTGCAAAAGAGTTAAAGAGGTTGTTAATGCTATTCAAGGAGAAAATGGAACAATTGAAGATGAAATACTGATAAGAAAGGTATTCAAGACTCTACTCCCTATCTATGCCATTAAAATATCTACAATTCAAGAAATAAGATGCACATAGGTGACAATTCAACCTTAGAAGGTGTAGTAGGTAGATTTACTACTTTTGAGATGTATAATTTTGATAAATACACACCTGCTACTATTGAATATGCTTTCAAGTCACAACTGATTCTTAGTAAGAAGAAAGAAAAACATGTGAAAAGTGAAAGTAATAGTTCTGATGATGAGCTTGATGAAATTGAAGCCATCATTGCAAAAAAATTTGGAAGAGGAAGAGGTAAATGCAAGGGTAAATTACCTATCATTTGTTTTTCATGTAAAAAAGTTGATCATATTGTTGCTAGATGTACTAACATAGAAAATAAGGATGAAAAGAAGGAAACAAAGTACAAAGGAAGAAGAGATGACAAAGCTACCTGAAATCTTGTTATATTGTTGAAGAAAATACTAATAATGAATTGGAGAGCAATGATGATGAAGTTATCTATGTTTCTATGAAAGAAGAGTCTGATGAAGATGAAAAAACTACACTAATTTCTTTTATGAACAAAAGTGATAGACAGATAATTGATAGTGGATGTTCCAATCACATGACTGTGATAAATACAAATTTAAAGATATTCATCCATACAATAGTGGATGTGTTAAATGTGCTAATGATATCCCATTTATTAGAAAAGGTAAAGGCACTATTCAATTGAATGACAAGATAACATGTGAAATTTTTACTAGGTTGAAGGACTTAACTACAATTTGTTGAATGTTTCATAGCTGAAAAAATATGGTTAGAGTTTAATTTCACAAAAGAAAGGACAATATACATGATGGTGATGGTAAAATAATTAGAATTGGTGAGAAAACAAGACATAACTTATTCTATCTAGACCTAGTAGAAGAAACATGTATGTTTGCACAACAAGAAGATGTTTGGTTATGGCATAAAGATTATGTCATGTGAATTTTGACAATTTGGTGAATATAAATGAGATGAAGAAAGTAAGAGGATTTCCTAAACTAAAGAATCCTGACAATGCTATTTGTAAACAATGTCAATTAGGAAATATGACCAAGTCTAGTTTTAAGTGTAAATCATATACTACCAGTGATATTTTGGAATTGGTTCATACTGACCTGTGTGGACCCATTAGTGTTAAAAGTTACTGTGGAGATCAAAATTTCATTCTATTTATGGATTAATACTCTAGAATGATGACTTTGATGTTTCTTAAATTTAAATCTGATGAATTTTAGTTATTCAAGTGTTATTTAGCCTAAGTTGAAAAAGAAATAGGAAAGAGTTTGAAGTGTTTGAGATCAAACAGAGGTCGTGAATTTAATTCACATGAGTTTAATACATTCTGCAATAACAAAGGAATTAAAAGATAGATGTTAGCACCAAGGACCTCTCCTCAAAATGGGATAACTGAAAGAAGAAATAGATCAATAATGGACTATACAAGGAAACTAATGATGGAGAATGGTGTATCACAGAAACATTGCAAAGAAGTAGTTAGTATTGTTGTTTATACCTTGAATAGAGTTCAAGTCAAGAAAGGTACAAATGCTACACCTTATAAACTATGGCATGATTATGCTCCTAATGTTAAATATTTCAAAATCTTTGGAAGTAGATACTATATACTAAAAGATAATAGGGAAGGAAAACTTTATGCAAAAAATGATGAAGGCATATTCCTAGGTTATTCTACATAAATCAAAGCTTATAAATGTTTAAATTCTAACACTAAAAAAGTTGTGGAAAGTAAAAATATGAGAGTTGATGAGTTTGTAGAAAAAGGTGATGCTTCATGTAATGAAGAACTTGAAGACTATAGTACATTCATCTATGTGGATGATGATGTTCCTCAAAATGAATAGACAAGTCATGGTGCGAGTTCCTATCTGACAAGAAATAATGGAGTTCAAATGAAAATTGTCAAGCAATAGAGAGTGGGTGTTGAGCAATAGATTTAATATGTTGAGTCAGAGATAGGCACTGCCAACCATCAGACAATGAATCTTGAGCATTCAAAACTTGAACCTGAACCTAAACAAGGAAGAAAAAATGAGCCTAAGATTGTTTTTCCAGATGAACCTAAAAAAGAGCCAAGAAGAAAGCTACATGTATAAGAAAAACATGTGAGAAGACATCATAAGCCTAGTTAAATAATTGGAAATGCTAAAGAAAGTATTATGACAAGGAGAAAAATCAAAGGTGAAACATGCTTATTATGTGATTTTGATCCTAAATCAATAAAAGATACTTTTGACAATGAATATTGGATACTAGCTATGAATGAAGAAATTGACCAGTTTGAGAAGAACAATACTTGGACCTTAGTGTCAAGACCTAAAGACAAAAATGTCATTAGGAAAAAGTGGGTTCTTAGGAACAAGCTCAATGAAAATGGAAAAGTAACAACAAAAAAAGCAAGATTGGTATATAAGGGTTATGCACAAGAAGGAGTTGACTATGGAGAAACTTTTGCTCCTGTAGCCAGACTTGAAGGAGTCATGGCTCTACTTGGATACTCAATTTACAAGAATTTCAAGGTATACCAAATGGATTTCAAATCTTCATTTTTTAATGGTATACTAGAGGAAGAAGTATACATTGAACATCCTGAAGGTTTTGAAGATCCAGAAAAGAGGAACATGGTATGTAAACTGAACAAAGATTTTTATGGATTGAAGCAAGCACCAAGAGCATGGTATGAAAGGTTACATAACTATTTTGCAAAAATTAGTTTTGAAAGGAAAAATGATAGCAATAATCTATATTTGAAGAATGGTAAGAATGATCAAGTATTGTTATCTGAGATATTTGTTGATGATATCATATTTAGAGGAAGAGAAGTATTATGTAAATCATTTTATGATGAAATGAAAAAGGAATTTGAAATGTCTATGTTTGTGAAATCAAATCCGTTATTGGATTACAAGTGTGCCACATGAAGTTTGGTATTTTCATTTCACAAACCAAATACATCAAGGATATATTGAAGACTTTTGGTATGGAAGATTCAAGGCTAGTGAGCACACTTATGTCTACAAGAGATAAGCTGTCTAATAATGATGATTCTAGTGATGTGAACCAAACCCTATACAAATCCATGAAAATTGCAATATGGTTTTTACAAAAGACCAGATATTGCATTGGTAGTTGGAATAGTTGCTGGATTTTTTAGCAAATCCTAAAGAGAATCACTTGATGGCTTTAAAAAGGATAATGATATATCTCAAAGGTACAAAAAACTATGGATTATACTATAAGAGAAGTGATAGATTTGAATTGAAAATTTTCACTGACTCAGATTGGGCAAGAAGTATTTATGATAGGAAAGAAACTAGTGGAGGTGTATTCTTTCTAGCAAAGAGATCAGTTTCATGGACAAGAAAGAAATGGAATTGTATTTCCTAATCAGTAGTTGAAGTCAAGTATGTGGCAGCTATAGTGAAATGTTCAAATATAATGTGGATTAAGCATTTTTTGAAGTTAATTAGAAATCCAAACATGTTAGAACTTAGGAATCTCGGAATTAGAAAAAGTTCAAAAGTTCAAATAAATTTATTCTTAAAACTTGAAAAGTTAAAAGTTTACCTACATCAACATAAATTGCTACATTATCCGTCACCATCTACACCACATGTTGTTCCCCCACCTCTTCTATGAATTCCTCAATAACCTCACATAAGTATGTGACATTTTCTATATGAGTAGAAGCATAAATTGATTTGAAGAACATGGTATTGTTAGAAATAGATAATACTTGGGGGGAGGAGGTGAATCAGTATTCTACAAACTTTTTCCCACAATTGAATATTGTTAATTACTTTATAACTTACATATGAAATTAAACCAAAAACATTGAATAGTAAATATAGCCATGCACATAAAAAACTTATAACACCATTATTTGTTAACTAGGGAAACCCTAGCCAAGGGAAAACCTTGGTGGGGATGATACCCAATCGATGATTCACTAAAAAATAGTATCCTATTAAGGATAATGACCCTATTAGGAGTCTACATATAGTGTCTTGAGTCCTTTTTAGAGGAATCATACTTGTTCAAAGCCTTAACCCTATTAGGATTTGGTAGAGTAAATAAAATGTATGCAAGAAGAGCCCACTGCCCTAACATGCAATTATACAATTTAGTTCTTCACAAGAATAAATATACATATAATACTTTCTCACTATTTTACTTCATACTTCTTCTGATCATACATTAGAACTCACATCATGTAAGGCTCATAGATAGTTATCACAATAGTTTTCATGTCATATACATCTCACATATGGCACACCCAACTTCCTACTAACTATGCAAGATAAGATCTTTACTTATAACTTGCATATTTACAAAACTCTACTCAGTTGGCATTCATGTCTTCACATGGTTGACACAATATAAAATAACATATGGAATAATATCCACATAATTGGCTCATCATAACTAAGTAATTATTTTGTAACCAAAATAATTTCTAAGGTTGTACAATCTAATTCTTTGTTATACTATATTCTGTACTATTAAATACTTGCACTAGTATTTTAATCATAATTCACACTATACTATCCATATACATCTGCACAATGGCACATGTCATCATGATACTATCAATATTCTTCACTCACCTATACATAAGCTAACTCTCAATGATTCATCTAGATAGTTAACATCTATTCTCTATAATGTCATACATAACAAAAACAAATAAAAGTAACTAAATGCAATTGCCTTCAAAATATAACAATTTTATTCATGTTTTGATGGATCATTACATTCCTTATCACTCCTTTAAATTGATACATACATATTTCCCCCATTACATATACATATACATCTATACAATTTTCCTTTACATAATACTACCCCTTTGACATCAATGGAAAAGGTGTCAAAAACTGTATCGACAAAACTTTGTTACCTTTTGTTGATTAGCTGGTTATTCTAGAAATGCAATCAAAAAACTCATGTTTTAGTTTGTTAGAGTCCTTCTAGCTCACTTTGATTGTATTATATATACTAATGAGTGCACAAATTGCATAAGATGCCACTTAAGCTATGCTCAAGTCAGTATAGGAAAACTTGTCATAGGAAGTCTTAGCTAAAAGACACTCCCCCAATAGCCTCTACAAAATGACAACTCTGGGTGATAAGTATTCTCTAAGAATAGAGAATCTCCTTAATACCTTTTCTTTGTCAAACTCAATGCTTCTAATAGCATTGTGGATCTTTTCTATCTCAGTTTCAAAATCTTCAATCCTAGCCTTTGGTTCCTATAATCTTGGAGTGAGTATATGAAGCTCACTCATTTGGCCTTTGATCTTGTTATCAAAATTTGATAGGTAAGTATATGACATATCACATTGTCCATACAACTTCTTACCTTCATCTATGTTCCTCCTTACTTCTTTTATACAAACATCTAAATTTTTTAGATCATTTTTGACATTTGTGCATACTCTATTGAATAGTTTTGCATTGTGAGTAACCTGAGCTTGCATTGAAGCTATTTCTACTAGATTTTTGAATTCCCCATCAAAGGTATTCACCAACTCTTTGGCCTTTTCCTACAAGTCTAGATTGACTATAGTTGTGGTAACTATCTTTTGCATTCAATCCAAGACTTTAGTTAGAATCTTCTTCAAAGACTTCATAGATTTGTTCTTCTCAAATAAATTGCTTAAGGTGATCATTAGTTCTTTCTCATCTTTTTCATATGATGGGATTAATACTGTTGTTTTTTTTCTAGCTATTGTTACTACTGAAGTTACTATTGTATTACCCCACCCGAAAATCGTTGGAACAAGGATTCAATTCAAGCTAAGTTTTTTTTTTTACAAGTGTGAATGCACATGACAACATCCTAGATCCCAATGGAAGACTTCACCAACAATCCAAGCAACCAAAAAATCTCCAAATGCCACAACCAAACAAAAATGATAGTGTACTAAAACAACATTGCAAAAAATAGAAATAACATCACAATTAATAGTACAACCAAACTAAGTATGCAGTTCCTCCCAACCATAATAGCATCATAAGACCATTGTGGGCCCTAGCCATCCCCCACATGTAATATCCCAAGCTATCAATCAGATAAGGATGTCACTACTAGAACATGCTACAACATAAGCATAAGGAAATCTAATATGCTAGAAGTAAAGCATAAGATAATCCTGTAAATATGGATAACATCATCTATTATATGCTAATCAACTTAATAAGGAAATGCATCAATAGCTAACATCATCTAAACATGATATACAAGCATTCCAATGAAAGCATAAATCACAAGAAAGCATACTTTGAATCCTAATGCACCAAGTGAAAACATCTAGTTACAGTTGCACTAGGATAATAGGCCATCTCTGTACACTAGTCCCTAGTAGTTGTATGGGTAGCTATGCCTCCCAACCATGTGGAACCCATAGGTCCAATCCTATCATGTTGATGGAGATAATGATCCAACCAAAAACATACAAAAAGCATAAACTATAGGTCCTAGTTAGACAATCAATGGGCTACTAAGTAGGGGCTGACATCATGGAGAGTCACTTGACATCAACAAGCCCAAGCTTGGATCTATGTGGACTCAACTTCCCAATGGAAGGCTCTCACACTAAAGCATTGTTTTATTATCTTAAATTTTATTACCATTCACACATTTTATTTAGTTATCACTTACATAGAACTTCCTCTACCAACCCTATGGCATCACTACATCAAGCTACAAGATAGAAGCCCCCTCCATATGCTACCCCACCCTACCCATGCTCATCCAATGATGAATGCCCGTAGCCATGTAAATTCCTAGCCCAACTGCAAGGATCACAACTTCTAGAAGTATCATAGAAGATCAAGCCTCACAAGTCACCCAAAAAATTTACACACATGTACTCATGTGTGGCACACCACCATCACAAAGATCATAACACAAGGACTGGATGAGAACATAATAAAAATATCACTCAACCAAAAATAACTAAGGAGGATAGATTGTACATGAGTCCTAAAGATAATAAAACCATACATCATGAAATTACTCAATTGGCCTTAATTCAAGAGTATGGATTCTACATGAATCCCAATGATGCAACAAAACCAAACATCATGAACTCACTCACTAGCCTTAATTTTGGAATATGGATTCTACACATCCTAGTGTCCACAAAATAATAACAAGAATCCAAAAGAAACAATAACATCAGGTATAAAATCCCTCAACCAAACATAAAGTCAAGAGTATAGATATGGAATGCATCCCAATGCAAACATAAAAGTGAGACAATGGTCTAACTAACATTCTATGGGTTATCCAAGTTCATGACCAACATCATTCCAAGAAAACTTGAGAAAAATAGGAAGTACACAAATTGAGGTAAAGACCCCAAAAATTGAAAAACTTTGAAATTAAAACCGATTTGGTCATAGGGCACAAAAGCCACCAATATCAAATAAAATCTAGGTTTGGAGTCTGTATGCAAAAATGACTAGCATAATGATATAAAACCCCAAACTCTCATCCCAAAAAATAGGAAAATGCTCATACCCACCCAACTGGGTAGAGCCAACATACAAAAAAAGAGGGGAACACTAGTTCTCATCCTCCTAACAAATGGCTACCAAAAATAGAAGCTAAAATAGAGAAGAAACAATAAAATAAGAAAGCCCTACCTCACAGCCAAAAGAGAAAAATAGCAATCTGAGCCATAAAATAAAAAGCCCGCATAAGTAGCCAAAAATCGTAGTAATCCAAGGTCTCCCTAAGTTGGATCCAATGAGACCAACCTCACGATGATCCCACGTCCATAGCTCCCAAAATGAATAAAATAATAAATCCTCATGAAAAAAATTTTGGGTTTTACTCTCAAACTTTCTAATTCAAAAGTGAGAAGTGATGAATTAAATTCCTTTTGGATACTTATTCACTTTTTGAGTGAATAATCAATTAGGGTGAATAACTAGCCAACCTAGTTAAACCCTGAATCAACCCAAATGAAAATAGGCTATTCATAGTAATAGGAATTCATCTATGGAAAAGCTTCTAGAAATTAAATTCAATTAAATTAAAAGCCCAAAAAACCAAAAACACAAAAATTTTCTTAACAACTTTCATGACAATGCGAACCTCTACAAGCACAAACATGCTCAGTAGTGTAATCACATAATGCAAATGAGTTTAGATTTAATAATTACTAAAAGGATTAATTAAATAATTAAAATAAGGATGAGTCAACCATATAGGGATGACATTGGTAAAATATGAATAGTTGAATCACTAACTCCATATGCAACTATGAGGGATATAAATCTTGCATACTAAACACAATGATCAAGTGCAATTGTATATAATAACATAGATGAAGCAATAAATGTATTAAATAAATAATTTAACCATTTATTCAATTATACCAAAACAATCCATTTACATCACTCACATTTTCATTTAGCATAATGAAGCAAGAATGAAGTAAATAACCATAGCATTAAATCCATCACATAACATAAACAAAGATATGTCCAAATATTGAATAATTAGATATCATCATGAAACATACTATCATCTCAAAATGTCATCATCATGTAATTATGATAAACTAAAAAACATAGTAGTCTAACATCTATGATACTAAAATCAAGTATAATACCTGACCCTTAGGTCATCTCAAAGGTAAAGCATAACATGAGTAACAAATATCTCTCAAATCAATATACAACAAGGTAAATATCCTTAGCACATAACCAATGAATCCAACATGGATAATCCATTTCAATTCTTTAAGAATTTAATTATGGTAGTTTACGCAACATTAAAAAGGCACTTAAAATACATAAGTGAACATAGCCATAAACATGACTTACCGTTACAGGAAACTTGTCCAATGTAGCAGGCAATAGTACACAGTGCAATCTCTATGCACATCTTAGGGTAATCAAAAAATAACATCATGATACCACATTGGTCTTGGTAACCACTGGCACAAATCTCAGTGAACCATAAATCACATCATAATCTCATAAATTAGTCAAAGCATAGTCAAAGCAACTGATCTAGAGCATAAATCCAATCACCTCAATGGTGTAGACCACTCATGGTCACAATCATGATCCCTTCTCAAAGAGATATCAACAAGGTTGCATCCATTAAGATGACTTAAAAAAGTCAAAAGGGAGAGACACTACAACTATAGGCATAAGTGCAACTACCTTTTTCTTCTCTTCCTCAACTTTCTTCTTCTCTTAAACTTCTTTCCTTGCATCTTCTTCAACTTTCTTTCTCTTTTTCCATCTTCTTTCTTCTTCTATTCTTCCTCTTCTTTCTTCCTCCTTTCTTCTTCTTTCTTTTTCTTTTCCTCTTCTTCTTTTCTTTTTTTTCCTCTTCTTTTTATTTTCTTCTTCTTCTTCTTCTTCTTTCCTCTTCTTCCTTTTTCTTCCTTTCTTCTTCCTCATCATCATCAGAGCTAGTGTATGCAATTATATTTCTAATAATAGATTGGCCAAATACTACAAAAAAAAATTATTTTGCATCTATATTTATGTGCATACTATTCACTTGCATGGATTTAGTATCCATAATGATATGTACTTCTTCCTCTTCCCTAGAAGGTGTATGAACTTACACATACTCTGGATTGTTAGGCTTTGACTATGGACTCATCTTTGGCATTGTAGTCATATACTTTACAATTGCCTCCTCTATTTCTTTTCTTACATCCTTATAGTTTCCTCCCATAAAAAGAATTTATCTTCTTTTTTTCCTTAGCAAGGTCTCAATACACTTGAACAAAATTTTTGAGTCCTCCTTGGAGTCAACCTCACATGGTTTATTGATAATAGAGATCTTCATATTTAGATCTTCTTCAAATACTCTCCTTTTCCTATTTATAAGTCTATTATACAAATCTTCTACTATCTAATTTTGAATGATATCCCACTTCTTATATCTCAAAATCATATATCTTACACATGCAATCTCTAACTACCTCCTATCCATACTAGTGTATAATCTATAACACTTATTAAACTATATAAAACTTATTATCATTAATTATCTGCATGTTTAGATTCTCTACCTTGGGTTTCCAACTAATGGTTTGGCTTCTTGCACATCTTACTCAATAGGTTTATCTCTAACTTCATCTTCAAAATTCTTTGAACTACTTACTTGCATTGTCTTTCTCCTCTTTCCTAGTTTGTTGGTGGTTTGCTTGACCATTTTCTTGTTTGATGGTGTAGGTTTTTGCTTTACCTTTACCAATCTCTCAGACTTTTATTGTGCAACAAGTTCTTCTACCTCTGTCTTCCTCCTGGGTTGTTCACTTCTTGCTCTTTTTGGTTGTATTGGTGCAACTACTACATAAGGTGCAATAGGGGCCTATTCACAAGGTTTTGCTACTATCACACCTTGTGAAGGTCGTAGAAAAGCAATTGGAGTTGTTATAAACACTTTAGTCTATCCATTGGCTTTCATCTCTAGCACAATGCCTTTTATCTCATCAAACTCTTTCCTAGTCATGCCCAATTCCTTAAGGATGGAATCTATCTCCTTTTCTGCCTTTTTCTCTCTTTTTTGTGTACTTTAGACTAAACTATTCTTTCTTATCCTCATATGTTCCCCATCTAGTGCATTATGTGTCCTTCTTAGATTCAAGTATAATCTATGCATACCCTTCTATGAGCTCTTTTATCATCTCATATCCCATAGGCTCTATAAATTTGACTCTTGGTATTACTTCTTCCATGTAGGTGTTAAGAATTTCCACCATGAAGCATATCTCTTCCTTGTACTTATCTACCATAGAGGGAGGTATTGTATACATGTAATTTATTTCAGACTAGAAAATCTTCATCATCTTGTCAATGTCATTATCTCTAACATTTTCAGGCTTTGACTTATAGCATTGAGTCGCCAATTTCATTGCACACTCATTGTTATCCCAATTTATCAATCCAAGAATCTTCCTTGTAGCATAGAAGAATAAATGAGTCTATAAGAACTCAAATCTAAAAAATTTATTCTTTGTCTTTTTAAACTTTACAATGTTATCCAATAGTTGCAATCTAATAATCTTGCATAAGTTAACCTTTCTTGCTTCCATAGCCATTACATAAGCTACGTCAAAAAATCTAGTTGGTATTGAGTTAACCCTTGATCCATTGTTTAACTTGTACCCTAATATCTTGGTTAACAACTTTAATCCTTTATATTGAATGGATTTTACCTTCATGTTTCTTCCATCAAACTTCATATTTAGGTTTCTCTCAACCATCTTCCTAACATTCTTCTCATTAATGGGATTATAGCCTTCATTTCTCAATCCTATGACATTGTGAATTAAGTCATTGTCCATAACAATCTGCACATCACCTAACTAAAAAATATCATCATGTACCCTACTCAAGATGATTCGAGTCCAGTTGTGATTGTCAAATTTCATATAAAATATATACTTCACCAAATTCAAGCCATCTAGGTGTACATACTCAGACTTCAAGGATAAGTCATTGTTAGACATCTTTCCCAAATCCTCATGAATCTCTTCATCACCTATGCTCTCTATTTTGGAATGAATATAACTTCTAATATCCTAAACATGCAACACATTTTCTAGAACTTGCAAAAATGCACCCAATAGATCATCTAATAGAGAAATAAATGGATGTTTCTTAAGCTCATATTGTAGTCTATCACTTACATCATACACGATCTAACTAGCCATTGAACTATAACTGTATATACTGAAAAAACTAGTTTCAAGCTTCACAAAATACCTTAAAATCATGATTTAGGACTTTTGCAACTTTTCACTTTTCAAACTTCACTTCACACTTCAATCCATTGTCAAATCACTCTTCAATTTTCTCAAGACACTTCACATGAACAAATGGTACCCACAATCTTGCTTACAATTGTTAAATCATTTCAAATCACACTGAACATTAAATAAATATCTACCAAAAATTCAAATATTGTCTTTGTTTACCAGTAAGCTTATTTTCCCAATTCCTACTCACTGCAACCATATCTAGACTTGTGCACTTGACCATAGCTTCCTTTCTATCTCTTGTACATTCTACTAACTATACGACATCCAACTCTCTCTCTCTCTCTCTCTAACATCAGTTCTGATTCATTGATGCTCTACTACTACTAACACTAGTACAAAAACAACAATATATGATTAAATAAACTACTAAATATTATAGATATATGCCTAATTTTGATCATGTGGCCAATGGTACTATATTGCCAGACATTTATCTCCCAGCCAAATTTATGACTAAGCTATTTCAATCATTGATTCAGTTGTTGATTTGGTCATTTATTGTTGTTCAGTGTTGGTTTATTGTTGTTATCTGGTGATTGATTGTTGATAGCCGATAGTTTATTTAATCATTTATTTAGTAGTTTATTTGGTAATTGATTTTGTAGTTTATTTGGTAGTTGATTCAATAGTTCATTTGGTAGTTGATTCAATAGTTGATTTGGTAGTTGATTTAGCTGTTAATGTCATTTATTGATCATTTATATTCATTAGTAGTAAATATAGTTATGAAATAAATAATTTATTTAATAGTGTAAATTTTAGAATACAAAAAATGTGATATAGACTTGAACTAAAACATGAAAATAAATGAAAATAATCACATGAACAAGCCTCAACATACTAAAATTAAAAGATTGATTCAATATCATGATAAAGAAAGGTAATATGCAATATCATGTCAAAATTGTCTAAAAGAGTACATAATATAATAAAAATGTCTAATTTTTTTAAGAGTTTCCAGCTCTTTCAAATACACCTTGATAGTCAAAATATTTAAACAACACATTCAAACTACTACAATATTAAGTAATGATCCAAAATTTCTAACAAATAGAGCACTATAAAGCATTGATCAACAGTGTCATTTTTCACAAATACTTTATTGGTCATCGTTTGAAGGTTCCCTCTTTCTCTTTGAGATGAACAACTCCATATATTTTGTCTTCATAAAAAAGTGGAACATTACTTGTGACCTTTATAATATTTACATTGGAATCTCTAGTTCCATTCAGGTTGGCTCCATGTATAATAGATAGAGAATGAATCTGCTCAATAGCTGCAACATCACCATCATATGGATCCAAAACCTTAACTTTAACCCCTTCTTTGAGTTTATCAATACATTGCTGCAAAAAGAAAGAAAAATACATCATATTACATAGTTAATGAATAGCCAAAAATATAATACAATAATAATGTAGTTATGATAAAGATTCACTTTTCTTTGCTAAGAACACTCATAAAATACTATATAAATTAATAATATTATAATTTTATTTGTACATGTTTGAACTTAGAAACTTCCAAAGATTAATTTTTTGGTTATACAAATACCAAGACAACATGGGTTATATCTTCTATGTCATTAAGAGTAAGTTACCAATGAAAGATAATAGCTTGAAAGGAAATAGAGATGTATATGATCACTTGACTTTACATGGAAAATGAATCAAAGATAAAGCTAATCAAATATAAAGAAAACACACAGTAATCAAATAATAATTTTAAATTGTGTGCAGTGAGTAAAAGAATCATTTTAAGGAAATTTCATGAATAGTTCGAGTTATTAGAAAACTAACAGCATATACTAATCAATAAAATATAAAATTTTATAGCACTCATCTCAAGTTTAGTATTGCTAGTTCCATAAATATCATGTGCATCCTCTTTGAAGTCAGTATAATTACTATCAACATAGTTGTTTCCTTTTCAATTTATTTTCATATGATTACTCTATATGTGGTTTAATCATCATTAGGATTTAATATATTTCAAGCAATTAAGAATGAAAAATCTATAAAAAAAATTTTCCACAATAGCTATTATATTATCTCAAATTCAGCATAACTATGATTGGCTACAAATTCTTATCATGTAGTTCATCATGATCACTATTAATATTAGCAACTCTATTGGCATAAAGGTAATTTTTTTAATGTGTTGCTTTGATAAAACTATTCTGCTTTGATAAACCAATGGTGTGAAAGTGCAATATCAATAATGACATTTATGAGAACAATGCATATGGGTACTATTATGAGAACCAATGCATATGGTTATTGTTATATTATAATCCAAGAAAAATAATATACACAAAGAAGTAACACATGAATAAAAAATGCCAAAAAATTTGAGTGTTTATTAACAACTTATGAATCAATCATAGAGAGCAATTTATAAAACTCATGAATCAGAATCAAATTGGCCATGAATTGAAATTGAACTAGCCATGAATCAGTAAATTAAAAGAACCCTTAAAATTTAGTAACTTAATTCATAAACTCTTTATCACTAATTTGGTTCACCAATTCAAAAAAAATGTTTGGCTTGAATCAAATCATCGAATCACATGAATCACAATAATTCTCATTACATATTGTATATATACTTATAGTTTGATAGCTCAGATCTCTTGTATAAATATGTAAGAAGATTTGACATCAACAAGGAGATTCAAGAAGAGATTCCAATCATCATATTAAAGAAAATTAAAATAAAACTCTATCAATGATCTAATCCTTATTCATTAACATTTTTAACTATCATAATTAACAGATTTATATTGTTGAAACCAACAATTAATGGATCACTACCAACACATTGTTTAGATCCAAAACTAATGATAATCACTACCTTTAAACAACACTTAATAATAATGAAATTTTCATGAATCAATTTGTATGGTGGTCATGGGGCATGTCTCTACATGAGACATTCCTTTTTGGTATATATATATATATATATATATATATATATATATATATATATATATATATATATATATATATATATATATATCTACCAAGCACTTAAAACACACAAAACTATCACAGTGTTACCACAAGTTACAATAATCTTCAACTTATATATATTCATTCTATATTCAAAGAAATTATATATGTGTGTATATATGTATGTATGTATGTGTATGTATGTATGTCTATATATATATATATATATATATATATATATGTATATACTTACAAGTTGACAACTTAGATCTCTTGTATAAAAATTTGAGGAGAATTCACATCAGTAAGGAGATTTAAGAAGAGATTCCACAAGAAAATAAAAATAAATCTCTATCAATGATATGATCCTTAATCCTTAATAGTTTTTACTATCACAATTAATAGATTTATATTGTTGAAACCAATAGTTAATGGATCATTGTCAACACACTATTGAGATAAAAAAACTAATGAAACTTAAGACTAGTCTTGAATCATTGTTCATCTATGGGGGATATTGGGACACCCTAGAGAATTATGGGATGCTCTAGAGGTCCCCCTTAGGAGAAATTATTCACTAGGTGTAGGGGACCATGGATCCCTAGAATGTCCCCAAACTTTTCAATAGATAGGGGATGGGAAAACAATTTTCCATCCATCCCCACATCGTAGAACACCTTAAGTGCCCATAATAATGGAAAATCCCTAGAGAACCTTGGATAAAAAAAGCTCCATAACTTTTGAAAAAATAAATATGATTTTTTGTTCAACGAAATGACATGCTGGCATAAGTAGAGAATTCTAATCTAATAGAAATTATTGTTTTTCATAGCATTTTTCAATAGATATGTTCTAATTTCTATGGTTGTGAATCTCAAAAATTTTGTAATTGTAATTTGCTAAGATGACAACATAGTAAAATAATGTAAGTAAACTAATATACATTGGATATTGATTTAGTATGTTGTGGTGAATATAGCTTGGATCTTCAAGAAGGTTATCATGCATTCTTGGAAATGCCTTTATTTTAATTTACATAAAAGATCCAATCTCACATTTATGTATGGTGTACAAAGTTGAAATTATAATGGTCACCCAATTTTATGTATAGTTTTAATTGTGCCTTGTCAAAAATTCTTTTTCTTTAAATTCAGAGACATGTTTGTATTTTTTGGATCTATAACTTAATTGAGTGTGACATTTCTTATATTTTGATATAAAGATAGATTTAGAGATGAATCAATGAGAATTATTAAGGACATTTAGAAATACCAAGGTAATCTTTAGGTATGAAATTTTTTTGTCTCCTTTTAGATAAGTACTAGTCAACTTCTTTTGTTGGTAAAGTTGTGAGCTTGCTACCAGGTTTGTAAGGATCCTTATATGAATCATCTTATCCACAATTTTCTTCAAATATCATCCCATAGTATAGTTCCTATTGGTTATCCACTGTGCATCACTAGCCAAGAGCTTTATGTAATATTTTCATTCTGCTATTTTTTTCTCAGTCTACCAGGTGCTACAATCAACTTACTAACATATTTAGTGAAGGGAATAATTAACTTAGGGTAATGGATAAGAAATTTAATGATTTTATGAACATTCACCCTCAAGAAATCAATAATATTCAACGAGAACTCATGCTTCAGGACAAACCAATTGAAATTACACTAAAATATTTTGATATCAAAGCTCAAGGTTTGAGTAATCAACAATTGGAAAAGCTTGTAGACGAGATTATGGTAACTTTAGAAATTATAATGTTTAATGAAATAAATATGGAAGGAGATGTATGTATAGCTTTAGACGCATGCCCTTTTCATACTTGCATAATAAAACAAAATGTTAATGCTACTTTTTAGGTAGAGGAATGTTTGGATGATGTTTTAGAAAGGTTGAAAGAAGAGATGAAACATAATAATAGGACTATCATGTCAAGAGATTAGAATTGTAATTTGTGTATTTCAAAGGATGAGCATATGTTCTTCAATCATTTCATTGAGCATGGGGAATTGAGAGATCAAGAGCTTGAGAATGGAGAGAAAACACCATAGCTTTGGGTCAACAGACAGTTGCATCTCCAGTGTTACTTTCATTGGATGAAGAAGGGAAATTAGTATCAATACCTAAAGGTATTACTTATTGGAGGGAGATAAATTTGATAAATAAAATGATTTATGAATATTTGATTAAATGGAAAGATTTACTAGTCAAGGATGTTATCTAAGAAGGTGAAGAAATTTGATATCATTCTAATTTATGATTGCTTATGGGGCTATAAATTTGAGAAGAGGAGACTGTAATGTCCCCTTCATGTTTAGTGTCTCAAATAAATAATAATAATGTTAATCCTTCATTTCATTAAGTCCCCAAAGACTAAGGCACTGAAATAATAAATGGGACAAGTTTAGTTTGAATCACTTAAGTCATATTTTTCAGTCATGGAAGGGGCCACATTAAATT
Organism: Cupressus sempervirens; assembly: GCA_028749045.1. Lineage (NCBI taxonomy): Eukaryota > Viridiplantae > Streptophyta > Pinopsida > Cupressales > Cupressaceae > Cupressus > Cupressus sempervirens. The sequence goes on along the minus strand of CM053787.1, from coordinate 564,680,855 downwards.
ATCAATGATTTTCTCTAGTTTGCAATTTTATGGAAAGATTTATTATGATTAATGAAAATCTTCTTGCCTAAGTTAAGTCACCTAGAATTATGGCTTTCTTGAGGGGTTTGCATCTTTTTGAAAGAAATTAAGTTATAAAGGAATTCAAAGGGAAAGAAGAGGCATTTAATATTTTCTAATTTTCTTATTATTGTCTGCTTACAATTTCCATCAGGATGAAACCCTTGAATTCTTATGTTTTGGATGCAAACCCAACTCAAAACTATCTACTCATAGCTCACATCTCTACTTTTTATCTTCACAATGAAGAAAACACTAATAGCAGCAAATAGGAGCAGTCACATTTGAGTCAAGGAAAGCATAGTTAGAGCCTATGATAGGAAAAGTGATCAAACCTAAAGGTTACAACTATAATCTACTACAAATAATTAGTAATATGGTAACTAAAGTTTGGAATTGTTTCTAGGCATGTGCCCAAATAAATTCTAAATATTTGTCTTCTAGAAGATTGTATGTAATTAAGATGTGAGATTTGATTAAATATTTTTTCCTAAGACTAATTATTTACTTATAGATCCATGTTTAAGTATGTTGTAAGACTTTGGTGAAATTGATCAAGGAAAATTGTAAGCTGTTACACAATTTAGAAGAGAGAATATTTCATGCTAGCAAGACTAAGCCATGAGGTGCAAAAACTTTGAATGTTCTTGTCATATTTTTCAAAGAGAGAAGGTAGTCAAATTAATCAATTCAAAGATCTTAGGGATACCCTAATATTTAAAGAGATCAACATAATTGTGTGAAAATTGATGAATATGGAAAAATATTTTGTTTTCAGCAGTGGAGGTGTTTATAGTGTAACATTTGCACTTGTTAGCATTGATGAAAGCTTTATAAGAAAGCAATAACTTATCAAGGAAACACTTGGTCTTCTAACATGATTTGGTTACCTCTCCAGCAACAAGATAACATCACTAGAAAATTGGGCATGATTAATCTCCTAGACCCCATGAAAACCTTTATTGTAGTAATGGGTAAAGTACTCCTTTCAGTGGATAAAAAATCTCCTAAATATTTTGCTAAATAATTTATAAATAGGTAGATAGAGGGAAGCCTTGGTGTAAATATCTATCCATCTTTAAAAAAATAGATAGGGATTCATAATGAGTGGGGCTACCCAAGGACTGATGACAAATACAAAGATCCATTTCATAAATGAAAGAGAGAATCTAAATCTTTGCATACCACATGCCAAAAAATATACATTAACTTTGTTAGAACCATCAACCATGTCAATTTTCATAGAAATTGATGAGATCTCCTAGATCCAAAATTGATACTACTAGATTGGGTTACACTAGTATTGAAGAAAGAGAATCATCCAAAAGTGGTGAACAAAGGAGAAACAATGGTAAGAACTACATACCTACTTGTCATAATTGTTGTAAGATTGGTCATATAGAAAATTTTTGTAGGAAAAATAATGCAAATTAGAATCCTAAGAAGAAATTCATGGGTAACTATCACAAGTGCAACAATCAAGGATATCAGGCACATGAATGCAATAGCAATACATCAAGCAAAAAGATTTGAAGGTTACTACTACAACTATAAGAATTATAGACATAGAGCATATGAGTGTAGATCTAAACCTAACTAGTAATCAAAAATGAAAGTCAAGCTAAACCATACTAGAAAATCCTACAATTGGGATTGCAATACGAGGTATAGTTATCACTACTATCAAGAGCATGGACATGTTGCTGAAAATTGCATTAGAACACATTTTGGAAGTGACTACAAAAGATGGTTGAGTCAAACCACATGTTTTAGCTATATAAAGACTGGTCACATTAGCAAAAATTGTCCAACAAGGTCAAAATTACCTGAAATATATTCAAAAAAGGAAAAGGAAAGGTTGATGTTGAACAAATCAAAGCGTAGATGAACAAGACATTGAAGAAAAAGGAAGATTACATCACATCAAGTTCAGATGGGATCACTTTGTCCAATGGGTCAAGTGATCATGCCATTCTCAAGTAGGAAATCAGGAGGTATGTATGGGACTGATATTTCAAAGTTTAATTATACATCAGTTCCAAGGATTGAGTTCTAAAAAGATCATATATGCATGAAGTAAGATGCAAAGTATTGGTTAGAACCTAAAAGAAATCTATAAGTTTTCATGTTTCTATTGAGCATGAAAAGTTTCACTATGGTTGTCAAGTGAAAAGTTAGTTGTTGCCAAGCTATCAAAGATGATAGTGTTGGTTGAGCTTGCTATGGTTGCCAAGTGTAGTAGGAATTACATGGAAGCCAAGTGAGTCAAAATTTATGTTAGAGCCAAGATTACAGTTGTGTAATCACTAAGCACTAATTATGAAGTTTTAAGGGCTATACTAATTTTATACTATTTGAGATTGAAGAGTGCATGAAGAGCTGAAGGAAAATTGGAGAAAAGGATCCAAGAATTTTCAACTAAATTTAACTTTTGATCAATACTATTCATCATATTTTTAAGTTAGTTATTATGTACCGAGCTGTGCTATTTGAATTTTCACAAACCCTAGTTAGTTGTTATGGGAGGAAGGAATGAAGTTTTGAATATTCAATTGATAAGTAATGAGATTAAACAACCAACTTTCTAGGCAATTCCTAACATTGCATATATAGGAGACCCATCTGGAATGTTATCTTTGATACCACAAGTTTTGATGATACAAGATGTAAGGTGTTTCTTGTTAGAATTTACAATCTTTCCTTGGTTGTATTTATTAAATGGGATAAACCAAGGTATCCCTTATGTTTTTTTTCCTCTAGTCCACATGTGAGGACAAGTATTTTTTTGCAATTCCTTTATTAAGGAAAATAGATTATTCCTCCTTAAGAGGATTATGACACTTGTTATGCACACACTTATGAATGTGGCAATCATTCACTTGGGAGTTACAAATAACTCCTCTTCTCATATCTTTATAAGAGATGCTTCTCTCTCATTCTACAACACACAATCATGATGTAGTTCATGTAATGAGCCCTATGGCTCCACATTATCTCCTTCTCTCTCTTTCTTCATTCTTAGGTATTTGCCTCATTCATATAATTCACAAGAGGTTTTATTTTCTTTCCCCTTTCAAAATCCTTGTCTCCTCTTTTGTGTTGATCTTGGGAAGTTCTTATAAATGATGGTAATTATGTTCATCACAAACTCTCTTGGATTAATTTATAATTCTTTAATTTTATTTCATTTCAATTTTATTATTTCTTACATGGTATTAGAGCTACCTAATCCTTGTTTTTGAGTTTGTGTGAAGGTTATCACATTGGAGACTACTTGTTGAGAGAAAAGAAGCATTAGCTTCATTACTTTTTTGTTGCAGGTTTTTTGTAAGTTTATTTTCTTTGTTCTAACCCTCTTTGGAAGGTTCACTGCCAAAGAGTTCTTTATTATTTTTATCCAGCTTTGTTTTCTCTCTTGTTTTGGAAGCCTAGCCACCAAAACAAAGAGAAAACTTTATCTTATTGCTCTTTATCTTTTAAATGTGGATGTTTTCATTAAAGGAAACTAATTTTTTTTGCAAAACCTCTAAAATAATTTCATTTTATTAATACTCATATATACTCATCTATTCCAATGTTTAGAAACTATTTTGTACCCAACTTCCAATCTTGGCATTCTAATCATTGGCTGACATGTTCTCAATCATTTTTTCATATTTCTAATCATTCAGCATTAAAAAAAATAAAACAAAAAATTTCAATTTAAAGCCTTGATTTAAAATCTACATTTTTAACATTAATTATGTTATCCCAAAATCTGCACTTTGAAAAAAAAAAAAAAATCACAGAAATCAATATTTATTTTTCTAAATATTATAGAAATCATTGTGCCTAAATATACGTGGAAAGTTCATTTTATTCTATACTTATTAAAGTTTTCAATTTGACCACCAAATGAGATTATTTTGACTTCTCTTAAATCTCATACTTTAAATTTTAAAGCTTTTTAAAACTTTCGCTTTCTTAAAATAAAAACATTTTAAATACTTATAACAATACTTTCATTTTCTTTGGAAACTTTTAAATATTTTTTCATATTTGTAAATTTATTTTTTTAAATGAAAGTTTATTTTTTAAAATATTTTGTAAGTTTTTTTTACAGTACCAATAATGGTACAGTTGCAACCTTGTCTCTTTTTCTTGATTGATAAACTTGGTTATCTCACCATTGTGCTCTATAGCATTGGTTTTCCTTGAAGGCTCTTTGAACATCATACCTTTTCAGACTTTAATGCATTTTCCATATTGGCTCACATCTTGAACTTTCCTTTGGCGACCTTTGAACAAATATGTCTTATGAACAAGGATAGTTGTGCGGTTCATGCCCTTTTTTTAATGTTATGCCTTATAATCATTCGATTGTTGGAATTTTAGTCTTATTAGTTATTAAAACTAATGGTTATTACTCTATCCTCTCCATATCCAAGTTTTATGTTGAGACTTCATGTTATTGATATCTAAGGGGATGTTATCCCTTATGTCTTGTATGTAGACAATCTTCTCATAGCAGATTATATTTCCAAATGTTAAGCATGGAAAGGGGATTATTTTATTTACCCAATCTATTTTAGGTATATTTATTTAAGTATATATGGGTGCACACATATATACCTAGATAAATATATAAATTTTTTTAATGACTATAATGGTACATAATTGATATATACCTTTTAGAAAATGAATTCAGTACTCATGTTTACCCTCAATGGAGTTTTATACCTGATATCCATATTTTATTTATTCTTTCATTGATAACTCATAGTATAAAGCTAAGTAATATGATCTCTGCATTTACCTTAATTCTGATTGGATTATGGGTTATCTTACACATTTGCCTTCAACTGTATTGTGGCATTTTAATATGTACATAGTTGCACTATTATGCTTTTATAGCATCATTCTATGCCCATGTTGGCACTTTATGGTTTTATACCATTGATTTACATGATTTATATGATATTCTTTTTTGAGTTGCATAGGGAGCCATTTTTTCAAGGTTAACTATGTAGGTCCCCTCGGTATAACTGATATATAGTTTCCTTATCTGGCCCATGGAGTATCCCTCCATCCTATATTGGTGTGCACTCATTTTATATGGATTTTCCCTCCATTTGATCCTATTTGTTCTACTTTGACAGGATTGATATTTATATGGAGTTTCCCTCCATTTGGTTCTATTGGTTCTACTTTGAAAGATTGATATTTATATGGAGTTTCCCTCCATTTGATTCTATATGCTCTACTTTGAAAGGTTGACATTTATGGAGTTTCCCTCCATGTTGTTCCATTTTGTTCCTTAATTAAGAGGATACTATTATTGGAGTTTTTCCTCCAAATTCAGATGATTTGATCCAATTTGAAGGTAATATGTTATTAAACCCTCATAATCCATTCGTTTGAGTATCCTAAAAAAAATCAAAATAATACTAATTTGATCAACATGTCTCTCTTTTTACTTTATTTTCATATATTAATGTGATAATGATCTACATACCTTACTTCTTAGATCATGAGGCATGCACGTTATGGAGGGATGTCCCCATTAACTTGTAGTGGGATGATTCATTAAGTGGACTATCTATATCCACATGATTGATGCGATGTTGATGCAAGTATCATTAGTTGGCCTTGTCTATGGTCATTAGTACATTTGTATAATATACTTTTCATGAAGCTTTTTTGTGCTTATTGATAATATTTTGAGCATATACTTTATCTTGATATTAGGTTATCCTCATTGTTTTGTGGTAACATGTTTTATTTTCCTTATTGTTTCTCTATGAGTGTTTTATTATCCTTATTCAAAAGGATTTCTAATTTGAATATTAGATGAAATATTTCTTGTGGATAGTTGTCTTGTTTCTTGTATCTATGTTTTTCAAGTAATTCATCCAGGCACATACAAGACAATATTCTTTGGTATACTTTAATGACCTATCCACTTCTCTGTTGGCTCTATGAAGATATCCCTACACTCACAAGAGACCTTTTGCATAATTGAAGACATTCTCAAAGATCAAGTTGCTACTATTTAGAATTTTATTGTAAAAATTTGGGTTTGATACCCTTTGATGTAATTTCCCCAAGTAAAGATTAAAGGGGGGTGTTAGAATTTATAATCTTTCCTTGGTTGTATTTATTAAATGGGATAAACCAAGGTATCCCTTATGTTGTTTTTCCTCTAGTCCACATGTGAGGACAAGTCTTTTTTTGTAATTCCTTTATTAAGGAAAATAGATTATTCCTCCTTAAGAGGATTATGAAACTTGTTATGCTCACACTTATGAATGTGGCAATCATTCACTTGGGAGTTACAAATAACTTCTCTTCTCATCTCTTTATAAGAGGTGCTTCTCTCTCATTCTACAACACACAATCACAATGTAGTTCATGTAATGAGCCCTATGGCTCCACATTATCTCATTCTCTCTCTTTCTTCATTCTTAGGCATTTGCCTCATTCATATAATTCACAAGATATTTTCTTTGCTTTCCCCTTTCAAAATCCTTGTCTCCTCTTTTGTGTTGATCTTGGGAAGTTCTTATAAATGATGGTAATTATGTTCATCACAAACTCTCTTGGATTAATTTATAATTCTTTAATTTTATTTCATTTCAATTTTATTATTTCTTACATTTCTACACTTGTAAGATTGAAAGCATTGGAGACATCAAAATAAGAGAGTTAAATGAAAAATTATGTGATAATGGAGTATTGAAATAAGAATACAAGGTTGTAGAGAGGAAAGGGTTAACCCGTGCCCTAGATTTTCCAAACATATTCAAGATAGGATGGATAAAGATTGTTTGTAGTAGAATTCATGACAATTCTATATGGTTGGAGGATGGCCCTATCAAAATCACGAAGAGGATCATTCATAGAGTGATAGGGTATCCAACCCTAGATAGACCTAAGATAATGAGGAGTGATGCAAAAAAGGAAATTGAGAAGAATATAGGGGCACTATGGAACAAGAGAGGGATGACCATAACTACAATTACTAATCCCTTAATTAAATTTGTAGTAAGAATTATTACACATAATTTCTTTCAATCTAGCAAGTTTAATAGTGCACCATGTATGCCTATGGATTTGGGTTACAATATAGTGAAGAAAGACCATTCTTATGACCTTGTCAAGCTACAACTCTAGCAGTTATCTTAAAAATTGGGAGCCATAAGGAAAACAAAAAATGCACAATGAAAATTTGGTTCAATACTTGTTTGTATATTTTTCTATGTGCAGAAAAAAATTCCCACATTTGGGAAAATAGCTTGTAAAATCAACAAACCAATTGCAGTGCAGATTAGTAAATTTATAGAGCAATTGGGAGATAATTTCAAGTCTATGATGACTAGCTACTTTGAAGAATTTAAGAATTCAATGAAACAAAGATAAAGGATTCTAGTTTCACTAGTAGAGAAGTATTTTAATGATGATTATTTTCTATTTGATGTTGATTCACATATGTTCAAGTTATTGTTCCAAGTGTGAGATGGCTTAGGCCAATGCCTTGTGAGATTAATGTTGATGAGGCATCTACATCCATCACTACTTTTCTGGTAGACAAAGTAGATAAGGAGGATACTACTTTTGGAAACTATGATGTAGCAAAGTGAAAGATTAGAATGGACTTAAAGACAACTTCTATGATGAGGAGGAAGAAGAAGCTTATGAAGAAGCTCAAGGAAACAATTTGGTGAAGGGGTAGAAGGAGATGAGGAAGAAGAAGATAATGAAGAAGATGAAGATGCACCTACCCAAGGATCACTTGCTATCACACAAGGTCAAGGTGAGGACCAAGGATAAGAAGAAGCACAAATTTATGAAGGTGCTAAGGGAGAAGAAGCCAATGAAGCACCTGTTGCCATAGAAGAGAAGAAGAGGAAAGAAAAGAAGTCAGCAAGAAGAAAACCTAAAATTTTTGTAAAATCTTCACAATAACAGTCCACAATTATTGTTACTAGGGCTAGCACAATAGCTACTCCCAAAAAGACTCTAAAAGTTTAAAATCCTAAAGGCAAGAGAGATAACATAGTTACAAAAGAAGATGAACCTAAGTAGAAGCAAAGAAGGAAGTAGATTTCCCTAGCTAAATCAAATGAGGAGAGGACTATGTTAGACGATAACAGTCAATTCAAGGTGGTGAGTCATAGTCCCCCTTTTGATTTGGACAAATTGTGTGAAAATGTTAAGAAATAATACTAATTTGAGTGGATTCTCACATGTTGAGTTTGATAAACTTGAGAAGTTAGATATGGATAAAGTAGAGGAGTCTATATTCTTCGAAACAATAGTCCACCAAGATAATTGAGAGGGGAGGGTGGTGTGAATTAGTTATGAAATAATTAAAACATTTATCAACCTTAAACGATCTTATATATTTAACCAAAGTAAAAAGAAACCATAACAAGATACACATAGACAATTACACTAGATATGTTAACTAGGGAAAGCCTTGATCAAAGAGAAAACCTTGGTGGGAATGATGCCCATAAGATGATTTACTAATATAAATATTCCTTGTTAAAGGATGGACCCTATTAATAGTCAATTACAACATTTAGTACATACGAGTCCCTATTAGGAGACTTTGAATCCTTATTAGAAGATTCCAACCTTGTTAGGAGTTGTGCCAACATTGTTAGGAGTTGTAAAAGATAGCAGGACCCACTGTCCAAGCAGCTTCTAGGGCACCAAACTCACTATCCAACTGATCTCTCAACTATTCCTTATAGAATAATTGTGTGCACTATACTTTAACTTCCTTCCTTTGTCCTACCAACTGGACCAATCACTATTAGATCTTGTAGACTAGGTCACAAACCTCAAATCCAAGTATCCAACTATGGATCACACAATAAAACCTTAGTAATTAAATTTCATTCACTTTTGCTCTGCTCTACTTAGCTTCACATTCTACTATTTGTGTTTCTTACAATCATTCACATTCCTCCATATATCCATGTTTCATGATAAACAAAAAATGTCCTTCCTTTATATTCAATCCATAAAATAGTTCTTTCAGTCATCTATTACACCTTCTCAATTAGTTATCATAGGACCACATTAAGAACACATTACACTTAGTGATAACATTAATATTTCACCTTGCAACTTGAATTGTTTACATGTAATGTTATGATGAGAAAGCTTGGCCACATGATCACTGGCATATCTTCTTCACATATTTAACTTCAACTTCTCAGAATAACAACACTACTAAGAGATATAACAAGTTTACCAAAACATGCATTTGTAAACTCTATCTCATAATAGTCTTCACAGAAACTTGCATAACTTCTTTTAGACTTAATATCTTATTCTTTCGAGGTTACCTTCATATACTATACACATAGCATAATCTTCCTTTAACATCGCTACAAAAAACTTCTCAACTATCTATTCATACCAACTTGATCTTTCTATTGTTCTTTTGTCAAATACCATAGAAAACTACTATGTTGACATCAATGATAAACATAGTCATGAATGTAATATATCATCATAATAATGATCTAATCATGTTTCTGCAATACTTCCCCATAGGAATATCATTAGCATTCATGGTTCCAATAATCTCCCCCTTTGGCATTAGTGGCAACATAGATGAAAAAATCTATTTCCAAGAATACCAACTACAAAAGACTATTAACATTTCTTTTCAAATCCTCTTCATCAATCATTCTTTCATACTATATTTTTTAAAAAAAAAAATCCATGCTAAACTATCTTATTATTTTCAAAAAAAATTTCATGCTAAAATTCCCCCTAATTGACATCAATGTCAAAGCTTTCAACAACCATCAAACTCTGCCACAACTATTTCTGACTAGCTCAAGTGTCCAAAGACACTATTGAAAAATAACATCCAACAAGAGTCCTACATGACTTTGTCCATCATAGATACTCCTCTATACAAGAAGCATTAGCATTCACTTTAGACAAACAATAATGTTTTGTTACACTAGATTGATGCACTCTTACATCATCTACTCTCATGTAGTAAGGAGCATAACTCCTAACATACCTTGCAAATACTCAAAAGTCTCTTTGGGAAGAGGCTTTGTGAAAATATCTGTAATCTTCTCTTTAGTGCTCACATAATCCAATCTAATTTCCTTTTCTACAACTTTCTCTCTACACATGTGATACTTGATAGAAATGTGCTTGGTCTTAGAATGAAACATTGGATTCTAAGATATATTTACTATGCTTGTGTTATCACAATGTATGAAAATAGGTTCACTAAATTCTATCCTTATATCCTTCAACATTTGCTTCATCCAAATAACTTGATTAAAATTGTTTACTACTGCAACATTTGTTGCTTCCACTATATTTTATGAGGTGCAATCCTACTTTTTGCTTAGCCAAGAAACCAATCTTCCTCCAAGAAAGAAGGCTCCACAACTAGTGCTCTTTCTGTCATTCATATTGCCTACCCAATCAGCATCAGTATAAGCATATCAAGTGAAACATTAGATCTATCATACCATAATCTAAACTCTATTGTTCCTTTTAGGTATCTAAATATCCTTTTTATTATTACATAATGTGCTTCTCTAGGATCAGCTTGGAATCTTGCAACAATTCCAACTGAATTTTCTATATTTGGTCTTGTGTGAGTCAAATATTGCAATTCTTTGATCATAGATCTATACTTCTTCTGCTCAATAGTAGGTGTCTCATCCTTTGCAGATAACTTGTGTCTATTTACCATAGGTGTCCAATAGGTTTACATGTTTCCAAACCAAACTCTTTTGGTAAATCTTTCAAATACTTAGTCTAAGAAAGAAAGATTCCTTCTTTATCTTGTACAATTTATAATCCTAGAAAATATTTCATTTCTCCTATCATGCTCATTTCAAATTCGTTCTTTGTTTCTTTTGAAAACTTGTCACTTTCATCATCATTTCCTCCAAATATGATATCATCAATAAATTTTACCAAGACCATCAATCCATCATCAATTTCTTTCCAATAGAGATTAATATCTATCATACCTTTTCTATATCCAAGCTTTGTCAAATGCTTGTCCAACCTTGCATGCTAGGTTTTAGGTGTTTGCTTCAAGCCATACAATACTTTCTTCAATCTACATACTATGTCCTTGTCATCTGTCAAAGGATAACCTTCATGTTGTTCTTTGTATACCTCTTTTTCAAGTTCTTCATTTTGAAATGCTAACTTGACATCCCTCTAATATACTTTGAATTTCTTATATGTTGCATATGCTAAGAATAACCTTACTACTTCTATTCTTGATACAGGAGCATAGGTCTCATCATAGTCTATTCCTTCTTGCTATGAGTAACTTTTACATTCTACTCGTACCTTGTTCCTTACTACGTTTCCTTGTTCTTTCATCTTGTTCCTCAATATCCATTTAGTTCCTATCACATTCTTGTCTACTGGTCTAGGAACCAATTTCCATATTTCATTCTTTACTATCTGATCCAATCCCTCTTTCATAGCTTGCTTCCAATAGTCATGTTTACATGCTTCATCTACATTCTTAGGTTTACCTTGAGATATCAAACATAGTTCTTCATTGATTCTACTTCTTGTCATCACTCCTTTGTCTCTTCTTCTAATGATATGCTCAAGTGGATGATTCTTTGTCATATTCTTAGTCAAAGTAGGAGTTGTTATCTCAAATCTTGGCTCTATTGAAGGTTTTGATATTTTTTCATGTCTTAACTCTCCTTCATTCTACAAATCATTGTTAGTCTTAAGAAATACTTCATTAGTCCTTGGTTTAGTAACATAATCATCATCTGAATTGTAATCAACTACTCTTTCTTGTATTATGAATTTATCATCAACTCTTAATTTTGCATTTTCCACAATAGTCACCAAAGCTATCTCATGTATTACTTTCTCTTCATTAACTAATATGGACTTATTATCATAGTCTTTCAAGGATCTTTCCATACTTTCTCTAAATTCTTCAACTTTGTTAGAAAATCAACTATTTCTAGCTTTTCTTATTCTCTTAAGACATCTAGTTGAAAAATGACCAAATTCTTTACATGCCCAACAAACAAAAATTTGCATATTTTCTAGTTCTCTCTTCATAAGTATCAAAACCTTCCTTTATCTTTATGTCTTCTTTAGATCTAGATCTATCTTTGCTTGTGCTTGTATTCTCTTGTATACAATAGAAGGACTCTAGATTTGAAATCTCATTGCTCTATTATTTATACAAATCTACTATCTTACCAAGAATTTCCATCAAATGGATGTCAAAATTTCCTATGTTAGATATAGGATTATCTTTCTTGAATATGCTTGCCATGGATCTCCCAAAGTTGTTAAAATTTATCTTCAAGGACTTGATGCTCTGATACCAATTGTTAGAAGCAACAATCCACCAAGATAACTGAGAGAGGGGGTTGGGGGGTGAATTAGTTATCCAATAATTAAAACATTTATCAACCTTAAAAAATCTTATCCATTGAACCAAAGTAAGCAGCAACCATAACAAGATGCACATAGAAAATTACACCAAATATGTTAACTAGGGAAACCCTTGATCAGAGGAAAAATCCTAGTGGGAATGATGTGCACAAGAAGATGTACTAATATAAATATTCCTTGGTAGATGATGGACCTTGTTAGGAGTCTATTACAACATTTAGTACATATGAGTCCCTATTAGGAGACTTTGAATCCTTGTTAGAAGATTCCAACCCTATTAGGAGTTGTGCCAACCCTGTTAGGAGTTGTAGAAGATAGAAGGCCCCATTGTCCAAATAGCTTCTAGGGCAAGATCACTAAAATCACTGCCCAACTGATTTCTCAACTATTCCTTGCACAATAATTATGTGTGCTATAATTTAACTTTCTTCATCTATCCTATCAACCAGACCAATCACTATCAAACCTTGTAGATGAGGTCATGAACCTCGGATCCAAGTATCCAACTTTGGATCACACAATTAAACCACAATAATGAAGTTTCCTTCACTTTCACTCTACTCTACTTATCTTCACATTCTTCTCTTTGTGCTTCTTACAATAATTCACATTCCTCCATATATTTATGCTTCATGATAAAGGAAAATTGTCCTTCCTTTACGCTAAATCCATAAAACAATTCCCTGAGTCAGTTGTTACACCTTCTTAATTAATTATTATAGGACCACATTAAGAACACATTACACTTAGCAATGACATTAATAGTTTTCTTTGAAACTTGAATAAATTTGTGTACACATAATATTATGATGAGTAAGCTTGGCCACATCATCACCAACATGTCTTCTTCACATATTTAAGTTCATCTTCTCAGAATAACAACTTTGGTAAGAGATATAACAAGTCTACCAGAACATGCCTCTATAAACTCTATCTTAGAATAGTCTTCACCAAAACTTGCATAACTTCTTTCACACTCAATATCTTATGCTTCTAAGATTACCTTTGTATACTAGACATAGTATAATTTCCCTTTAACCTCTCTACCAAAAATTCTCAAGTTTCTATCTATACTAACTTGATCTTTTCATTGTTCTTCTATTAAATACCACAAAAAACTACTATGTTGACATCAATGACAAAAACAATCATGAATGTAGCACATCATCATGATAATGGTCTAATTATGTTTCTACAATACTCACCCATAGGAATATCATCATCATTCATGCTTCCAACATATATATGCCATGATGGCAACTTTTAAGATGACTCCAGTTAAGATTGCCAACTCTCTACCAAAGAGCCTATATGATTGAGTTGAGTAAAGGTGGAAATATAGTCTCACAATAGAGAGAATTATTTGAGAGACTACACTTGTAAGAGTGATGCTATATTCAAACAAATTTGAGATGAAAAAAATCATTAACAAATATAAGGGAAGATTTTCTCCAAAGCACCGAGATTTAAAAATTTTATAGAACAAGATTGAAGTTGTTGTTTAGCAAAGTACACAAATATGGAAGGTAATTTATGGGCTGACAAAACAAAAGGCTATTGAGTAGGCACCTATGGTAGTAGGTGAAGACAAATCACATGGGGAAGGCACTATAGAGGCAATTGTTGAAGGAGAGCAAAAAAAAGACTAGAGTGTACCAAAAGTACACATGTTGAGTGCTAGTCCATAAGCAAATGTAGTAAAGATCAAGGATGTCTCTAAAAACAATGTTCAAAACATCAATCCCCTATCAAAGGAGGATATGGAAAAGATATTGACTGATTCCACCATCAAGGCACAATTATGTAGTCATCCTATGTTGGTGAGTGTGGATGAGGTTGAGAAGGCAAAATTGGCATCTACGAGGGAGAAAACACAAGCATTAATAAGTGCCCCCTCTCAATCTATAGAGGTGAAACCTCAATGTCTATTGTATTATATCATATGAAGGACACTATGCCTTCACATATCAGCACCAAGGTACTAGCAAATACAATAATTGAGAAAGAAAGAACACCAATTCAAATAGGTTAGGAAGCCAATCCTGCACCTGCTCCACAAACACAAGGTGGAGACAAGATCAAAGAAAAAGAGAAGGATAGGACTAAAGATTTAGTCTTGACTATGAAGATAGAGGAAGTAATAGCAATACAAAAATTGGTTACCTTACCAAACACTACTACTCCTACTACTAGTCAAGCACTTCATAGGTCGAGTATTCAAGCTACACCTTTGCAAGTATAAAGGCCAAATCCTAGCACATCTAAGGTTGATGATGTGACGTCCTATGGTCACATCAACTTAGATCAGGTGATTCAGTTAGAAAATTATGATCTTGCAAAAATCACAATACAGAAAATGAGCATATTGTAGATACTTTGGCAAGGAAGAAACATCAAGAACTACTCAGAAGGGAGCACAGGTAGAAACAAGCACTTCATGACATCAATGACATATTTCTTGATTCATTTAGCCTCCTTGAACCTAATGAACCTAAGCCAATCATTGAGTAGTTGGACAATATCGTAGAGAATATAAATGATGAAGACCTAGATACCAATGTCGAACTATTAGAATGGTTTGAGAAGAAATTTCAAAAAAAGGTGAATGAAAAAATATCTAATGTCATTGCACTACACTAGGTTGAGTTAGAAACCAAGATTGAGGGTGTAAAAAGGATGTTGGAACACATTTTCTCTCTTTACACCAAGTTTTTTGATGTTCCCTTGTTCACATAAGAAGTGCAGAGACATATTGACCATCTAGAGGGAGATCTAAAGAAAATAGGTAACACTCTACAACAATCTCCTAGTCAAGGTCAATCTCATTTCTAAAATTTGTTATCAGCACAAGGTCAATTAGCATCTTTACATGTTCAAGATGCATATATTAGGGCTACACCAATCAACATTCAATCCATGTTAACTGCTCATATGGAGGTTTTACATAAGGAACTAGCCTATGCATAAACATTGTTGAAGAAAGATCCCCATCTTTCTACACATGAAGGCTTAGTCACCCTTGTTGTCAAGTTAGACATACAGATAAAATCTTTGGAGGTAGCATGTGACAATTAGGATGCTTCATTGAAAATGATGATGGAGGTCCATAAATCTTTCTTTAAAAAATAGACAATTCATATACAACCCATGACATAAGGGTCAAAAGGGGGAGAATGCATGAAATGAGAGATAAGTTTTGGGGGAGACCAAAAAAAGACTACAGAGATAGAGGTAGCACATTAGATATACTCAAAATGAGTATTCAAAATCAGAATCAAAATAGAATAATCAACTCAAGGGGAGTTACAATTTTTTTAGGTATGATTGATAAGTCATAAGTGTTTTGCACAATTTTGATTTTTTGAAATTTTGTATGCAAGTCAAGTACTAAAATGGAGATTATTTGAGTTATGCTCAAAGGCTAAGGTTATTCATGCATGAAAAAGTGTTTTTCCACTCATGTCAAAGGGGGAGATTGTTAATTTAAAATTGGTTTTGACATATGAGTGACAAAACACTTAAGTCATTTTCTTAGTTCATACCAAACAAGTAGTGTATGTTGAGTGTAAGTTGTTAGATATATAGTATATGCCGAGTAACTTGTAAGTGTTGAGTCACTCAAGTGTTGAGCAGATAGTAGATGCCAAACTATTTAGATGCTAAGTGATCAATGGATGTTGAGTCATTCAAAGGCCAAGTTACAACATTGAAGATACAGTGAATGTTAAGCATCAGACATTTCAAGTGTCGAGTAAACAATTTTGTACATAGTTGTTTGTAATGGGACAAAATTCTATGTAAACCATCTTTGACCCAACTTAAGGATTGTTTTACAATTCTAAGATGATAAGGATGAATCTATATTTTTGATCCCTATGTAGTACATGCAACCAATCAATTGAAGAGATGTTTTAAGAAACAAAATGAGTGAACCACAATCATTGATTTATACCTAACCCTAAGTCACCTAGGTCTTCTTAAGGGGGACAAACCTTAAAAGATGTAAGAGTGGAATGCAAGGAGAGAGAATTTTGCATGCAAAAATAGAGCATTCATGGTGGCTAAGGAGTTGTGACTTGAAATACATTGTAGAATCAGTTAGAGGAGAATAGAGGAAAAGAGTTAGAGTACAGAAGTGATACATCTGATCAAAGAGGATCAAGTACACATCTAGAAAGAGGTGATCTATTATCTAGTAGAAAAGTGCTAACCAAAGGATCATAGCTGATACTTTCTAGCAGGTGAATCAGTTAAATCTCTTAACAAAGTAGTTCTAATAGACTATCGTAAACCCTTTAACAAGGTTCTTACTTCATTATAAGTTAACATCCTTTAATCAAGCACAATTCTAACAGTGTGTTGAAATCCTTTAACAAGGTAAGATCTATAATATCCCTCTTCCCAATCTTTTAAATATTTACCACTTGATCTCATAAACAATTGATGCTTACTCTCCTTTGTGTTTGTATTCATTTATATATTTCATTGTGAGAAGGGATGTGTCTATTCAAATTAGTTTTATTATATTTATCATTTAATTATATTAATACTTTAATATTAAAATATTATTATATATGTGACTCATATCATATACAAATTATTTCTCTATTAAATATTATGATTATAATGTAATATCATGTTATATGATAATGATTTGTATATTATTTATTTATATTTTTATATAAGTCTCTTTCTTATTCAAGCATTGCATTTGATATTATGACATTAAATTTATGATCCTATATAATATTTATATGTACAAATATCATATATTATTTTTAATAGTTAATATAGTATTATTATTTCATTCAATATTACTATATTTATCTAATTAACCTATTATTATTATTATTATGCCAAAATATATTATTTTATATTATAACTCTTGTATTTCACTATCATGATTATAATGTATTCATCAAAGTTGGGTACAATAAAAGTTTCACCAAAATACATAAAGTCAGCCCATTTGTAGGAACTTAGGTTCTAAAGACAAACTTGGTGAGGTTTTGATATTTGGCATCCATTATCAATGCTCGTCATCATCATGCACTTAGTAAACATAGAAGCTTAGTCCATACTAATCACTTCAAGTAGTTTGAATGCAGTCTGCACTAGTGACTCAATGAATACTATGAAAATTGACATATAAATTGAATCACTTGATTCACACTGCATAGCTTAGTCAATGCTATCACTACAAGCTCGGTATAAACTGAATCACTTGGTTGATGTTACATAGAAAAGTCAACACTGGATTCACATCATAGAATCTGAAAGAACTTGGTATGCACCAAGAAACTTGGTAAACACTAATAAACTTGGTTTATACGGATAATCACCAACATGGAAGAAATTTCTCAATGCAAACTAAATATTGTTCATGATACTTGGTAGCAACTTTAGAACTTGGTAGAGCCTGAATTACTTGATTAACACTGTTGACTGTATAATAAGCTTAGTAGCTATTAGCTATCTAATCAAGTGTATGTGCCACTAATAAACAAACTTGACTAAGATGTCAACAATTCATATCTTGTCAATTACATTATATGTATAGGATAGGTCACCTAGGGATTGGACAAGGAAATCATATTAAAGGCTTGACAAGACCTTGGTCCTCACCTTTCAAATGGACACCTTCCATCCCTCATCGCACCTAGATGCTATACCATACCACAATCCTGGAAATATCATGGTGGGGTCCCATAGCTCGATAAACCTAAACCCAGGAGTTGTTATATACCCCTCTTACCTTAGGAATCATCAATACCCTCTTACCCACCTAGTTTCTTACTAATTAGCATAATCTTAGGATCATTTTAGAATCATTACTTCTTAATGATTTCCTTACTAGAGTACTTAAGTATTATAGTGGGGTCCTATAGGTTAATAAGCCTAAACCCAAGAGTGGATGCCCTTTCTTGCCTTAGGGATTATCCCTACCCTCTTATCTACCTAATCCTTTCCTCAATAACATACAATTTCAGTTTATCTTGAATCATTATATCAAGAATTAATATTAAATAAATAGACAAAAATTTAGTCTTAATATTTTACTTCATTATTTTCTTATCTCACAATAATATTTACTTTCCCTTTATTTTATTTACTAAATCATAAATATAACTATCCATCCTTGAATATTGGTTATTTACCAAAATTCAAGAATAATGAAATTAACTTATCTTTCTTACCTAAGTACAGTGGGTCATTTATCTCTCCAACCATTGAGCTAGATGTCTTTACCTATTATTAGATCTCTTTCCACTATAATGTTCCTATGTGTAACAATTAATCCTTCATTGCAATATTTCTCTTTACTCCCATTCATACATGGAATATTTAGGTGTGTGATACAATCCACTACATACAAATCCACCATGCACTAAATTTTTTTTCCCCTACTTTTTTGAGTCACTTTCTTTGCATGGATATTTCTTAGTTATTGCTTTTATATTCAATGATAAAAAATAGAAAGATATTTACTTTGTTGTCTTCTTTTACACCACCATTCACAATCCCTTATTAATATCAATCAATGGTTATTTGTAGTCTCTATGTGATCTTTCCCTCCTTATCAATCTATCATTTGCTATTTTGCAATATTCATATGCTTGTAGCTTCATGAAATTCACTAAATATATGGTGTTCTACAATACATTCTCCTATGGTATTTTATAATGTTCCCTTTTTGCATTGATGGGTGTCTTTGGTACATACTTTGCATTTAAGCATCTTCGTGGTGAGAATCATAGGCATTAACCATGATTGAATAGTGGTTCCTTGTTCAACAAACCATGTTAGCCACTTGTACATGATGTGGAAGCCTACTCTTTATCTCATCTACACAATTCCATCTATCCTAGCTATATTTCTTCTAGTACTATGATCCTCTTGATGAATCAAAAATAGCGATCATCCCAACTCATTGGGAAATGTCCTTTTATGCTTGTGACTCCCTTAAATGAGTGGATGGAGGTTTTGTAGTATTCAAGGAGATAGATATTTGAATAATGATATTATATATTCCAAAGCTTGTCAATGATATCCCATGACAATTCCATGAATGTAATGTATCAAATGGTTATCTGCATTGATATTATTCTCGGTTAATATTTCTTCTTAACACATCTTAATGATTGATTAGAGACTCTGGTATACTAAGAGTGAATGATTATATTGTTCATCATCTTTATCTAATAGAAAAATGACATCTCATATCAAAATTCTTGAGATCCCTATTTACAACATTTTGTTTTGATACATTATAATGCCACCATCCATGAGTATTTATATATTGATTTATTGGATGCCTTCTTTGAGTCAATGTTTATTATTCCATACACCTCTTGTTTTCTTTTATGCAATGTAGTTTTAAATAGATATATTTATTTATTTATTTATGCTTAAGATATATTTTTCACAGGATGGCAAGAAAATCTACTCTAATGCCACTATAAAATTCAATACCACTATAATGTCCTTAGTTGGAACATTATCCTTTAAGTTTTTCTAAACCCAATTCTTAGATATTTCTACATTTTGTAATGTCAAACCTAATTCCTATATTTTATATTCCCCCTCTACTCATATATTATATCAATCAGATTAATATATATTCGATTCTAATTCAATTAATGATCATATCATAAATCTACGTAATCTTTCTGGTTTATTATTTTCTTATTTTTTGAATATGTTGTCTTCCATTTCTTGGTGTTCCACATATCCCTTAGGCTGGTAGGAATATTTCTCTAATACCACTGTAATATCCCTCTTCCCAATCTTTTAAATATATACCACTTGATTTCATAAACAATTGATGCTTTCTCTCCTTTGTGATTGTATTCATTTATATATTTCATTATGAGAAGAGATGTGTCTATTCAAATTATTTTTGTTATATTTATCATTTGTTTATAGTAATGCTTTAATATTAAAATTTTAGTATATATGTTAATCATATCATATTTAATTTATTTCTCTATTAAATATTATGATTATAATGTAATGTCATGTTTTTGAAATTAAAAGCGACCAAAACAAGGGGGTTGGCCCATACAAGAAAAAAGTTGGTAACTAGCACATTACTAGTAGAAACCACTAGCAGACAAAAGACTAACTAAACATCAACATAGTTCCAAATGTCTGCAAGAAAACCAATAGAGTTTAAGAGAAACTAAGCTAAAACAAGATAGAGATAGTTGGTAGACTAGAATAGTTCAACATAACCAAAATTGGCATAACAGGCCAACCCGAGTCTTAATAACAACTGTATACCAGAAAAAACTTAACCAATAGTAGGACATAAAAAGTTTTGGATCCAAGGATCCTAGTAAACTAAGAAACATAATTATCTTTTTTCCCCTTCCCTTTTGCATCTAGCAGGATCCCAGCCTAGTCATCTGTGAGGAACTTGAAGAGCAACTTGTGGTCCTCCATATCCATACTCGTGTCCTCCTTTTCCTGTGTCAACAACTGGAGGCTAGTAGCTATAGCATGTGTGACTTTGAGGCCAAATTTGGAGAAGGTAAAAAACCCTTCCTCTAGAGTTTTAACCCTCCTTTCTAGATTAGCATACCGGTCTTGTAGCACCTTCGTCACTTCTTTAGTCTCGACTTCCACCTTAAGTGCTTCCTCCTTGGCTTTCTACACCTGGATATCATCTTGCAAAACCCTTGGGTTAGAGAAAACCTTAGAATTATCCTTAACTAGGGAGCAAATAGTTATGGGGGAGGTGTCCATCTTGCTAATCTCTTCACAAAATTGGTAGACACTTGGGTGATCTCCATATTCACAACAGTACCAGCAGACACCTGGGTCTGAGTATTATCAACTAGATTATCCCCCAAATTAAAACTTTTCTCCCCCTCCTCCTTTCCATCATCCTTCTTGGAGTTGGAAATATCTTCTTCCTCCCTTCCTTCATTATTGTTTTCAAAACTATCTTCCTCAACTTCCTCAACCAGATTTCTGATGGATTTCTATTTGCACCTAGTCTGAGATTGTGTAAGCCTACTAGATCTCCTCCTCCAAGTACTTTCCATCAACCTCAACTAGTTTTTCAATTTTTATCTTCTTGTTTCCCTTTTTTTCCACTGTTATATCAATTTTTTTCTTTTTCTTATTTTCCCTACTAGGGGAGGGTTGGGGGGCTCAAATTTTAGTGCCCGTACTAGAGCTCGAGAGTGAATTCTAGCAGTGGCGCTAGTTATCCACCACCATCACCCTAGGGGGGCATAGGGCAAGGTGAAATTGATAGAGGCAAAAGATTAAACCTTAATGAATTATGGTAAAATTTAAACCTTTACTCCTATTTTCTCTAACATCAACAACCATATCTTCAAGAGAATGCAAAAGGTAAAAAGGGATAGAAATGAAATACCTATTCCTAAAATGATTTAACAAAGGGAAATGATAGTAATAGTAGACACCGAACCTACCCTCTAGTGTCACATACCTCATAAGGACTAGGCACACATCATCCCAAGGGGTGGGCAGCTTGTCTCTTTTAAACCCTCCTCGGTAACGAATCAACTCCTCATTAAAAAATTTGGTAAGCTTTCTCCATTTTTTCCCTTTCATTGAGAGGCCAGTCACCATGGAAATCACTTCCTTAGCAACTTGGAAGGTGATTCCATTAATGGTGACCTTTCTATCATTCCATCCATTAACAAACCAGAGCACACAGTTCTTGTCGTACCTCGCCATCAACTACATGTAAGGAAAAAAACCCCCTTCCTTCAGAAGAACCCAGGTGGTCATTCTATCTTTAAAATTCTCCATTTTTGTGGGTTCCAACCTATTCAACTCCCCACCCATCTCTAATTCACCAATTTTTGGCTCCCCTTCTTCAGTAATATGCATTTGAACTTTCCCAATTACAAACTCTCTGCAACTACTCTCCACCTTAAACCCTTTAGCAAAAGGAAAATAAAGTTTGTAGACTTGTGCTTGATAAGCTCCAATATCCCATGCGAGATAATTATGGGATTTGTTAATGTATAAAATCATAATTTTCTCACCTCGACATTTTTTGATAGCCTGATTAATGATATCTTTCATACTTCCAATTGGGAAGTAATTTGGAACTCACAATGGGTTACCATAATTGTGAAATGACATCTCTCTTAATTCATAATCACTCCGATTACCATTTATACTATTGGTCTAATTTTTACAGATTAATTTTTCTTAGAATCATGGTGAAAAAATCATATGTGAGTTCTTTTGTTAGGTTCTAGGGTTTTAGGGTTTTGGTCTTGTATTTTTTATATCTTTTAAAAAACTATGTAAAACCCTAGGTCTTACCTTTTAAATCTTATTCTAGAGCAAAATTCTTAATAGCAACTGAATATTCTTTCCTGCCTATGCCAAGGGCATTGTTGAGTCCTTTTGAAAAATCTTATCTTACTATTGGATCTTGTTAGGATCAATGGATGTCGTGTACTTGCTATAAAAATTTGTGAGGTTGTTTTCTATAGCGATGTAGCAACCATCAGAGAACCTTGTTACAGTACTGAAGAATGAAGTCTAGTGCCAAAAAAGGGTGCATTAGGGTCACATGCTATCTCCCAAGATTATTAGTGTCAGAAAGGGCGCATGAGGAGGAATTCGCAAATGGTGTGACCAAAATTGAGGTTTCTCCAGTGACTCGCTAAGTCACTATCAGAAAATCTATGCGACCTGCCGATAGTAGCATAGCGAGTGCCCAAATTTTAAAGGAAGAAAAAAACTTTAAAAAAAAAAAAAAAAACTAATGTGATCGTGAAAATTCTCAGGCAAGTTCATAAATATGCATGACCACCTTCTCTAACACCAGTATTGATTGACAAATTTTCAATCAATGCATTTTTTGTTCTCTGCACTAGAAATATGAATCCATCGGGAGTCGCTATCTTGCTAGCCAATAAGTTGGTGTTTTTTTGGTAGCAAGGTAGCGACTAATGCAATCAGATTTCCACAATCCATGATTTATAATGTTGAGTTTGTGGAATAGATTGTGTATGATGAAAAATCTCTACACAATCTATTCCAGAAACTCAACATTATAAGCCAGCGACTAGTCAAAAAGTTGTGATGTAATGGAAATTTTAAAAGAGATGGACCCCAAACAAGTGATTCATCAAAAATGAGTTGTGCAGATTAAATGACATGCTAGCATACTACTTAGCATTTATAGGCAAAAAGTTTTGACTATGTCGGAGCTCGTTATGTCGCTACCGAGAAGTTTGTGATTCTCGTCGATAGCAAGGTAGCGACATGCTTGAAAATGAAAAACATAGAAAAGTCAAGGAAAAATGATGTCATTGGAAATTAAATAATATATGTGTGCCAGCATGTTAGGCCAACTCAGCGACAGTAATATCTTAGACCCACCCCCATGCATAGAACATGTCAATGATTCTAAATCATCAGATCAAGTATAAATTGATAGTACTCGCTAACTCGCTATAGAAAGGTGCTCAAAAGTTATGTATAGAAAAGTAGTAGGTGAGGGAACCACCATTGTTCTCTTAAGGGTTGTATCAAATGTCTACCATAGGATAAAAGAAAAATCAGTGGTTATCACTAACTCACTATAGAAAGATGTGCAAAAGTTATGCATAGCGAGGTAGCGATTTGATGACACGTGTCCCTAGTCATCAGGGGGCCCACTGGAGTGATGAGTAGTGAATCTGAGATCAACATGTGAAAAAGGGGGAGGATAGAAAGAAGAAAATGATTTCAAAATCAAATTTCAAATGATTCTCCAATGCTCAGATTTTAAAATTGAAATATTGAATAGTTTGACTATATGACCTTTTAAAAATAATTCTCTTTTAAATATGCTCTATTCAGTTCGGGAGGCATATTTTTCAAAATGGTTTTAGCAGGGCATTTTTTGTCCAAAATATATAGTGTAATATACCTTCAAAATCGAAAAATAGTGAATTTTCCATTTTTGAAGTCAGATTTTGTGTAGGTGTCAGCCAGTAATAGCTACTAGAGTTTTTTTTAAAATTTTGGGAGCTTCATAGTGAATTGTGCAATTTTAATGTTGTAGATGAAATTGCAATCAGATATAGATATATTTTCATCTGATTTGATTTCTCCAACAATTTGAAGGATGAATTGAATGTTTTTGAAGGTGGTGGAAACAATTGTATTCTTGCCAACAACATAAGTGAATTTCATGGCAAAACTAATATGACAAGTAAAAATCAGATTTTGAAGTTCTAGTACAGCTTGTAATGCAGTCCTGATATTTTGTCCATAGAATATTTTGTAGATTATTAAAGTGGAATTATATCAAATATTTTGGCATCATTTATGAGTTCAATTGTAGGTAGTTGAAGGATGATCAGTTTTAGCAACTTCAAATTGAAGACATTCTCAGTGGGACAAATGTCATTTCTTGAATATCTTCTTTCCTATTTATCTTCCTTGTCTGCTCATTGCAAAGGGTTCAAATTTTTTGGAGATTTTCTGAGGATTCTGAGACCAGTCTGGTTCCAGAGTTCAAGAATTTCCTGATAATTGTGATACCAATTTTCCCATTGTTCCTCTTATATGAACATTAGTATTGTATTTCTTCATAAGCATTCATATGTCACAGTCAGTTCTTTGTGTATTTTCTAAATTTTGATATGCAGATGATGTGTTGGTTTCAAGGAAATTAATGCAAGAGTTTCATTTCTTTAGTTTCATTATCATTCTCATCTCATTCTTCTATTATTTGCAATCTTTTGTGTTTAAGAACTAAAAGCTTAAACTGAGTTGCAATCTTTTCAGATTCTATGTTAGGATAAAGTTGCTATTGGAACAAAGAAGCCAAGTAAATGCTTGTTTATATTGATAGGGTTGTGGGTTACAGCAGGAGGATATTACCATAAGTATGAGAGTTGTCATGAAGATTGATGTCTATTTGTAAGTCAAATAGATAGATTAGATATCTGAATATATGAGTATACTTCACGTATCCATCTCCATGTGAAGGTTTAGTTGATGCCCAATGGATAAGGGATTGGTCAGCTTGAAGGATACATGTTCTCTATTGTTGCATACCCAGGTTATGCTAAGAAAATCAAATCTTTAAATGAATATAAATTTCCCATTTTATGTATTGAAGAGCTAGAATTGTGGGTCATGGCTTATTTGTTGTTTCTTTCTTTGATTGTAGTTGGCTTCTATAATCAGGAAAATTGTCAGCAAATTGAAGAAGAATATTGACCATTTCTACTATAGGGGATAGTCTTGCATAGAAGAGTATCAAGTTAATAAGATGGTATCCCTTAGGTTTTCCCACCTTGGCTTAGCAAAGCCTAAAGAGAAGTGAGTCTTGATGACTCTATTAATTTATCCAAAACTAAGATGTAGCCTTGCTAAACATAGGATTTAGCTCATTCTTAGGCTTGACCCTAGTCTTTGTTTCTTGGTATCACGTTTAAATTTACCTGATATGTTCTTTACAAGAAAGAACTCCAACATGTATGGCCATGTCTTCCTTTTATTTCCAAAAATCCATTGTTAAATTTAACGAACATTATCACCATGTTGCCAAATTTTGCCCTACCTTTAAAATTTATAGTCATCATCATATATTATTCCTGCCTCTTTCCTTGATTATCAATGACTTGATATCTTCCTTGAGATCAACCCAATTCCTCCAACATGTGATAGCCATAGTATTAAACCCCATGGTAGCTGTTGCATCTGCCACCTTATTACCCTCCCTATAGATGTGCTACAGGTGGACACTTTCCATTCCATTCAAAACTTTCTTGATGTCCATAATGGTGTTTTGAATATTCTAGCCCAATCTAGCCACTCCGTTAACCAAGTCAATGATTAACTTGGAGTCCTCCTCAATGGTTAGCTCCTTAATTTGTATTTCTCTTGTTAGTTGAAGGCCCCATAATAGTTCCATGGCCTCAGTAAGTTATTGCTTCCATTTCCAACCTTTCTTGCATACACCAATAGCACATCACCATTCCTGTCTCGCAACACTCCTCCCATTGCTCCTAAACCTCCTTTAGTAGCACCATTGAAGTTAATTTTATACTATGTTAGGGTGGGGGGTCTCCATCTTGTCTACTATCTCATTATCATTTTTGAGTTATCAAAGAGGAAAAAATCCTCATGACAACCCCATCTTTCTGCAACTAAGCCTTCATGTCTAACTAGTTCCTCCATTGGCATTTTACATTTAGCCACTCTTAAATTTTCCTTCAACAAGTTGTCCATAATTCCAAAAACCACTTCCTCTAGTTTACTCTCCTCCCTAAATAATATGTTATTTCTTTCTTTCCATATGTGCCAACAAACATATGGTGGAACAATTTTCCATAGAAAAACTAATCTAGGGTGATAAAAGGGACAACACCAATTCTCCACAAACTATCCTAGATTATCTTTCATAACCCAATCCAATCCAAATCTTTCCCAAACCTTAGTCCAAATCCCTAAAGCATAATAGCATTCTAAGAAGAGGTGGGAGATACTTTCTTCCTTTTATTTACAAAGACAACAATTATTTGTTATATAAAAATCCCTTCTTTTCAAGTTGTCCAAAGTTAAGATTTTACCATGCTGAGTTGTCCACCAAAAGAAATTAATTTTAGGAATAAGGTTAGTAATCCATACCTTATGCCACAATGTTGGGCATGGGTCCTTAATAAACATGAATGTGTATGCTGATTTGACAGTGAAGTTACCACTTGGAGTTAGGTCCCAAGTCGTAGTGTCCTCTTGAGGTAGCATGAGGAGTCTCTATTCCTTTATCAACTCTTCCAATTCCTTAAGGAGAAGAATATCCTCTTGGGAGTAATCTTCCTTATAAATATTCTTCCACATCCTCCCCTAATCAATATAATCTTTGACTTTTTCACCCACATCTTCTTTAAGCAATTCCATTAATCTTCTGAATCTACTGAAGACCAGCAGTTTCCCATCCATCCACCTATCCTCCCAAAATCTGATATTGAACCCATTCCCTAAAATCCACCTCAAACCTTCTCTTAATAAAACTCTATTTTTTAAAATATTCTACTAGATTTTTGAACCTCCTAGAAGGTCATTACTAAATAGATTCCACTTAAAGGAGGTATTAGACAAATATTTAGCTTTCATGATATTGCCCCAATCCATATTCTCTTCAGCTAGTCTCTAGCCAACTTTCATAAGGAGAGCTTTGTTAAGGTCCCAAATCCTTCTTACACCCAACCCCCCCTTATTCTTTGGTTTAAAAACCTCCTCCCAATCGACTAAGCTCAATTTATTTTTCTCCTCTGTCCTTGACCAAAGGAAATTCCTTTGTATTCTCTCTATTTTCTCTACCATAATTTGATTAATTTTGAAAATGGATGAGAAGTAAATAGGGATTCCCTAAAGAGTAGTAGAGAGAAATTGTAATTTTCCAACATTGCTTAATATCTTCCCTTTCCACCCTGCAAGCTTCCTTTGAATTATCTCCACTATCGTATTCTAGAAGTCATTAGTCACTTTCTTAGTAGTAAGTGGTGATCCAAGATAAGTATCTGGGAGACTAGCAGATTGGCATTCCAAAATTTTCCTTATCCTCATTTGTAGTGAGGTTTCAGTATTAAAGAAATAAATCTTACTCTTATGGTAATTAACTCACTATCCTAAACTTTCTTTATAATTATGTAATATCATCTTCCAAGCTTTTGCCTCTATTATTGATGATTTTCCAAATAGGAAAGTGTCATCAACAAACTGCTAAATGACCTCAGTTTCAATAGTAGTAGCAAGTTTAACCCCTTTGACACAACCTGTACTCACTAATTTATGGAATGACCTCCCTAAGACTTCAACAACCATTATAAAGAGGTAAGGGGAAAGTGGATCACCTTGTCTTAACCCTTTTTTTGCAGCAAAGTTGCCCCAGGGGGAACCATTAAGTAGGACAAAATATTGCACTAAGCCAACCATCATCATGATCAAGTTTATAATCTTATTATTAAATCCCACTCTTTCCAGCACATCCTGAAGGAAGTCCCAATCGACCTTATCATAAGCTTTGGAAATATCCAATTTAAATTCCATCCCTAGTTTTTTATTTTTCTCCATATAATGAATAACCTCATGTGTGGTTATAGCCACATCCAATATCTATCTTCCTAGGAAAAATCCTTTTTGAGGGCTACCAATAATTTTTTCCAAGAAAGGCTTAATTCTATTCACCAAGACTTTGGCAAAGATCTTATATATAGTATTACATAAGCTTATAGGTCTAAAGTCAAGAAGGCTCAAAGGAGTAGGGATTTTAGGAACTAACGCAATAAATGTTTTATTGATCCTCCTTAGCATCTTTCCTATTCTAAAAAATTCCCTAGTGGCCCAAATCAATTCTGATTTAACAACCTCCCAAAAATGCTAGAAAAATGCCAGACGAAAACCATTGTCTGGGCCTAGAGCCTAATAAGCTTTCATAGAAAATACTACACTTTTCACCTCCTCCTTAGTGATGTTGCCAAGTATCTGGTTATTCTCCTCCACACCAAGTATCTATGGAACTGAATTAATCAAGCTTCTTCTAATAATTGGGTTCCCTACAAAATTTTCTTTAATGAAAGCTTTACTAAAGTTTTCCACCACATGTCTTCCCATCGCCTCCTGCTCTTTTAAGACCCTTCCTCCTTCATCATTCAACCTATTGATTATGTTTCTTCTTTTATGGTTTGAGGTTGACCTGTGAAAGAAAGTAGTATTCTTATCCCCTTCCTTAAGCCATTGAATTCTTGATCTTTGTTTCCAAAAAATTTCCTCCCTTGGTAGGATATCCTTCAACTTTTTTCTATACTCCTCTTCTTGAGTTGCACTTTCTAGGTTGATCCCTTTTGTAATTTCTCCTTGGACTTTTTTGAGCTTTTCCTCCACTTCACCTTTAACTTTGAATAAGTCACCAAATGAACTCTTAGCCCAGACCCTAACATTCCTCCTAATATTATCCAATTTTTGAGTAAGCCTATTCACAGTGGTACCATCTATCCTTATATTCCACCAATCTTGAACTCTCTCTTTGAATTTTGAATGAGACTACCACATAATTTCACATCTAAAAGGTTTATGTCTACTCTTAAGGTCATCCTCCCAATGGAATAATATAGGGGAGTGGTCTGAAATAGTTCTAGTGAGGTTCTCAAGGTGGGAGTTCCCTAGTCTATTCCAATTCCTTGACACCAATAATCTATCTAGATTAACCTAAATAAGGTCTTCCCCTTTCCTATTATTAGTCCAAGTATACAAGTTTCCTCTCAAGTCCACATCCATAAAGTCCAAGCTATTCATGAAGTCATTGAGATCTTGCAAAAAATTTAGGCATTCTCTATTACCACCCAGGTTCTACGAATGGTAAAGGGGGGTATTAAATTATCCCATACACATCAATTGCTCACCCTTTATAGTTTCTAAAATTCTAGCTAGTTTATCATACGTATCATTCCTCCCAAGTCTTCTATTAGAGGCATAGATATTAATCAACCCCCAACATTGGCTACTAGACTGGAAATCAGTAATGATAAATAATTTTTCCTTCCAGACCTCAGTACCCTTCATAGAGTTCAGATTCCACATAGTGGCAATATCCCCCAAAGCTCCATCAACATCCATATGTAAATACCCAGCCCTCAACCAAATATAGCTAGATATTTTATCAAAACTAGCACAAGAGATTTTAGTCTCCTATATTAAGACACAGTCAACTTTTTCTTGAAACATATATTGTTTCAGAGCATATTGCTTCTGGGGATTGTTTAACCCCCTCAAATTCCAAGAAAGGAATTTCATTTCTTACCTCTAGTAACTATTTCTAGTGTAATTTTCTTACCACTAGCCACATCCCTAGCTATTTTCTTTGTCCTGGTTGCTCTACGAGACAATCTTCCTGTTGTCCTAGAAGTACCAACATCTATTCCCCCCCCCCCCCCCCCCTCCTCTTCTTCTTTTGGACCTCCCATTTCCCGTTATCCTCCTCTTAAGGTGAGGTAGGGATCAGCTTCATTTCCATCTCAATACTTTCTAGTAGTTTTGCCACAATCTCTGTTGGGGAAGCTTTAACCAACTTTAAAGGGGTACAAACTTTTTTTGTAATGTCACATCTTGTGGACATAATTTCTTGGGTGGTTGTCACCCATCTAGGATATTGGGGATCTTGAGAGTGGGTGGGACACTATTTCACCCTCCTCTAGTAACCCACCAACAATAGGCCCCTCCTTAGGTGAGCACAGTAATTCCTCTAAATCCCTTCTAAAAGGGTATTCCTCTGAGTTCATCTTGTTCTCCAATACTACTCCCCCTCAGGGTCTAAACTTTTTTCCAAAGTGGGAGGTGCAGTGGGAGTAGCCTTAGAAGGAGTCTCCACCACTTTTTCTGTTATTTATGAAGGTTCACCCAAGGACTCAATAACAATCCCAAGAGAGCCCTCTTTCTATTTGTCTTTCTACATTTGGGCTTTACAATCCATAATGAGGTGTCAAAACTGCCCACATCTTTGGTAGAATAGGGTAGCATTCTCATATTCTATAGGCTAAATTTTCTCACCCCATTTAGTTCTCAATGTGACTATAGTGGGGAGTGCTCTATTCAAGGCTACATTCACACAAAACCTTGCACAAACTAGCCATATTTTTTGCATAGTCAATTTATCAGCCATTACAAAATGACCAAAAGAATTTCCCACCCACCTTAAGATCTTCTCATCCCAAAATTCTAGGGGAAGTCCAGGTAACCTAACCCAAAATGGGGCAATTTTTTTCAACTCCATGCTAGCATCAAAGCCTAGATGCCATCTTGTTAAGGCAAGAAAGTGTTTCCCATAATACCTAGTACCAAAAAGAATGGAGTTGAAATCCTCCTTGGTGGTAAATTTGAAACAAAAGAGACCACTAAGCATAGAAAAAACACTTACACTCCCTTTAACCTTCCATTTCTGACTCACCCACTTACGTATCATTTCAATAGTGCGATAGAATGCAACAAATCTACCAACAACACAAAGTTTGAGGCCGAAGGTTACATTGTCCACCACACTATCAGGGAGGGAAATCACAAGACCCTCCTAGCCATGGGTAATCTTGGGATTCTCCATTGGGAAACTAGCCATCGAGGTGCCAACAAGAACATTCCTCCACCCTAATAGTGATCTATCATCCATCTTTTGGCCACCCTCCAGTGGAACCCTAGCAGGGCTTCCACTACCCACAGCAGCAATCTCAACATAAGTCAACCCATCAACCCCAATGGACCCACAATCATCCTGCAAGTCCTCCAAGTCCTTGTACACCATAAGCACGAGTTGTAGGTCTGGGCACAATGGTGGATCTAGAGGCTAAGGGCCCGCCATCATTCAAAATTCAAACTTCAAATTTGAAAAGATCAGCAAGATTGCACAGCTATTGTAACGTAGGGATATATGTAATATCATGTTATATGATAATGATTTGTATATTATTTATTTATACTTTTATTTAATTCTCTCTATTATTCAGATGTTGTATTTGATGTTATGATATATTAAATTTATGATCCTATATAATATTTATATGTACAATTATCATATATTATTATTAATAGATAATATAGTATTATTATTTCATTCAATATTAATATATTTATCTAAGTAATATATTATTATTGTGCCAAAATATATTATTTTATATTATAACTCTTTTATTTCACTATCATGATTAGGGGACATGTCAAGATCTAATAATCTTGTAAGCCTTTAACAAGGTAGACCTTTCACAAGGTAGATTATAGTTTATGATCAAACATTGTAGCCTTCATTAGACACACTTTATTACTATAGTAGTGGAGATTTGTGGGTGTCATCCCCACCTGAGTTTTACCTTCTCATTGGAGGGTTTCTAGATAACCAAATATCTTATGTCATATATGTTTTGAATATTTTTTTCTTTCATTCTATGAATGATTATGTTTAGCTAGCTATTTCAGTTTACATGCAAATTGTGAGATGGATGTGTGCTGAATGAATTTATGGTTAAAGATTAGAAGCACTAACCCCTCGCCCCCCCACCCCGCTTAGAGTTTACTTTCCCTATTTTATTTCCAATTTAAATATGATTAAAAAATCATCAATAAATCATTTAGTCATTTTTTTGGGTGAGTATTTATTAGTGACCAATTTTTTTGTCATTTATTTGATCATTCATTTAGTCACTTATCTCTGTCAAACCTTGTGATTTTATCTGATGACCAAATTACTTATTTATTTAGTTACTTATAGATTGCAAAACATTAGTATAATTTGATCACTTTTAGTCATGAGACTAAAAATTATAGTTGTGTGACTAAATTTTTAATCACATAGTCATTTATTTGCTAAAATTCTACTAGTGTAATGTAGCTTAATTCATATATGATGAGTCACAAATAATCTATGACTTCAAATTCCCTTTATATGCATCAAATAATTGTTCTTCCAACATTGAATAAGAGCTATCTGGATTACAAGCTTTCACAAATGCTTCCTTGAATTCATGAACATGTTCCTTAACTACTTCCTTCTAACTATTGTCACTTCCATTTTCACTTCTTCACCATTCCTAATTTTGTTCCTCCAATTAATCAAATCCCTATTTAATTTCCTTCTATCCATTAAATAGAATCTTGTTATGTGTCCAAAGTTATTGCAGAACTGATACGGGTACATTTCTCCTATGGTAGGTTTCATTCTTATTCTTTGGTTCTCTAGAATTCCTTTCAATGTTTCCAAGATTGTTACAATTTTAACATACAATCTTCTTTCTTTCACCATTAGGTTTGTCACCATCAATGGATCTTCTTTGGGATCTACCTCTTTCATTACCTACAAGTTTAGTATTCCTAAATATTCTACTATTCCCATTATTTCCATTAAATTTAGTTTTCTTACATTCTGCTAATTTATGTCCATAACCATGACAATTATAATAATAGAAATTAGTATTAGGTTTAAAAGACTTACCTATGAAATCTCTCTTC
Source organism: Cupressus sempervirens (assembly GCA_028749045.1). Lineage (NCBI taxonomy): Eukaryota > Viridiplantae > Streptophyta > Pinopsida > Cupressales > Cupressaceae > Cupressus > Cupressus sempervirens. The sequence goes on along the minus strand of CM053787.1, from coordinate 564,647,384 downwards.
ATATGACCAACTTCATTGGATATGAAACATCTACCTCTGAACTCATGTTTAACTTCTTTGGATGAATAATCTTTCTTAGGTTTATCAACTTGCCATGTTATCTTAGTTTCATTAGATTTCTCTAACAAATCAATTTTCTCAACTTCATCAGACCACTTGATCCTTTATTTAGGTGTTTCTACAATAGGATTTGGTTCTTTCCTAATCTCATCTTTCTTTACTGAATTTTCTCCAATGAGGTATCCAAGACTTGTCTTGTCATAAGAGGGTCTCTAATGAAATATTTGTTCATCAATTTTTTCAGAACTTGTGTAAAGTTTCTCTAACTATTATTTTTCTTGTATCAACTCTCCTTTCACAATAATGTTGTACTTTTCCAACTCAAAATGTTATACCTTAATAGAATCTAAGGTCTGCATTCTCATAATTAGATTAGGCTCACTTTTACTACCACTAGTCTTAAGACTCAACTTAAGTTCAACAATTTCTAACTCATGTTTCAAGATCTAATTTTTTTTCTTGAGATTTCCTACCTCATCATTGTCACTAGTTTGCACAATTATTTCTTTTGTAGATTTTAGATCATCAATCTTATCTTTCAATTTTCCAATGTAAACTTTTGCATCTTCATACCTATCTTTTAGGTTATCTCTTGTTTCAGTAAGAAGGTCAATCTGCTCAAGAGCTTCTTCAAGATTTTTCTTCAATTGTTCCATATTCAATGTGATCTTACTTAAGTTGTTAAGATAATACTGAGTTGGGGGGGGGGGGGGGGGGGGAGGGTGGGGGTGAATTAGTATTCTACAAACTTTTTCCTATAACTAAATATTGTTAATTATTTTATAACTTGCATACGAATGTAAACCAACAATGTTGAATAGTAAATATAGCCATTATTTTTTAACTAGGAAAATCTTGGTGGGGATGATACCCACTAGATTATTCACTAAACAATAGGATCTTGTTAAGGATAATTACCCTATCAAGAATCTATGAAATACATATAGTGTCTTGAGTCCTTGTTAGAGGACTAGGCCTTGTTAGGAGTTGGTAGAATAAATACAATGTATGCAAGAAGAGCCCATGACCCTAACATCCAATTATACAATTTAGTTCTTCACAAGAATAGGTATACATACAATACTTTCTCACTATTGTACTTCACACTTCTTCTGATCATACATCATAACTTGCATCACACAAGGCTTGCAAATAGTTCTCATAATAGTTCAAATATCATATACATCTCACATATGGCACACCCAAATTCCCACTAACTGTGAAAGATAAGATCTTTACTTATACCTTACATATTTACAAAACTCCACTTAGTTGGCCTTCATGACTTCACAGGCTTGACATAATATAAAATAACATATAATAATATCCACATAGTCATCTCATCATAACTTAGTAATTATTTCATTACCAAAATAATTTTTAAGGCCATACAATAAAATACTCTGCTATAATCTATTTTGTACTATTAAATACCCACATTGGTATTTACATCATAACTCACATCATACTATCCATACACATCTATGCACTGGCACATGTCATCATGATATTGTCATGAGACTTTTCTCAACTATGCATAAGCTAACTCTCAATGAGTCATATATACACTTAACATTTGTTCTATGTGTTATTGTAAACTATCTAAAACTTAGACAATTTTCTAACTCTAAATACATAAATGGAATGTTGACTGTATGTTTCTATAAATGACAATCATCAAGACATCTATCTAACCATATTTCCAATAGGTATATCCTACAAAAAAATGAATTATCATGCAAAAAAAAATTCAATTAACAAATTAAAATTTGAAATATTCAATCATGATTCACAATTCACAATGTATGTAGGAAAGTAGAATGTTCAATCACCTCCATAGGAAACAAGAAAATTGAGTGTTATATTCCTCCTATTTGTCTAACCATAAATTATGATGGTGAAACCCTTTTCAATCCACTCCTTTCTATGGTCCTCAATCTCAATCTTCATATCCTCTACCATTTCATCTAAGAGGTATCCACTCAAGTCAACCTTTGTTAGGGCTTTAAACCTTAAACCAAAAATAGCAACTGCATCTATCATGTTTTTCCAATAAGTAGCCCTATCAAAAATAGATTATGATTAGAAATTTAGATGACAAATCATTATGTAATCTTCTAAAGTGAATCTATAATTAATCAATGAATCATAAAACAAGTAGATATAATTAAAATTTTACTTTAACCTTAAAGAAAAAAGAATCAATTACCTGGCTACAACAAATGGAATGTTGCAAAAGTACCAAAATTTGTAAATTTCTTTTTTGGTAGCATCATGAATCTCCTTGTTCAAACCCATGCCCTCAATCATAGGTTGTGAGCTAGGATTATTTTGGTGCACAAAGTAACTATGCAATCTATTCTTCTACACTCTAGACTGCAATAGGTTGGACTCAATTTCAATATAAGACTGACTAGTGCTAGCACTAGCATGAACACTAGAACTAGGAAGAAAAGGAGGTCTAGAAGAACTCTCTCCAATATAACATGTTAGTCTCATAATGGTTTTGACATTTGAGTTCCAAAATACTTAACCACCTTCTACATAGAAGTCGAGTACACTATGTATGCTGAGTCAAAATTCCAATAGGTGCTGAGTGATCTTCAAGTGTCAACAATCTTTAGGTGCCAAGTGTATTCAAGTGCTAAGAATGATAAAAGTTTTGAGTAATATATAGGTGTTGATTCATAGATGATTCTGAGTCATAGATGATGTCGAGCAAGATAGAATCACTACAGGAGCCAAGTGAGCTAGTTTTCTCATATGTGCTGAGCATCAGGAATTAGAAAGTGTTGAGTAACACAGAATGCACATATGAGTTTGAGAAGGCACAAGCTTAGATGTAAACTATTTTTATGGCCAACATATGATGAATCTCAAAGGATCTAAGTGATAAGATCGAATCTTTTGTACTTCCTATGCAGTTTGCATGCAGCCAATAAGAAAAAATGGAGAAGGCATGCAACTAATAATAAAAGTGCAAGGAATGAGTGGGAAATAAAGATTCAATATGGATCGTAGATCCATACCTAACCTTAAGTCTTCAAAAGTCTTTATAAGGAAGATGAAATATCATTTTGTATATGAAAAAAAGTGTATGGGGAAACTATAGCAAAATTCAGAGTGAAGAGTGAAAAGACTTAGAGGAAGAGAGCAGCAATTAGATATTCAGTTGATCAGAATAAAGCAAGGGATACAAACAGATATCAGATCTCAGAGAATCAAGATTAGAGAGAGCAGATCATGTACCTAAATTCAGCAATCAAGGATTGTAAGCTATCAAGTTTATTATACCGAATACTCTCTAGCAATTGTATTAGAAAGGAAATCCTATGTTGATAGGTTAGCTTAATAGCTAGGTTGTAGATACTTTGAAGAGGTGATTAAATCCTTTAACAAGGTGACACTTAATGAAAAGTGTTTGTAAATCCTTTAACCAAGTCACTATTGATACAGTGTAAAGCCTTTAATAGGGAAAGCCTTTCATAGGGCAGACCATCTGAAGTGGTCAAAACAATTATTGCTACAGTGATTTTGTGGGTATCATCCCCACCCCAATTTTACCTTCTTATTCTTGGAGGGTTTCTGGGTTACCAAAATCTAGTGTTATGTGTTGTTGATGCATGTGTTTACTTCATGTTTATTTCATATGTTTACATGCATGCAATTTACTTTTAGTTAAAAGTTTTAATGGATAAAGTGTAATACTTCTGATTCAACCACCCCCCCCCCCCCCCCCCCCCCCCCCCCCCCCCCCCCCCCCTTCTTAGAAGCATTCTTCCCATTTGAATATTCCAAAAATTGGTATCAGAGACTAGGTTCTCACAAGGAGAAGCCTAACAGCTTGGAGAAAAAGGTTAGAAGATGGAGGTCTTCAAACTTGGGAAGATAATAGAAAATCAAGTGATTGATGTTCAACTCTCTCTACACAAATTGGAGGAAGCCAGAGAAGAATTAAAAAAATCCTTGAAAAGAAGGAAAGTTATAGCCATAGCTGAAAATGATATAAACTACAAGGAGATTGATACCACAAAAGTGTTTTCCAATGGTGATACTAAAGAGTTTGATGCATCAATAGCAAAATTTATGGAAATGAATAGATCTCAAGTAGAAGAAATCAAAATCGTGAAGATTGAACAAGAATCACAAGCCATAATGCTTTGTGAAGTGGCTAAACAAATGAAAAGAGATATTGAAGAAAAATACATGATAGAAGATGACAAGAGAAATCTTACAAATAGATTGGAGAAAAAGACAATTGAGTTTGAAAGAATCTCAAACATGCACCTATGAACCTTAAGCTAGATGATGAATGCACATTATGAGCTAAATATGAAGGACATTGAGATCTCTACACTGAAGATGCAAAATGAACAATTGTAGAATGACTTGAGAAGAGAAAAAAAAATTTTAGAGAGCTTCAACAAACCTAATGAAGCCATCAAGTACTTTGAGCAGTTGCTAAAATCCCCAAGGTCTAGCAATGACACTCAAGGATTAGGATATACCAGTACTGAAGAAGGAGAGTCATCCAAGATTTTAGAAGAAAGGAACAACAAAGGTAAGAACACCAAACCTACCTATCATTTCTGTGGTAAGAAAGGACACACTTCTAATGTGTGTAGGAGCAATAATTCCCATCAGCATGATAAGCCTAAGAGTGCAAGCTATTGTCATAAGTGCAAAAAGCAAGGACATCAAGCACATGAATGCAGAACTAGGACTATCAAGACACCAAAATTGAAGGTCACTGCTACAATTGCAAGAAGTATGGACATAGAGACTTTGAATGTAGATCAAAGCCCATGTGGACATCAAATCAACCAGCAAATACAAAAGGCAATGGAAATCACTACTATTGGGATTACAACACTGGGTATAGCTATGATTACTATCAGAAATATGGACATGTTCCTGAAAATTGCATAAGGACACATTTTAGAGGAAACTACTATAGATGGTTGAGTCAAATCACATGTTTCAATTGCTTGAAGACTGGTCATATCAATAGGAATTTCCCAACAAGGTCCAAGGTACCAATTTTTGAGTTCAAAAAAGGGAAGGCAAAGGCAGGTGTTGAACACATCAGAGGAGAGATGAATAAGACATGGAAGAAGAAAAATGAGTGCAACACATCAAGTGAAGGGATCACTTCACCCAATGGGTCAAGTGATCACACTTCATCAAACTAAGCATGAATAGGTGTATGGGACTAATATACAAAGTTATATCATACATCAGTCCCAAGACAAAGAATTATTCCAAAGAAGAAATCAACATAAGCAAAGATGCCAAGTCAAAATTTGAAGTTTTTGCAAATATTGTCAAGTTGTCCTCAGATGCCAAGTAAAGCTCCAATGCATGTTGAGTTGCTAATAGCAACCGAGTTGATGGTTAATGCCAAGTTGAGAAATATCAATTGAAGCTGAGTCATGTTGAAACCTTCAAGTGCCGAGTTTATAGTTGTACATGCACTAAGCATTTAATGCTATGTTTTGAAGGGTATAAGGTCAATTTTTTATCATTTCTTGCCATTCAAATGCAGAGCAAAGATGAGATGAGTGTAGGAGAGATCAAAGAACTAAATCAAAGCCATTTGAATAGATTTCAATAGTGATTCAACATAAATTTCATTAATCAAAGGTATTTATCAAGTATTGAGCTACGCAGTGTTAAAGTTTTAATCTTTTAAAACCCTAGATCAGTATAATGGCTTCTAGTTCTAAGAACCCCAAGGGAAAAGAAGGTCATGAATTTCAGCTAGTTAGTAATGAGGTTAAACAACCCAAATTTAGGCCAATTCCATAAGTCACCTACAACAATGACCCTACTGGCACATTATCCATCTTCCCATCCAAAGAAGTCATGGTGCAGGATGTAAGGAAGTGTTATAGATGCAAAATTGGCACCATGGGTGATCTTCAAATATTCCAAGCCTATGAAAAAGTATGCGAGAACAAGATTGTGAAGATCGAATTCCAGATAGTTGAGAGAAAGGGTTTGACCAATGCCCTAGTTTACCCTATAGGATTCAAAACTGAATGGATACGATTTGTTTTAAGCAAAATTCACAATGGATATATTTGGATGGAAAAAGCTCTAGTAAAGATTACAAAAAGGATAGTGCATAGGGTTATAGGTTTTTCAACCTAGATTAGCCTAAGACCTTGCGTAGTGATTCCAATGAGATCATTGAAAAGAATATAGGTGAAAAATTGAATAAGAGGGGTATGACTATTGATACTATCACTGATCTTCTTCTAGATTTTGCTGTGAGAATAATATCCCACAAATTCTATCAATCCAGTAGATTGAACAATGTTCCATTCATAGTTGTTGATGTAGCCTACAAATTGGTAAAGAAAGATCACACATATGATCTGTCAAAACTTTTGTCGCAGTAGATAAATGAAAATCTAGGAGCAACAAGGAGATCAAAAGGTGCTCAATGCAAATTTGGTTTAGTTCTTATGTCTACATTCTTTTATGTTATGGAAGAGTTTCCTTCCATAGGAAAGGTGAGTTGGAATCCTAACAAAATTGCAATTACAAAAATCAATGAGTTCATTGATTAGATGGGTGACAATTTTGAAGCCCATATGACAAGCTATTTTGAGGATTTCAAGAAATCCATGAAGAAAAGGGTAAGAATACCAATTTCGTTAGTGGAAAAACATATCAATGACATATGCTTCTTAGTTGATATTGATTTCACCTATATCCAAGTAGCAGTTCCAAGGGTGAGATGGCTAAGGCCATTAGGTTATGAACTAGATGTGGATGAAGCATTAGCAACAATCACTGCATTGCTTGTAGAAGAAATAGACAAGTCTGCCAAACCTTTTGGCACATATGATGTTGTTAAATCCAAAGTTGAAATAGAGTTGAAGACTACCTCTATAATTAGGAAGAAAGATAAATTGGTGAAGAAAATAAAGAAAAAATTTGGTGAAGGAATTGAGGCAACAACAGAAGAAGAAGAAGAAGATGATGATGAGGATGAGGATGAACAAGGGCAAGGCCCAATGGAATTGACTCAAAGCCTAGCTGAAGATAAGGAGGAAGCTGTTAAGGAAGAAGAAGTTGAGGAAGCACCAACCCAAGCTGAGCCAAAGAAAAGAAAGGCAACAATATAGCCTCTAGCCCAGCCTAAATAAAAGAAGGTTGCTAAGCCAATCCAAGCCAAGCCACAGATACTAGTCACAAGGGCTACCACAAGGGCATCTTCACAAAAGGCCAAGGAAAAAATCAAAGAGAAGAAGAAGGCTATTGAACAGACTGGTGAAGTGCAAAAGAAAAGAAAAAAATATGTAGCACAACCAGATTTTGATGAGGAGGAGAGAACAAAGTCAGAGGATAACAGCCAATTCAGAGTGGTAAGTCATCCTCCCAAATCAGCCATAGGTAAAATTTGTGAAAATATTAAGAATGTAGATTAAACTAAGTTGAAAAGTATTGATTTCAACAAGTTAAGTAGAGAAGAGAAAAACAAAATAGAGGAATTACTATATGCCATGATGGCTAAATTTAAGAATAAACCTCTAGATCTAGATAATGCCATGCCTAGGGAATTATATGAGATAATTGAAAACAAATGGCATTATTGTCTAAAAATGGAAAAGGAGATAAGAGAATCTACCTTAGCACAAGTGATGCCTAACCTAACAAGAGGTCAAATAACAAAGGCTAATAAGAAACATAGTGGCAAGTTCACACCAAAGTATAGAGCCTTTAGCATCCTACAAAACAAGATTGAGATGTTGTCAGTAAGCCCACAAAAATATGGAAGTTGATATATGGTTTGACTACTATCAAGGATGGAGAAGAAGATCTCCTTGAGGGACAAAACACTGAACAAGAAGATAAGGCAGAGCCTAGTGAAAAAGAGAAGGAAGAAGAAAAGGTCGCAGAAAAGGAGAAGAAGAGAAGAAGGAAGAAGAAAAGAAAGATGAAGAGGAGAAAGAAAAAGGTGAGGAGGAGGAGACACAAAAACAAGATGAAAGGGCAACAGCTGAGCAGAAGCAACAACAAGACTAGAGTGTGTAAGACATAGAATTGCCAACTCTTAGCCCTCCTCATGTAACCATTACACCTGTAGACACTATAACTGTAAAGGATGTTCCTGACACTTCTACTCAGAACATCAATCCTTTAACTGTAGAGGATCTCAAAAAGATCCTTGACCAATCCACACAATAAGAAAAATTATGTACAAATCCAGTATTGGTTAGTGTGGATGAATTACAAAAGGTAGTAGCTGACACAATTAGAGATAAGGTGAATCCACAAGAACAACCTTCTATCATCTCTATAGCTATAGTGGTCAACTTCAAATGCAAACAATTGTTACATCAGGAATAGTTGACACCATAGTACAGAAGCCGAGTGTAGAAGGAGACAAAAATATAGAAAAAATAGGATAGACTGTTGCATCTGATCCTACAGCACAAACACAAGGTGCACCTCCTCACATTTTTATAATTGACCAAGGTAGCATACATGAGGAGAAAGAAGTAGAGAAAACCCCTAAAGAGTAAGAGGCAATACAAACATTGATAAATTTTCCTACCTCGAGGACTCCTCTAAAACAACCAAGCAATGATGCAATGCCACTGTAAATGTCAACACCAAGATCAAGTATTACAAAATTTGCATGGGTGCTTCGCTATGGAGACCCTGAATTAGATGAGGAGATAGTCATACCTAGTTATGACTCAAAAACAATAAGCATTGATCAAATCACTAAGATGCAGGAAGCATTGAATAGAAGAAAGAGGCAAGAGATACTTAGGAAGGAGTATAAACAAAAGAAATTATTACATGAGACTAAGGACATCTTTATGGATTCCTTCAGCTTGCAGTCACCAGATGAGAGAAAACATATAATGGAACAATTGTCAGATATTGTTGACCAGGTGACAAATGAAGACCAAGAAACTAATGTAAAACTTATGGAATGGTCTAAAAGCAAATTCCAAGGGAAAGTAAAAGAGAAAATATCTAGTGAAATTGCATTATCCCAGGCTAAATTGGCAAAGATGATTGACAAAGTAAAAAAAGGTACTTGAGAATATATTCTCATTGTACAAAAAGTTGTGTGACTTTTCATACTTCACATAGGAGACAAGCCAAAGAATAATGAGCCTAGAGAGGAATCTAAAGATTTCAAGCATGCAGCTACCAAAATATCTAGCTCAAAGTGAGAAGCACTTTAATCAAATGCTTCACACCTAGAAGGAAGTATTTGTGTTGATAGTAGAAGAGGCCACCATCAAGGCTAGATTGATGTAGCTCCAGTCTTCCATTACCCCACATTTGGAAGTACTCCATAAAGAACAAGCCTATGCTGAAATTGTTCTCAAGAAAGATCCTAATATTTATACTTTAGATGGACTTGTTCACCTTGCTATAGAGACTACCATCCAGCACAAGTGATTGGAAATTTCTTTGCATAATTGGGATGTAGCTCTCAAGATGATTATGGAGTTAAATAGTGCATTTTTGGCAAAATATAGTTTTAACCCTTAGTACCCTTTGACATTTGTGTCAAAAAGGGGGAGATATAATAAGGGGAGATATAATAAGGGAGATATAAAAAAGGGGGAGATACATTGTATATCACAGGCATAGAGTACAGAAATAGGACACAGCTAAAGAGTATCAGATATATCAGAATTTTGGTTATAGGAAAGGATGGCACAATCAGCTCAAGGGGAGTTATAAGAATCTTAAGGTCAGATAAATAATGCTTAGTTAAGTGTTTTTGACACTCATTTCAAAGGGGGAGATTTTTAGTCTTAGAATGGTTTTGACATTTGAGTGCCAACACACTTAACCACTTTCTACATTGAAGTCGAGTACACTATGTATGCCGAGTCAATATTCTAATAGCTGCCAAGAAATCTTTAGGTGCCAAGTAAAGATTAAGTTCTAAGTGACTTCAGGTGCTGAGCATGATACAAGTGCCAAGTAATATATAGGTGCCAAGTCACAGATCATGCCGAGTAGGATAAAATCACTACAGGAGTCAAGTGAGCTAGTTTTCTTATATGTGCCGAGCATCAAGAATTAGAAAGTGCCAAGTAACACAGAATGCACATATGAGTTTGAGAAGGCACAAACTCAGATGTAAACTATTTTTATGGCTAACATATGATGAATCTAAAAAGATCTAAGTGATAAGATTGAATCTTTTGTACTTCCTATGCGATCTACATGCAGCCAATAAGAAAAATGGAGAAGGCATGCAACCAATAATAAAAGTGCAAAGAATGAGTGGGAAATAAAGATTCAATATGGATCATAGATCCATACCTAACCTTAAGTCTTCAAAATTCTTTATAAGGAAGACAAAATCTCATTGTGTATATAAAAAAAAGTGTATGGGGAAAGTATAGTGAAATTCAGAGTGAAGAGTGAAAAGACTTAGAGGAAGAGAGCAGCAATGAGATATTCAGTTGATCAAAACAAAGCAAGGGATATGAATAGATATCAGATCTCAAAGAATCAAGATCAGAGAGAGCAGATCAAGTACCTAAATTCAGCAATCAAGAATTGTAAGCTATTAGGTTTATTATGCCTAATACTCTCTAGCAATTGTATTAGAAAGGAAATCCTATGTTGATAGGTTAGCTTAAGAGCTAGGTTGTAGATCCTTTGAAGAGGTGATTAAATCCTTTAACATGTTGACACCTAATGAAAAGTGGTTGTAAATCCTTTAACCAGGTCACTATTGATACAGTGTAAAGCCTTTAACAGGGTAGGCCTTTCATAGGGCAAACCATCAGAAGTGGTCAAAACAATTATTGTTGCAGTGATTTTGTGGGTATCATCCCCACCCCAGTTTTGTCTTCTTATTCCAAGAGAGTTTTTGGGTTACCAAAATCTAGTGTTATGTGTTGTTGATGCATGTATTTACTTCATGTTTATTTCATATGTTTGCATGCATGCAATTTACTTTTAGTTAAAAGTTTTAATGGATAAAGTGTAATACTTATTATCCACCCCCCCCCCCCCCCCCCCCACCTTCTTAGAAGCATTCTTCCCATTTGAATATTCCAACATAACCTTAGGATGTGGATGTTGATGCAGATGTAGATGTATATGTAGCTATGGGAGCATGACAGCCAATACCTCTTAACCCTTCAAGTTGGCTTTTCTTGTTCATATTTTTCTAATGCCACTAAACAAGTGTGTTTCACCTCAACACTTTGTTGAGTAAAAATTGTAATATCATGTCCAAATATAGCAGAAATGTGGTATTTGAATCAATAAATACCACCAAAATATATTTCTTTATAAAACATACATTTCATTTGAAATTTGTTTCTTCCAAGAAAGTCTTTGGTATAATCCAACATTCATCTTTTTTACCCATTGTGGAAAATGAAAGTTAAGGCACCTACAATAAGAAAATTTGCAATTCTTTAGCAACCTTTAGCATTTTTTCATACCAAATTTATCTTCCCTTTATCTTTGAATCAAGATATATAGGAAGGTATGGCTTACTAAGCCCCCATATAGGATGTGGACAACTATATAAAAGTTTGAATAAAATTAGTGATTTAACATAATGAAACAAAGTATAAAATGTAAAGAAGGGAGGACCTTCATAAAGATCTGAAACTAGGGTATGCATATAATGACAGTGTCAAAAGTACAACAAGTAGGAGCCCATTTGAGATTGTTTGTGGGATGCATCCAAGGGTTGTGTGTGAATTTAGAGACCTTGGGGCTATGGAGTATAAGAGTGGTTAGGCTGAAGACTTCACTCAAACCATCAAGGAGATTCAAAAATAGGTGAAGAAGACTATACAAGAGACTACACAAAGATTAAAGGTTAAAGTAGATGGGAAGAGAAAGGATCAAAAGTTACAAAACAACAAACCCTACTTTGCAATTTAGTAAAACTAAAAAAAATAACTTGAAAAATGCATAATAAACTAACATGTAAATAAAAATCAACACTTACCTCTTGCAAATGATTTGAGGAGTGTTTCTATTGACTCCTTAATCCTTAATCCTCCCAATGCAATCTTATGACCTCCCCATATGGACTTTTGATCTCTTTGGTGCTCTTCCTTGTTACTGGTTGGAAACTTGTGGTATTTCATTTCTCTTCTTCTCTCTCACTTTTCCTCTCTTCTACTCATGCTTAAAAATTTGAAGGCCCTTTTAGGGTTAAGATGAAGGGGAAAGCCACCCTCGTCGCCTCCCCCCCCCCCCCAAAAAAAAAAAAAAAAAACAAGTTCACTTTATGCCTTTCTATGCGGCTGATTCAAGAATTTTTTTCCATGTATCACACAAATTAGTGATTCATAGCAAAAAATCATCTAAAATGATTCATGAATCCATAAAAATTGGTATGCCTAAATTGAGTTTCCAAATCAAAGATTTTGGCTATTTTTAGGCGATTCTTGAATATACTAGTAATCTTAAATGAGTATCTTTCTCTTTGAATGCATAATTCTTGCATAGTTTAAGGTTCCTAAAAAAATTATAAAATCATTTAATTAAAATTGAAAGGTATTTTGATTAAATCGGCATGGAAAGAGCCCTAATCCTAAATAGTAGCAAGAATGACTACAACATAACAACTCATCCTTTAGGCTATTTCAACCTTTAGGGAAAAAAATTCTCGTAAGACTTGAAAATTTTAATGAAAAACTTATAACAAACTATAACTAACAATATCACTACTATTAACATTATTCTTCGAAATATAAACATAACTAAATATAAACTACATCAATATTCTACTATAGTTCCTACCATCAACTTACAACACTTAAACTAGTTCATAATTCTACTATACTTTCAATCATTGACATTGCAATATTTAAAATGCATTACAATTCTACTACTACAAGAGATTGGGTGTAAAAAGAATAAAAACCATACAACCCATATTGGCCCATAAGGATATCAAGTCTGTAAAATAAATCAAACTATACCAATATCTAACTTGAAAGAAAATAAAAGGACTAAAGCATTTATATTAGTGAGGCTCCTACAAATCATAGAATAGAAGGGGCCACAAACCTTAGAGTGAGGCTACATTGGCATTATTATTCAAAGTAATTATCTTTAAATTCCCTGAGAGGTGATGAAGACTCTAACCCCATCCTTAGCCTCCTCATTGTGACTATTGTTATTCATTTCATGGGCATTATTATATGTTGTGTCCTTCATTGAATGCTTCCTTATTTTTCTCATCCCTAAAGCAAGACTTGTCATCTAGATTAATTAACCATCTATAATATTAAAAAGTGAAGTGATTACAATACCAAATTGGTTTTGGTATGGCTAAAGAGGAAATAGTTTCCTCAAGCTCAATAATTTTTTTTTTGTAATCTTTTTAATTTTCTCATGAAGATAAAGAAGATTCCTATTACTAGTACGAGTTTTATGGGTACAAGAATCCTCTACTTTGGTGTCTCCCATACTATGTATAGTCCTATTAGATCATCTTTATCATCCAAAATGACTATTAAATTAAGGTATTATTCTATGTCATTTTCTTTATATTCTCATTCCTTTTCCTTGTAACATTTGGATAATCAAAAATATTTTTTGTATTTGTCCATCTTTGGGTTCAAACTCAAAGTATATCTATCAGACAATTTCTTCAACATTTTCTACCCTTTATTTCTTTGTTAAGGAGTCAAGAAAATATCCCTTCTCCTAAAGTCAACTTGTGTATAGATTCCTCTTAATTCTATACTTCCTTAATTCATCTTCAAGATCAAAGATTTATACCATAGGGGTTTTAATCTTTTACCCTTTACCAATATTTCAAGCCTTGTCAAGGTTACGCTAAGTAGTGGATTTTCATTATTTAGGATTATAATGTCTATCAAATCAACCTTTAAGTGTTTTTTAGGAGGTTTAATCTTGGCAACCTTTTTAAATTTTCTTTACACTAGGATGAGGGTTCTCTAGTAATGTAATACTCTTAATTAGCTCAATTTTAATAGAGTTAAATGATTGATCTTATTGTTGGTTAGGTTGAGAATAAGGGTAAGAGATAAAATATCTTCACATGGGAGATCTATAAAATTCAAATTAGTATGAAAAATATTAACCCTTGATTCAATTATGATGATTCCCCTTTATCTATACTATTATGTAGATAGGTGTAAATAAAGAACTTTGAATCAATTTTATCTTAATGTCGAATATGATTCATAATGGGAAAATGTTATTCATTAAGGGTCATATACTAGCCTTCCAAAGTAAATTATTTCATCAAATGATAAAAAAATAAATTATAAGGCAAGGGGGGGAGGGGAGTAAAGGGAGGTGATACAAATTTTCTTTACTTCCTCCACCTTAAGATCAATATCATCTCCAATTAGCTGAGGAGTAAACTTGAACTTAGTATAACTAATGGAGATAAAACCTTACTACCAATAATTGAAAAAATTAGTAGAAATAATTTGTGTACCCTCATATATCTATGAAATATCAAGTAATATTTTCTCATTGACAATGTTCCAGAGTTCCTTATTTTTCATCAAATCCTCACAAACTTTTGCCTCAAACTACTTAAAAAGGATTTATCATCGCTTTCAACTTAATAATATTTAATAGAGGATTTTTTTATTCACCCAAAAATGGTCATCTAGAACATAAGTCCCCTTTCTATCAATTCTGCAGTATTTATCAATCTTTATTAATTAAATAAATCCCCTTTATTCTATGTGTGCACATGACAAAAGAATTTCCTAATTTATAAATAAAAGAAAGGACATTTTTGTATAAACTTGAATGCATAATTTCCAAGGAAATGAAATATCTCTTTTTCCTCTTATTATCCTCCATAAATCTTTTGCCTCTTAAAAATAATTGTTGATCTTGCCTATTGAGATTCTTGTGCACCAAAGTCAATGTGAAGTTTTTTCTCCACCATAAATTTTTCCTTTTAATCTCTATCATTTATTTTTCTTTATAAGGAGGATCTCTCTCCTCACTCTCTTATATATTAGACTCTTGTGCTAGTGGTATGCTTCTATTTTTTTTTACTTTTATCCTTGAGAACTTGAGAATACATTTTGCACTTTCATTCTAGCTTAATTATATGCATTTTTTAACATGCATTTAGATTGGAAAATCTAGCTTCACTAGGGGTATTTTAACACTAACCTTGGTTTAGATTATCTTGCATTCTCATATTAATTACTTTATGTTCTATTTCATTCACTTGATCATCAAACTACTAGGACCATTGCTTTTGTCTTTGAATCCATCATTGTATGGTACACCTTGCAAGGGTCATTACTAGGTTCATTTGAGAGTAATCCACTTATACTCTTTCATTCTTTCAAATCTTAGATAGGAGGAGAATAAGAGGAAAAAGAGAGATTACATTACCTTGGAAAGTCTAGTTTCAATGTGCAAAAAACAAAAGTATTTTCTCTTATTTTTAACTTATGAAATTTAGTGACATCCTTGAGAAAATAATGAGGGAACACTCATCAAAAATCATCATGAGAAGCACACATATAAAAAGTTCAATCATATCTCAATCAGTTTTAGTTTTATCATAATGTGAAATAGAAAAGAAAGTGCTAAATCTCTAGGATTGATGTCTACAAATGATATATTTTATAATCCTAGGTTGGAAACAAAGTGTAAACTCTAGACACTAAGTATCAAGGAAAGTGTTGAGAAACATTGTTTACATGGTGAAGCCCTTGAACACTAATGTATCCTAGAGACCTAAGAGATGAGATAGTTTGTGCCCCCTAGACCTAGACAAAGACCAATTCCACACAAGGAGACAAGTAGGAATAATGATTTGTAATGGTTAAGTGTCAAAGCCATGAGTTGATAATTAAAGGTGAATAGGCCTCAAGTAGCACTTGTTTCAAGGTTTTCAACACTTGGAAGAGTTTTTTTCTTCTATTTTATTTTGCATTTTTCTTGCATTCAGCTATCGCAAGTTTGTCTCAATTTTCTCTTTGTGAGAATATTGTATGATATGTTACATTATTATTCTAGGTTATTTTTCATAAATAGCATGTGCTCCTTACGCATTTTTGGACTATAATTGGGGTTTAGTGTGGAATATCGCTTGTTTTTTGACATAATATCACCTTGGTACAACACACTCTTTTGTTTATGCCTAAACTATCACCTACCTTTAATGAGGTATATAATGCGATACTCTACTAGTTTGTAAAGTATCATCCAATCTAGTTTTCTTACATAGTCTGTGTCTAGTGGTTAGATTTGCATTTGTTTCCATTTTATATTTTATAATCATCTAACATCTTTTAGCAAGTGGTTTTGTAGGGATTTGATCTCATTTTCATATCTTTGTTTCCCTAACTTATGGTTTTATAGAATTGATTGCTTGAAGGAGATTGCAGAATAGGGCTACTAAAAAGTGTTTTGTAAGGACTCCCTAAGAAAAATATTATATGGTGTCTTTCATTATTATTCTTGTTATAGTATTAGTCTTTTATTTTATTAGGAACACAATACTCATTAGCAAGGGTCATATTAGTAGTAGGATATTATTTTCTTCACTTTGTTTGGGTGAATTAGAATTTGTGACCTACTAGTGTGATCAAGAAAGTGAGAGGATAAGTCACTTGTTAGTGACTTCAATTAAATTTTCTTGGAGTTTTTGGGAGAAACACTTGGAGTAAGAGAGTACACTCTTCACCTTTATTGGGTGAATTAAAAATATAGACCTTTATTTTTCATCCATTTTGTGTTCAATCTCTTAGTGAGATTCTTACTTTTAGAGAGCCATTAGTTGGGAGAAAAATCTCAATATGAATGACCCAAGTGGGAATAAGAAAACTTGGCTAATTTGACCAATTAGAATTACAAAGCCATAGACAAAGGTAAAAATCTCAGGGATATATTATCTTTTAACTATAGTGAGGATTCTCATGGGATTACAACCATGGGGAAATTTACAGCTTAAATTTTTTTTATGGTTGCAAGGCCTCTATTCTACATCAAATGCAAGAGGGGTTCTATGAACATAATCTTTACTAGATTCCTAGGATTTAGAGGCCATCTTATTTTTTCATTCAATATCTTGGTGCAAGGATCGATCCAAGTGGACTACTAAGATCACCCCAAGATTTGAATAACCATATGTGTTTATTTTCTAGTGTTAATAACACTTCCATGATAAAGCCAATATCTATTGTGGGAAACCACTTTTTGTTTGGCAAGGAAGCATCAAGTTGTGGGCCAAGGTATTGAGTAATGAGCCATAACCATTAGGTAGAATGTTCTTGACCATGTCTTTAAAATGTGCTAGACCTATGCAAATTTATGAAACATACACATATGATAGTTTATTAGGGTTCTTATCATTTAGACTCGACAAGTGTTTCTATTGACAAGGTTTCTTTGTCCCTTGTTTGACTATTTGAAGACTATTGTTTGTACCACATTTTTCTTGTCAAATATAGAAAAACTTTTTGTCAACATAATCCACATTGTTATATTTTTCAAAATGTTCTTTAAATTGAGTTTTTGTATCAAAATTAGGACCTTGATGTCTTATTGTTATCTGTAGAAGTGAGAAATTGTGTATGACATCCAAAAGTATTGCCAACCTATAGCAAGGTATATCACATGCTTGTATTGAGTGTAATGCCCTGCCTAGAGATCCTTGGAACACAAGGATAAAACATACACTGAATAAATTTTTTCTTAAGATAAGTTACTTAACAACAAAATAAAGTAACCAAGTGCAAGAATGAAACATCTAAACTAGGTAACAAGAATAGGGAAGATGGCTAAACTCATCTACACTAGAAAAAGTCTTACAAATGCTTCCAAAGATCCCTAAACACAAAACCATAACTTAAAAACCAAAGATCACATGAATCATGAGAATCTACCAAGGGGATGTTATTTTTAAAACCAAAAGTAAAAGTTCCTAGCATGGTTAGACATACAAGTCCATTTTCAAATAACCATATCATAATCAAGAATTATAAGTAGCTCATTCATCAAATAGTCATGCACAAGATAAGGGCTCACAGTTACAACTATTCATCTACTAGACACCATATTGAAAGATAAATGTTGAATCCTAAAGCCTTGAAATCTGACTAAGTCTAAATCCTTGAAGCCTTAATAATTTCTAGAATTTTCATCTTAACTTAGAGAGGTCAGGAACCTATCTCAAATGAATTGTTATATATATATATATATATATATATATATATATATATAGCTTGAGTATAAGTGGCATGATTAAATGAAGAGAATGTCACTTATACTTAAATGATATATTTTAAAAGGGTGCCCAAATCTCCTTTAAGACCACATCTAACAAATTTGAAAGCATTGACTATCTACTTGAGCAGGTTTTCGCACACACCTCATGCAAGACTTTTATAGGTAACACTTGTTACCCATACAATACTTCTTACTATGGTTAGGTGATACTTTTTACCCGTGTGATACTTCTTACTATGATCAAGCAATACTTCTTACTGTAGCCATGCGATACTTTCTACTATGGCCATGTGATACCAATATCATAATATATTCCTCACTACTATAGTGTGATACTTTTCCAATATTATCCAATGGTGAATAAATATTGCCCAAGTTTCGAACATAAGGCCAATTAGCCATTTAAAAGGAACGGTAGGGTTAGAACCTCCATACTAGGAGTACCAAAACTACCATAGTTGAGGATTAAACACTCAAAAACATAAAGGAGATCAAATAACTCAAACATCTAATCCATAGCATCTAATGTAATCATGTGGGAAGAAACATTACAATAAACATACACATGCATTAATCAACTATCTCAAGAAGGAAAGTACAAGCAAAGAAGCCACTAAGCTAAAAAACTATGCTTGTTTCCTCCCAACCATAATGGCATCATGAGACCCAAAAGGCCCTAACCATACCCCTGAGCATGAATCTCAAACTACCAACAAGATAGTTGGAGTTGTCTCATAAGATCATTCTTACCAAAACCATCAAATAACATCATAAAAATAGTATATCCAACATGATAATCTGCCAATAGCATCACTAATCCAAAGTATTGGTAAGATATATCATCTAGCAATATGTAATAACATCATGATAAAGGAATGCATCAAGTAACATACTAATCATCATCTAAACATGATATTGAATGCATCCCAAGTAAAACATTAATCACAAGAGAACATACTTTGAATACACTGAAGTACTAAGTGAATATCTAGCATCGGCCTCAAACTAGAAGTAGATCATCTCTGTATAGTAGTCCCCAATAGTGGTATAGGTAGCTAAACCTCCCAACCACATAGTACACATAGACCCACTCCCATTGTGTTGATGTAGATGATGATGCAATCATAATCACACAATATAGTCATACATGGATAACACTCACACCAAATAGCATAGAGGACTAAAACCAAGATCATGAGACAATGCAAAACAATAGGTCCTAGTCGGATGCTCTATGGGTCTACAATGTAGAGACTCTAGTGGATTGTGATTCACTTGGCATCAAAAATCCCAAGCTATATTTGGTGTATAACAAAACCATTGGGAAAACATCACACCAATGTGGAATGAATCCCTCAGGAAACTATTATACCATGCCCTCAGATTAACCATATAGGCTACACTATTGGATTAACTACTCAAGTTTTCACTTATTTGATATTAAGTTTTAGTACCCATTTATTAATTTAGTTATCACTTATTAGAACGTCTTCATGCTACCTTGTTAGAATATACACTGGGGTATATGAGAAGTAGCCACTCCACACATCTACCCTACATACCCATGCTCATCACATGATGAGTGCCTAAAGGCAATGCAAGTTCCCAACCCAACCCCAAATGAACAATACCTCAACTAATCTATATCCTAGAGTTCACTTCTCACAACATCTCATCAAATGCATGTGCATGTACTCATATATGGGCACAACCTATTAGAGTAATTAGATATTTCATAGTTAACTCTAGTTTTCTTAAGCTAAACTTTAGACATCTAATCATTAATTATTTTATTAATTATTATGATGTAAACTAGGTTAGACCTTATTAGGGTTTTGATCTCATTTATAAGAATGATCTATCTTTGTAATTATTAACTAATTCATTTTTTATAATAGCAATCTCTACTTTTTCTCATCAAGAATGTCTCATCTATGGATCTAGCAATTCCACCCTCCATAGGTTTTTTGCTTCTCTCTTTCTATGATAGGTGTTTGCATGCAGGTGATTCTTGTGAGCTATGGGGTTGATCTTTCATCAAATTTAACATGGTATTAGAGCCCTAGATCTTCATGCCCCTCTTTTGTTTGTGAGGGATTTAGGATAAATTTTTAGATCTAATTTTTCTCTTTTAGAGGGTCTCAATTTTTAGAAGCATTTTGTATTGGATCTAGGGGGGCTATTTGTGGAGAACTTTGAGCCCTATTGGACATCACTATTGATTTTAGAGCACTCAAAAACCTGGCCTATTTCCACATAAAATACATCTATTTTGGATGCTATTTGAAATATAAGGGAAAAAATATTTGCACCTAGGTCATATTGACCTGGGCACACATATTGAGGCAATAATGGAAGAGCTTTTTTCTTGGATCAGTAATATATGATGTTGTCTAACACTACCCTTCATCTTCTTTCTATGCATTGGACTTTAGATGGGCCTCCATCCTTCGATGAGCATTTAGCTTGGATCTTGAGAGGTACATTTTTTTTGTTTGGGAGGCATGTTTTTTATTTTGTTGGTTTGTGGGGTGTATTTTTGGAGGCATGGCCTCCAAGATGAATTCCAGCTTGAGACCTCACCTTTCTCAGCATTTTTTAATAGCCCTTTATGGGCAATTTCCAACTTATCTAGAGGCCCTCCTTCTTTAGGCTCACTTACATCACCCAAGGCCCACAATTTTTAGATAATAATGTTACAATTCTTTGCAACATAATCTGATAGTACTCATCCTTATGCCTTGTTTCACATGACTATAGCAGTTTGGGATCTATCCGCTTAGCCTAGGCCCCCACTCTTCTCTGGTTTTGAAGCATGTGATTTAAAGAAGGGCCTCCTCCTATCACTATTTTTGGATCCAATCATTGGTCCATGCATCTAAATGCAAGCCCCTTTCTTTATCAGCCCTTGCTAATGGAGGGAGCATCATTTTGGCATTGGGCTGATTTTTTTTTAAGGTTGACTCTTTTGGTGGTATTTTAGACTTACTTTTGACAGAGGCACACTCTTTTTTGCCACCGATACATGATATGCACCACTTAGACACTCATTATACCCTCTATTGTGTGCATCTTTTTTGGTATTTGAAAGAGTAAATAACCTTCTTCTTCACTCTCTCTTTGAGTCTATGCCCACCAATCATGGCTCTCATGAGAGAAGTTTGGGCATGATTTGTGGGTTGCATGCTACCTTTTTACCCTACAATTATCGGATGGTTCCTTGATTTTTGTGGCTAGCATTTTTTTGTGGGTTCAACACTTTTTTTGTGTCTTGGAAGGATATGTTTTAAATGGTGTTTGGTGGAGGCCTTTTTGGGATCCAAATTGTGTTTGTTTTGATTGCTCCATTCCCTATATTTTTCATGATTTATGTTGCCCTTTTTCATGTCATGGCTGGAAAATATGTGTGCTTGATTTCATGTTTGTTCAGATAGGATGAATCAAACATGGAGTTCAAATCATGTGAAGCTAAAGTGCTCTCTAGTGCATGTCGACTCCCACCCAACCTAACTATATGTCCAACACCTTCATGGGCCCCACTGTCAAACCCTCATGCCTAAAACTATTGGTAGGTTCAATGTTGCACTGGTGCCTTTGAAGAATGAAGTGTTGTGTGACATCAATGGGTTAAGACTTTTTTATCTAACCCTACACTAAAAAATTTCATATATTTTGGCCTTTTGCCATGACTAATGGTGTTTATTTTTTGGCACTAATTTTGGGTGCTACCCAGAATTCTCACATGGAAATTTCTTATTCCATCACACATGCTTTTTCATTTGGCCACCAAATTTTTTTCTCTAGCATTGATTCTTTTACCAACACTAGTATTTTGACATCTCTATCTTGTTTTTGGGGACTAGAAAAAAAATTCGACAACGGTCATTTTATGGCTTTTTTTTGCCTTGATGATCGTTTAACCATCAAATTTATGCTTGTCACTTTCTGATGTCAACATTGCATCAATGATCTTTTCACCTCTTTAGGCTCTATTTGGACCCACATTCATAGTTTTCTCATATCTTAGGCATACAAACTCCTTTTTTTGCAAACAAGATTTCACTGGAAAATTGGTTTTGAGGCTATCACAAGGGTACATTTAGTTTTTAGTTTTGATTTTTTTGTTATGGCTTTTTCTGGTACAAAAGTTAGAGGTACAATTTTTCACTTTGGGAGACATATCTTGAGCATCTAATCTTTGATTTGGGAATTCTTTATATCGTTGGAAATGTCTTTCTAATCTCTTTCCATTGATGCTAATTATTTTTTCAAATTTTGCTCTAGGCACACTCTATTCATTCTTCTATATTTTTGTATTCTAGTAGATATCTTTGTTTTTTTAGGTTTGAGGATCATTTTCATTACTTCAAATAATTCATCATGACTTATACTATCTATTGTATTAGTGTTATGTCTCTTAAGGTTTATTTAGACATCGTTTATATACATTTTGAAAACACACTAAGATAAAGTGCCATATTGCATCTGTATTTTTGCTTCAATTATTTTGCCTTATTTTGCCTTCTGATTTGAGTAGTTTCATCAGAGGACGCTCATGTAGATTATTGTATTCTTTGGATTCACCATATCGTGTGCCTTATTGTACATGCCCTACTCATGATTAAAGTACCATGGGGGGTTGATGTTTTGCCTTTTTTTTCCATCTTCCTTTGTCTAGTGAGTTTCCCTTCTATGACATTAGCCTTGTGATGTGTTTGAGATTGATCACCTTAGTACACAAATATGTACTCTTTTGTGTATTTTGATCATGGTTCCTTGACATGCAGTTCTTTTGGCCCACTTTTTTAGTTTCTTGTCACCTCACCCTTTTCTTAATTTTGGAGGGGTGGGGGGTGGTTCTTCTATTGTTTCTCATGATTCCTTGGTTCAATAGAGTGAGCTAAGTATTCAATTTTTGTTCCTATATACTAGGTGAATGAAATGGCTAGGTACCTATGAATTTTAGTGAGATGGATCATTTAGCATATAGAAACTCTTGTTTTTGTTCCTACTTTGGTTGTAAACTTTCATGTTTGATTGATCATCTCTTCAAGATTTGGTGTTTCATACCATTTGTATCGTTGAGTTCACTTGTTTTCCTTTGTGTGCCTCTTGATTCAATGTAGATTATAGTCTTCTCTATGTAGTTAGGTTTTTTTTTTCAGTGGAGGTTCTTCAAATCAATAGTTAATTTTGAGAGAGATTTATAGCTTCTACATGCTTTAGTGGTGTTCTTAATGATCATCTTTTGTTCCTATCTTCTAGGACATTCCCTAGTTTGGAGGCTTCTTCAGTCCTTCACTAGTTTCTTTTAGCATGTTTTTTTAATCTCTTATTGGAGTAGGGATTATCCCATGTGGTTTTCTCTATTTCTCCTCTTTTTAGAGATTTGGTTGTGCTTGGGTACCTCATTAGGCCTTGTTTTCAAGACCCAAATCTACTTTCAATTGTAGTTTCTAGGTTTTTAGCTACTCCCTAAGTTTATCTTAAGTAAGAGTGATAGAGTAATTAGATATTTCTTAATTAACCTTAGTTTTCTTAAGCTAAACTTTAGGAAATTAATAATTTAATTCTTTTATTAGTTATTATGATGCAACCTAGGTTAGACCTTTTAAGGGTTTCAATCTTTCTAAGGATGATATCTCTTTGTAATTATTAACCAATTCATTTTTTATAATAGAAATCTCTATTTTTTCTCATCAAGAATGTCTCATCTATAGATTTGGCAATTCCAGCCACCATGGCTTTTTTGCTTCTCTTTTTGTGATAGGTATTCACATGTAGGTGATTCTTGGGAGCCTTGGGGTTGATCTTTCATCAACTTTGACACAACCAATACAAAAAAATAATACTAAACAAGGGTTGGATGAGAAACAATAAAAATACCAAATATGACAAGATCACTCAACCAGTCTATATCTAGGAGTATGAATTCTACATGAATCTCAAATATGCAACAAAACCATACATCTTGAACTCACTAGACCGGCCTAAATCTAAGAGTATGGATTCTACAAGAATCCTAGTGTACATGAAATAACAATATAATATGCAAGGAAACATGGAATATAGTTCATTTCCACTATCCAAGGAGACAAAGCCAAAATCCCAAAAAAATATAATGGCACACAAAATGAGACAAGAATAAAAATCCCAAAACTCAAACTTCTAGGATAATAATGAAACTAAAACCCCACTTTAAGAAAAGGGTCACCAGACCAAGGGTCTAATAAAATTTTCCAAATAGGCTCAAATTCCTAATCCAAAAAGTTTGGCAAAAGACACAAGTGCACAAAATCCACTATGGAAATATGAGTTTAGATCGAGAGATAAAATACTTCAGAATGCCCTATAACCATTCTAATTCCATGATCCTAATGTTTCTAGTGAGGGATATAAGGTCCAATCTCTAAATAAGCCAAATAAAGAAGTGGGTGAAAAACTAGATGGCAGACAAAATTAGACAATGCCAAAACACCCAAAACTAAAACCTCTTAGAATTCAAAAAAATAAAAATAAAACCCACTAATCAAATCTACCAAAAATCACACTATTCAAATAAATTCATGGATTCAGATACTTCATGAAAAACTAGCATCATAACAATGGGAAAATCCCTAAACCCACATGTTGAAAAGATCAAACATTCACACTCATGCAATTGGGTGATGGAATTGCATAAAAATGGAGGGGAACACTATTTCTTCACTCCCTAACATTTAGCAATACAAAGAAGAAGTTGAAACAAAGTAGAACCATTAAAACCAAAAGGCCCTACCTTGCAGCCAAAAGGGTTAAAACAAGAAAGTGCCATTAAATAATAGACCCACCAAATGCACTAAAACACTTGGCATAACTAGATCTTCCCACTATGAATCCAATGAGACCAACCTTGTTACAATCCACTAAGCCAATCTCACCTAACGAACAAGAGAAGAAAATTTCATGAAGAGGTTTTCGGTAATTTTCTCTCCAAGCATAAAATAACAAAGTCAAAAGTGAACAATAAAGTTCCTTTTTTATAATATAAGCACTATTCCAAAGTGACTTATAAATTAGGTTATTGATAAATAATCGATGCCTTAACCCAAATGAATCCCTCTAAACCATTAAACATCATTTAATTTAATCTTTTCCATGATCACTACAAAACCCTAAACACATAGACACACTCGTAGGTCTAATCACATAATGCATTATGAATCTAGATTTACTAACTACTAGAGGATTAAAATAACCATAAAAGATGTATCACCCATACAGGGATGATATTGGCTCAACACAAAAGGTCTAGGCAGTAACTCCATGTGCCACTACTAGGAATATAAGTCATGCACAATAAACAAACACAATCAAGTGTAGATGCACAATATAATAGTTGAATAAATAATTATATGAAATCACATAATTAAAGCATCTAATTAATTTCATTAAAATAATCTATTTAGATTTTTCACTTGCACAATAGTAAAAGATTACTCCAAGAAGGATGTAAATATTCGTAGCACCATCAAATCACAAGGAAAGATCATCAAAGGTTACATCCATCAAGATTACTTATAAAAATCAATGGGAGAGGCACTACATTCATGCTTGTCACTTGTACATTATCCAAAGTGTCACCTATATTTTTTAGAAGATTCATTTTGACTCTCAAACTATTGCCTGGACTATTATGAAACTTTTCCCAGGTTCTCATCATGAGTTATTTGTCTTACAAACTTATTTTAGATGATTAAGGTTGTTATACATGACTTTTCTTGGTTCCCTAGTTTGAAACCAAGAGGATAGATTTGTTTTTTTAGATGAGAAGATCACTTAAGTAATCTGATTACACTCTTGATTAGTAGAATTGCTCACTTTTCCAAACATCCTTTTCACAATCTATTTTTGAATTAATTTATTTTTCATCTTGGTTTGGATTTTCTTTACCCACTAGTGTCATACATAGGGAATTATAACCCTCAATCTAGAATTTTATGGAAAGTTTATCTTTTCTAATATCCCACTTTTTATTTTTATTATACTCTTTTGGACAAGTAAAAATTTTACTCATCTAAATTGGACATCAAGTTTCTTTGGTTATCTAATAGCTTCTTACATTCTCTCTCATGCTAAAAACCACTAGGTATCAAGTAAATCACAAAAAAAAAACCCAAATTAGCTATTAAGAGTTACCTTTGATTCCTAGATGTCCATGTTGTTAAGGAAAAGAACCACAAGTAGTCTTTGGAAAATCTCCTAAAGAACATTCAAATCTTTTTTTGGACCTTTTAATACTTTATTAGCAACTTTGAGACACCTATTGGGTCACTTAGGTTCTAAACTAGACTCTCTTACACCATATCTAGAGAAGAAAGAGACAAGTGCATCCATGACCTCCTTATGAGAAATGAAAGATGTAGACAAATAGACTTGAACAATAGAGCTTTCTTGGAAGAAAAAGAACAAAATATGGCTAAAAGACCCAATGATAATGTGTTTGGAAATGATAGAAAAGAAAACAATGAACAATTCACTTCAAATGTGTTTGGGAGCAATGCTAATTTGTTTGATAACAATGTTAATGTCTCATCCCCAAGCACCCCTCCTAGATAACCTCAATATGATATGTATGAGTCATCTCCTAGGTTTTTTGGACATAATCAACATAACTCTCAACATGACCATGATTTAGATCAAGATATTATTGAAGAGGAGTTCATTAAATTTCAAAAAGATGAGGTTTATCAAAAGCTTATGAAGAAAACATTAAAGAAAAATTGTGATCAGTATTTCTTGCATCTAACCTCTAAGGGGTTGAAACTCCCACATAAAGTTGATGTTGAGAGATTAATCCAAAAGAGAGAACCTACTAAAATTGAATTTTTGAGGAAGGAACTTCAAGATGTAAAAAATGAATTGTCTCACATAAGGAAAGATAAGGACAAGCCAAAGACATCATTATCTATTGATTTTATATGTCATTTTCCTTTTCATAAGAGTTTGTATATGACTCCTTTCCCATACAAGGAAATAGGAATGGGGATCCTTATGACCATGTTAGACAATTCTATAGTTTGAGAATGGAATTTATGCATGATGAGACCTACCTAATGAGATTGTTTCCTAGGATCCTTTGTGGAAAAGCTATGGAATGGCTCACTAAGATTACAACCCCTCTTAAGAATTTTGATGAGCTTGCACAAATATTTTTTCAGTGTTATTCATTACATTTTTACAAATATAGAGAAATTTTATTTCATGATATCCCTAATTGATTCTTGAGAAAGAGAATATCGACATACTTTTTAAATACCCTTGTTCCTAAATTAAATTATGATCTTAGGAAACACATATATGAGACATTCAATGACTTGATAGAGGCTTATTTTCTTATTAGAGATTTCTTAGTCAAGCATGGTATTATCACTCTAAACAAGGACAAATCCACTGAAAAAAATAATAACAACAAAGATAAGAGAAAAATAAGTTATTAGAATTATATATATATATATATGTATGTATGTATGTATGTATGTATGTATGTATGTATGTATGTATGTATGTATATTCAATGATGGATTTGTTGATACCTCTAAACCTAAGGATCTCATCTTTAATTTATCCATTGGTATTCAAGTCATGAAACTTTAATAGGATTTTCAAACTCAACTATTAACAACAACAATACCAATGTCTCCAACGGTAGATCCTCATGTAACTCTAAACCAAAAAAAAATCAATATCTTGTAAGACTCCTATGATGTGATTCTAAAGACCTTTCTTGTGAACAAGATCATTACATTACCTATAGAATTGCAATCCTATGAACCTAATGTCAATCCTCCATGTGGAGAGAGGACCACTATTGAAACTATCATAAAAATAAGGGTTATAATAATGATACTTATGTCAAACAAAAACACATTATTAAGAGAAAAAAGGTTGGTGTGGATGGATTAAAAAAAAATGTTGATCATAAATATTTCAAACAACCTTTGCATGAGTATGAAAAGGGAGAATCATCTAAAACTAATAATGGAGATAAAAAGATCAATTACACCTACACTATTATTTACAACATCATCAATATGCTTGAACCTATGCTAAAACCCATGGAACAAAATATCACCATGATTCAATCAAAAGGAAAGACCGCTAATTATGACTCTTATATTGATGAACCACCTAGGGTGATCCTTAGGGATCAAAGGCATGAAGAAGAGAAACCCTTAGTAATAAAAGAGGTGTTAACTCACCTTCTTTTGAGATTCTAAATGTAGTTACTATAAGTCAACAACTACAAGTCATTATTAGAGGTCCTAATTCCTCTCAATATTCCAAGCCTATACAATATACATATAGGACATCTACTTTCCAAATGATTTCCTTCTTCTAGTAAGTTATGTTATAATCTTGTAGTCCAACTACAAATAACTCCCACACAAATATCTATCTTTGAATTTATTAAGTTATCTCCTACACAAAATAAGGTCTTAGAGAATGCTTTACATGCAACTATTCCCAAAGATATTCATATAGATCAATTCTAGACTATGGTCAAACATATTTCTACACCTCATTACCTTTTTTTCTTAGAATAATATGATCAGTTTCTAATTCATCCCCACAACTTGGTCTTTCATATAGAATGCATGATCCATAAGACCCATGTTAGGAATGTGTTGAAAGATGGAGGTGATGTGCTAAATATTTAGTTTTTTAATCTCCTCAAGCAGTTGGTCTTCTCAGAACAAGTCAGTAATCCTAGGAAGAAGATTACTATCAAATATTATGATGAATAAGAGTGGTTCTCAAATGGATTGGTTGTTTTACCTAATCATGGGGGTCCAATAGAAAAAGATATTATTTTCTGAGTTCTTGATATAGGTCCACTTGTATATAATATTTTACTTGGGAGGATAATTCATGACATGCAAGATGTGATATCTACCTATCATCAATGCATCAAATTCCTTTTTAATGCCACGTAGGTATCTATTCCTGGAAATAATACTTTATCAATTAATGTTGTCACTGCTAAAACATGTTTACCTCACAATCAAGCTGCAAAAGAGGTTATCCTTGTTGAATGTGAGAAGAAGCTCCAAATGACAAATATAGGGATGGGTGAATATAGATTATACTCCATATTATATTAGTCATCTCTTCATGCTCATATTGTCGAGCTTCTAAAAAGATAAATCCCTCTTCCTTTATTATGACTATTCATGAGACCTTTGTTCAAGCTTATGTACCATTAGAGGATGAGAATGACAAAAGCACTATTAGAAAACATATCTATCAAGAGGAAGAGGAAACTACCAATGACACTATTTTTACTACTAAGATATATCCCAAGAAGTATGGAAAAGGTTATGAATTTCTTCACAAGATGGTTTACATTGGTCATGGTCCTTTAAGTGCTTAAAAGAATGCTCTCTCTAAACCTCTAATTCATCTTAATGGATAAAGTACTAGGGAAAAAAGTAGTTTTGGATTTGGTGTTACTGATGGCCTACCTATCTTTGATCATGCACCTAATGGTTATGATAGTTCAAAATAAGAAACTACACCTATTAATATTATGAGTCAAGAAAATAATGATGTAGACTTTATCCATTCCACTACTATTCTTTGGGGAAAAAACAATAATGCACACCATATTGATTATGTTTTTGAAGCTTCAACATTTCACCAAAATGAAGAATCTAAGGTTGAGGATCCTAATCAAATAAGAATTCATAGAAATATGGCTTGTGTAATACAAAGGAAAGAAAGTATTGATTCATATGAGTATGAATGGGATTTTTTCTTAGTAGAGTTTATTGAATTAGGTGTGGATCAAGTTGACAAATCTAGGGGACTAATTGATCTTGATACTTTTGAAGAGGACCTTATAGACTTTGATTTTCTTGTCACTAGAGATGACTCATTTTCCATAAATAACCTTGAACCTTGCACTTCACTCTTACTCATATATTCTAATCTTATTTACTAGTCTCAACAACACCAATGATAAGAAATATTGACCTTCCAAAATGACCATGAAATCGCTTGTTACCTTAAAGTAATTGAGCCTATGGGCTCTTCCACCAATAAACCAATAGAAAATATGATTGAGTCTGATATCAAGTATCTTAATCACAAAATAAAGATGAAAATGAAACAGGTGTTCTAATGGAAAAATCACTTTTTAGCAGTGTCAAAACCAAAGAAAGTAAAAATAAAGACACGTCCAAGGGTGAAAACCTCCTTGAGGTTCCTAAGGATGAGGTACTTGGTAGCTTACTAGGTTATTTTTCAGAAAGATATTCATTTTAGATGGATCCTACTCAACCCATTAATCTTGGAATAAAAGAGATCCCTTGTATTATTCATCTAGGCTAGTCATTATCAATAGAGGGAAAAGAGGAGTTTAATGAGTTCTTTAGAGAGAGAAGGATAGTTTTTTCTCAGAGTTATTCTAATATGTCTAGGCTTGACACTAATCTCATTATGCATCACTTATCCATATCTCTTGGTATAAAACTAGTTAAACAAAAGCTTATAGAAATGCATCCACATTTTTCTCTCTTCATCAAAAAAAATTTATACAAAATATTAAAAGTTGGGTTTATTAGAGTTATTAACTATGTTGCATGGATATCGGATACTGTACTAGTTTCTAAACATGAAAAATCATTTGTGTATATATGAACTTTAAAGACCTAAATAAATCATGTCCAAAGGATGACTTTACACTCCAAATATAGACATGATAGTGTGTATGATTTTTGGCTACAAAATTTACTCTCTTATGGATGGGTTTATAGTCTACAAGCATATTAGGACAGCTCTCAAGGATAAAGAAAAAATGGCTTTTAAGTCTTCACAAGGAACCTTTTGTTGGAACCTCATTCCATTTAGAGTAAAAAATGTTGGAGAATTTTTCCAAAGATCTTTGACAAAAATATTTCATGATATGATGCATGCGAATGTGGAGGATTATATGGATGACACCCTAGCTAATTCTAAGAAAAGAGTTAGACATCTTGGCGATTTGGCAATAATTCTAGACCATATGGAATAATACTAGCTTAAAATAAATCCAAATAATTGTGTTTTTGGTGTCACTTTAGGAAAGTTACTAGGATACATCATTTCTTCCAAAGGAATTGAAACTAATCCTAAAAATGTCCAATCCATAATGGATATGTCACCTCCTCATAATATTAGCCAAATTAGAAGTCTTCAGGGATGTCTTTAGTTAATTAGGAGGTTCATCTCTCAAATTTTTGATAGGGCTCAACCACTAAATAAAATATACATAAAGGATATACATTTTTTTGCAACAAGGAGTGTCAAAAGAGGTTAGACCAAAGTGAGATATATTTTGCAAAGCCTCCTATTGTAGGAAAACCTCTCATATTGTACATTTCAACTACATCTACATCCCTACGAGAATTTCTTGCACAACAAGATGAGATTAGGTGAGAAATGGATATATACTACATCAATCATGCTTTAGTAGCCTATGAGGTCAATTACAATAACATTGAGAAATCTTTTCTATCTATTGTGTTTGTGTCTCAAAAACTGAGACACTACATGCTTGTGCACACCATGCACCTAGTACAAAAAAATTAATCCACTAAATTATTTATTAAGGCTAGCTTTATCAAATAGTTGGCTAAATGGATGATGATTCTCTCAAAATTTGATGTTGATTATATCAACTATAAGTCCATTAAAGATTAGGTTATTGCAAATCAGTTGGGTGATTTTCCTTTATAAGATACACTTCTATGAAGATAGATTTTCTTAACTCCTCCATGATGTACAAGATTGATGGTACATGCAAAATATTATTTGATGGCTCTTACACACAAAATAGATTAGATGTTGGGATATTTTTTTGTTTCCCCTCATGGATATATATTTACAAATCCTACAAGTTGTTGTTTTCATGTACCAAAAACATTGCTAAGTATGAGGCTCTAACAAATGGGATAAAATTAGCTATTGAATGGAGAATCAAAGAGGTGCATATATTTGAGGACTCTCAATTAATTGTTAATAAATTCAATAATGACTATCAAACCAAAGATGAAAATATTGTTCCTTAACATAAATTGGTTGATGCTATAAAGAACTATTTCACTTTCATTACCTTTCAATTGATACCTAGAACAAATAATGAGGTAGATGATGCTATGGTAAGTTTGTCTTCTATCCTAAAACTTCAAGAGCATGAATCAAGATTTGAGTTTTTGGTGGAAGAACTATGTTACCCAGCCTATGAATCTCCTAAGAACAATGTCATTTGCACCATTTTTTGTCATGACTCTTCCTGATACACCAACATCTATTCCTACCTTTGAGATCAAATTATTCCTAATGGGTTAAATTTTAATGCAAAATAGAAACTTATCCATAATGCGTCTTTTTATACCATCATCTCTAGTGACTTTTTAAAGAGGGATCTAGACATAATGCTTCTTTAGTTTTTAGAGAGAGAGAAATATGAATGTGCACTACTTGAAGTTCATAAGGGAATTTATCAATCTCACTCTAATGGTCTTCCATTAGCTTGGAAACTATGAAGGTTTGGATACTATTGGCTAGCTATGAAAATAGATACTACAAGATATGCTAAGTTATGTAATAAATTTCATATGCATGGTAATTTGATTCATGTACCAGGAAGATAACTAATACAATCAAATATACATTGGCCTTTTTAGTAGTGGACCTATAACTTGGTAGGGTAAATTTATCCAAACTACTTGGGAAGTCACAAATTCATTATCACTACTAAAGAGTATTTTACTAAATGAGTCCAAGTTGTACCTTTGTATGTTACTACTTGAAATCAAGTCTCCTTGTTTATCCCCAATTATTGTTGGAAACTATAATTGGAACAATTGTTACATTGTCATTTATGTCAAACCTTATTGATAAGATACTTTTCTATCTAATTTGAGTGTCATATCTAGATGAATTCTGAAGAGGATTTGTGAAGTTGGACATAACAATAACACCTAGAGGAAAGATTGAGTTATGAGAGGAAATTACAATGGGAACTTGATTATTTAGACTTTGAAAAGATAAAGTGATTATTTAATCATGCTATGGGTGAAGAAGACAATTATACTGAAGCCTTGAAAGAGTGATCAAAGGATGACCAAATGCATAGGCTTGACTGAGAAAAAAAGTAGAAGATTAAGGAACTTCAAGTGTATGTCGAGTGATACTACCTTCGTCGAGTGTCTATATATGCCAAGAAGAAATAGTGTCAGCCAAGCATCAATATTGATTGAGTGTTAGTATATGTGCCAAACAAGAATGTTAGTAGAGATTAAGTAACCTTCTAATGATCAAGCGTCAAAACACAATGTTGGCCAAGGAATAATATTTTGATAGTTTATGAGAAAATCATGAATTCTAGCTAACACACATGATTTCTTGGAACATTTAAAGAATTTTGAAGATAAGGATTGATGACCTGGAACATTTAAATAAAGGGAAACCATGTTTATGTGTTTCTATGCAAGGATTCAAGGAGAAGTTTGGAGAAGTTTCTAGAAGGGAAAAGAGGAGACAAAATGTTGGAAGGATTCTATTAATCTAACCTATTCCTAAAGTTTGTGGTGATGTTTAAACACCAAATGATCAAAATTACCTATTTAAGGAGGTACAAGGGATAACTTTAGAATTTTTTGAGGTTAAAAAAGATGGTGAAGACCTAACAAGGTTGGAGAAGTTGTTGAGGCTATTGATTAGTGTACTTAAGAATGTGCTTGAGAAGAGTTGTGAAGGGGTGAAGAGTGATTACTTGAATGATTGCCAAATAGATTAGAGAAAGAGATGACAATGAATCTTAGTTAGTGGATGAGCATGTGAGTTAAACTATGATCTCTATTTGTAACTAAGTTTTATTTGTTAGATCAAAATATTTTAATACTGTTAGAGTAATAAAATATTTTCTTACTGATTAAATCATATTAATCTAATTATTAAGTCAATTATTATCTCTATTTCACTTAAGCTAAACTTTGGGCATATAATAATTAACTCTTTTATTAATTATTATTATGCAACCTAATTTAGTTACCTATTAGAGTTTTGATCTCCTTTTATAATGATTGATCTCTCTTTGTAATTCATTAATTCACTTTTGATAATAGAAATTTCTCTTTTTTCTTGTCAAGAATGTCTCATCTATGGATCTAGGAATTCCAACCTCAATAGTTATTTCTTCTCTCTTTATGTGATAGTTTTTTGCATACAAGTGATTCTTGGGAGCTATGGGGTTGATCTTTCATCTACTTCAACATGGTATTAGAGCTCTAAATATTCATACCCCTATTATGTTTATGAGAAGTTTGGATTGGCTTTTAGATCTATATTTTTTCTTTCAAAGGGTTTCATTTTTTAGAGGATTTTTGTATTGAATCTTTGGAACTCACTAATTTTCTAGTCATTTTGTGTCCAACTAGACATCACCGTTGAGCTTAGAGCACCCAAAAACCCTTATTTTTGTATAAACTTTCTCCAATTTGGACACAGTTGGAATCTGAGGAAAAAATATATTGCTCTAGGATTAAGCACATTTCCTGAGGTGGTGCTTTTGTGCTTTTCAGCACAAAAATTGAGATTTTTTGAAAATTGAGCTTTTCCAAAAATCAAGATTTTTTGGCACAAAATTTGATATTTTTGACACACAAAATCATGATTTTTTGGTACAAAAATCATGATTTTTTGGCATGCAAACTGAGATTTTTTGGTGTGCAACTAATGATTTTTTGTTGCACAAATCAAGATGCTTTACACAAAAAAATAATATAGCTTGGCACAAATCTCAAGGTAATTTTTGGTACTGATTGGCACACTTCTTGATGCATTCCAGCATGGATCTTGAGATAGTGATTTTTTTTCCCTTCTAATGCTTTTTTGACCTACTTTTGGTTTTTTGGTCATAGCTTTCTCATCTTCACTTCCTTTTTTGCAAACGAGATATTGTTGAAATGATGGTTCTGAGCTCATTCCAATATTATAGTTTATTTGGACTTTTGATTTTTTTGGTTTCTATTTTATGTTGTCAAATTTATAGGTTCTATTTTGCACTATGAGAGACATATTTAAAAGCATTCTATTTTCTAGATTCTATTTCAAGCATATCCTATTCAATTTTTTTCTTTTTTGCATTCTGGTGGATATCCTGATTGTTTTAGGCCCTAAGATTAATTTTGTTGCTTCAAATGATTTTTCCTAGGTTGTACTATCTCTTGTATCAACCTTATGTCTCTTTTTATCTTTTTTGACATCCTTTTGTAGTATTTTTGCAAATGCACTTAGATAAAGTGCCAATCTATTGCATTTTGGGATTTTGTACATCTTTTTGTTTCATTTTACTTACACTACATTATAAAGTGCCTTTGGGGTTTTATGTTGGCCATATTCACCATATTCCTTTGTCAAGTGAGTGTTCCTTCCATGATATTAACCTCATGATGTGTCAATGACACTTGCCATTATAGGTGTTTGTACTTTTTTTGCACTCTCGATGTTCTAGATTCTTTTTTCTACAAAAGATATTGCATTCAGTTTCACTATTCATGTCTTACCTCTTAACATTATATGGGGGTTATATTGGTTATTAGCCTTATGTCTCTTTTGATTTTTGTTGATATCCTTTTATGGTATTTTTGCAAATGCACTCAGATAAAGTGTCATTCTATTGCATTTTGAGATCTTGCACATCTTTGTGTTTTGTTGTACTCTCACTAAATTATAAAGTGCTTTTGGGAGTTTCATGTTGGCCATATTTACCATCTTCCTTTGTTAAGTGATTGTTCCTTCCATGATATTAACCTCATGATGTGTTTATGACATGTCTCATTATAGATGTTTTTTCTTCTTTTGCACTCTTGATGTTTCTAGTTCTTCTTTCTGCAAGAGATATTGTATTCAGTTTCACTATTCATGTCTTACCTCTCTACATTATAGGGAGGTTATGTTGTTTCTATTTCTTTCTTGGTTTTATGGAGTGGGCTATGTATTTAGTATTTGATCCTATGTGCTAGGTGATTGCAACGACTTGATACCTATGCATTTGAATGAGATGGATCATTTACCATATCGACATATTTCCATTCATATTTTTGGAGGCCATGAAGATACCTTCCATCTTTGATTGATTAGCTCTTCAGACTTAGTCTTCTCTATGTCATCATCTTCTATATAGTGGAGGTTCTTCATATCAATAGTTTGGTAGTGTTTGTAGCTTTATGCTTTAGTAGTGTTCTTCATTATCATCTTTTGTTCCTATCTTCTGGGATATTCCCTAGTTTAGAGGCTTCTTTAGTCCTTCACTAGTTCCTTTCAACACTATCTCCATCTCTTTTTGGAGTAGGGTTTTTCCCATGTGGTTTTCTCTATTTCTCCTATTTTTAGAGATTTGGTTGTGCTTGGGTACATCATCAATCTTTGTTCTCGGGACCCAAATTTCCTTTTAGCAATAGTTACTAGGTTTTTAGCTACTTCCTAATTTTATCTTAAGGGGAGTGTTAGAGTAATAAAGTATTTTCTTATTAATTAAAACATATTGATTTAATTATTAAGTCACTTATTATCTCTAGTTTACTTAAGCTAAACTTTGGCCATATAATAATTAATTATTTTATTAATTATTCTCATGCAAGCTAGATTAGTTACCTATTAGGGTTTTAATCTCCTTTATAAGGATTGATCTCTCTTTGCAATTCATTAATTCACTTTTGATAATAGCAATATCTCTTTTTTCTCATCAAGAAAGTCTCATCTATGAGTCTAGGAATTCTAGTCTCAATATATTTTTCTTCTCTCTATCTATGACATGTGTTTGCATGCAAGTGATTCTTGGGAGTTGTGGGGTTGATCTTTCATCAACTTCATCATGGTATTAGAGCTCCAGATCTTCATGCCCCTATTCTATTTATGAGAAGTTTGGATTGGATTTTAGTTCTGTATTTTTTCTTTTAGAGAGTTTAATTTTTTAGAGGATTTTTATATTGAATCTAAGGGATCACTAATTTTTGAGTCAGTTTGAGCCCAAATAGACATCACCGTTGAGCTTAGAGCACCCAAAAACCCTTATTTTCATGTAAAATTTCTCCAATTTGGACACGGTTGGAATCAGAGGCAAAAATATATTCCTTTGAGACTGGGCATGTTTCTTTAGGCAGTGTTTTTGTGCTATCCAGCATGAAAATTGAGATTTTTTGACACAGAATTCAAGATTTTTTGGTATGAAAATTGAGATTTGTTTTGCACACAAATCAAAATTTTGGACACAAAAATTGAAATTTTTTTTGGCATGCTAATCGAGATTTTTTGGCACGTAAATTGAGGCACTTTGAACAAAAATAAATATTGTTTTGCATGAATCCTGAGGCAATTTATGGTACTAGTTAGCACACTTCCTAATGCATTCTAGCATAGATCCCCAAGTAGGATGGAGTGAGCTATGTATTCAATATTTAATCTTATGTACTAGGCAATTGTGATGGCTAGATACTTGTGCATTTCAGTGAGATGGATCATTTACCATATAGACATTCCTTCATTCCAATTTTTGGAGGCCATGAAGATACCTTCCATCTTTGATTAATCAACTCTTTAGACTTAGTCTTCTTTCCTTGGTCATGTTCTATATAGTGGAGGTTCTTCTAATGAATAGTTTGGCATTGTTTGTGCTTCATTCTTTAGTGGTGTTCTTCATGATCATCTTTTGTTCCTACCTTCTCTAAAATTCCCTAGTTTGGAAGATTCTTCAATCCTTTACTAGTTCTTTTTAGTTTTTAGCATTATTTCCATCTCTTTTTGGAGTAGGGTTTTTCCCATGTGGTTTTCTATATTTCTCTTCTTTTTAGAGATTTGGTTGTGCTTGGGTACATCATCAAGCTTTATTGATAGGACCCAAATTTCCTTTCAACGGTAGTTTCTAGGTTTTTAGCTACTCCCTAAGTTTATCTTAAGAGGAGTGTTATATTAATAAAGTATTTTCTTATTAATTAAATCATATTGATTTGATTATTAAGTTACTTATTACCTCTAGTTTACTTAAGCTAAACTTTGGGCATGTAATAATTAGTTCTTATATTAATTATTATCATGCAACATAGGTTAGTTAACGGTTAGCGTTTTGATATCCTTTTATAAGGATTGATCTCTCTTTTTAATTCATTAATTCACATTTGATAGTAGAAATTTCTCTTTTTTATCATCAATAATGTCTCATTTATGGATCTGGGAATTCAAGCCTACATAGATTTTTCTTCTCTCTTTTTGTGACAATTGTTTGCATGCAAGTGATTCTTGGGAGCTATGAGGTTTTACATTAACTTCAATAATTATTTTCTAACCATTGTATCAATATTGAAATATTTTAATCAAGTTTGACCTAGCAGTCATATGTAATCAAGGTAGCATTCTAATGGGATGTTCTAATGACCTCTAATTAAATCCTTTAAAAAGGTCACATTTATTAGTGTGTTTTGTAACCTCTTAAAGGGTTAGCTCCTAATAGAGCTCGTTTCAAAAGAGTAAAAATATTGGTGATATGTTATTGGTGATTTTGTCCCAAATTGGGTTTCCATGTTAAATCCTAGTCTCAAACTTGTGTGGATGTTATTTGTGATGTTTTACATTCTTCAAGTGTGTTATTATTAGGATGGTGGACTACAAGTTGATGTAATTAATAATCCACAATAGATGTCGAGCTAATGGATGTTAAGATCTAAAGTATTTTAAGTGTTTATTTGTTCAATTGGTACATTTGGACCTTTAATAATTGATTCCCAACCACGCCCCCCCCCCAAAAAAAAAAAAAAAAAAAAAAAATTATTCTAAACATTCTAACAATTGGTATCATATCTTTAGTGGTTGTAAAGAAAATTCTTAAGGTGTTTGAAGTTAAAGATCAAGATGTATAAGAAGGAGGTGCCAAGGTTGAACTAAGAGAATTTCCCTACATGGAAAATTTTGATGAGGCTATATTTGACAATAATTAGAGATGGTGCAATATATTTTGTGGATATTGCATATGTGGAGATAACAATTCTTCTTCTAACAGCTCAACAACTAAAAGAAAAGCAAGAACACAACCAATCTATGTTGGATATTGCATCAACCCTAAGCATTGTCAAGTTTTATGAAATCAAAGAATGAAAAACTACCAAGAAATATGGGATATACTACAAACCATCTATAGAGGAGACAAAAATGTCTTGAAGGCAAAACCAAAGAACTTGAGAGGTAAGATTGATGAAATAAGAATGATGGAAGGTGAGAATATTATCCAATATTATGGAAGAATAAAAAAGGTTATTTATGACATTAGAGGAGCCAATGAAAATATTGATGATGAGACTAGGATTAGCAAGGTATTAAGAAATCTAATTCCTATTTATGCTATTAGGTTTTCTACGATACAAGAATTGAGATGTACTCTTGGTAATAACCTAACTTTAGAAGGTGCAATTGGTAGATTTACTACTTTTGAGATGTCAAATTTTTATAATTTTACCCCTACTACTTTTATTATTAAGTAAAAACAGGTTCTAAAGGACTTGAAACCTAAAACAAAGTATTTGTGAGGCCTCACCCAACCTGTCATAGTATAGATGACATAATTGCTTTATGACACTTCTAATTTGATGTTTTGATATATTTTTGAGACCATAGGATTATGTTATCATGATATCTTCATTTTGATGATCTACACTCATGACTGCACATTGAGACCTAAATGATATAATTAATGGTTTCATTCATGTACTAACTTTTTTCAATTGCTTTGATAGAAGCTAAACTTTAGAATGCTTGTAATGCAATGTGTAAGTGGGGGTATGTTACTTGCATTTTGATTTGGAGATTTGGACATTATTCAAGACTTAATAGGACAATGCCTTATTTTAACTATTGATTTCTTATAGTTACAGTAGTGTCCTGCATCTATGATATTGACTACAAACCTGATGGGATGATCAAACAAAAATGGATGCAATGTTATGACATAATAGAATTAGATTATGATATGATGATTATGATTTAATGAGATATGCAGATCAATGCTAATTTGATAATGATGATTATGATTTAATGTGACATGCAGATAAATGTTGTTGTGATTATGATGTTTTATAATATGTAGATTCTGATATTTTAACATTTTGGATGATTTATTTGAAATGATTAGGAAAGGAAATTTGATTGAATAAGATTACGTAACATTTAAAGTTATATATATATATTTATTTATTTATTTATATGACCTCCTTGGACTATTGATGCTCGAGTTTGATGTGCAGGGAGTGGAACCATGAAATTTTTTGGTGAAACAAGATTCAAGCCTATGTCAATACAGTTTAACCAAAGTGAATATTTGGAAGATTTGAAAGCCTCATTATGAAAGTATTTTTCTTCGTAAATGTAAGATTGCTTGTATATGGAAATGTTTAATCATAAGGATGCATTAAGGGCATGTCATGGTGATGTGGAATATGTTTGCATGTGTCAATTGGCACATGTGGGTTTTTATGTAATGACATGTCTTGTAGGGTTTTGGTCAAGGTGGCATTTTACCCTAAAACTAATTACCTTGTTAATGAGTAAGTAAACCCACATGACAAGTGGTAAGATGGGTCACAATCAAAGGAAATTCAAATTTGAACTTGGCTAGGGTTTTGAGGGATCATTAGGTGGTCCCAAAGTGTCTTTTATGTGAAAATGAGCTTCCCATGTGATAGTATAACATGTTAGGGACCTAATTTTAACCATGATAGTGACTAAACGGCCTAGAGGGGCCCTTTATCCATTCATTCTTCCACCAATTCGAAAATGGACTTGTCACATGTGTTCTCTCCCATATTACCACTAAGACAAATATAACAAGTTTAGAGGGGGCAAGTTTGTAAGAAGGAGTGGCTTAGTTTCTTTGCTAAAATAGTTAGTAAGAAGGCCTTATTAGAGAGTCTTGGATAAACTAGTGGGGTGTTCATCCGCTCTCTAATTTTAGAGATGGTTTGGGTTTGGAGGAAGGTTAAGGGAGCTCTACAAAAACTATCATTTCCTTTAGCTTGGACCAAGCTTGGTGTTGCAAAACCATGTTTTTTCTTTTAGCATAGCATAATGAATCTACAAGTATGGAGTAATGGTTTTGGGATTATGCATTGTAGAGTGAATCTTGGTATTGTAGATTTTGATATTGTGTTGTGATGGTGAGAATATATATTGTGTTCAAGTAATTTTCTTGGTCTTCTTTCTTGATCCTCTTGGTTTTGATTTGAATTTCAAGTGTTTTTATGGGTGTGGGGTCTTCACTCACCCTTTGAGAAGGGAAGAGAAGTCCAAGGTGAAGGGCATAGTTGGGCTTGCAATATAGTTGAAGACCTTGGATTATGGGCTCCATTGTATGCCATATTCATTCATATCTTTCTTTGGCAGTGATAAGAGAAATGATGTGTAGAAAGGAAAATTATGGAGTAAGGGTACTCAAGGATGTTTTAGTTAATGGTAGGATGTTGGAGGATATTTGTGAAAGCCCTAAAAGGGCATGGAAATTAATTATTGCAAATATGTGATGATATGGAAAACCTCCTTTTGAAAGCACACCTTCACCCTATGTTTAATGGTTCCAATGGGAATCAATGTGTAATCCATGGGAGGGATTGTTTCTGTGTTATATGATATGTTTTATGCTTTGGGTAAGTCTAGTGTGTGTGTGTCTATCCCATTTGGACTTGTTTCCTACTCAGTGGGTGGCTTCGTAGAGGCCTAAGATGAGAGGTGAGCCTACATGGTTCATAGTTTTATGTTATGTTGCAGGTCCTTGGAAGATGATTCCTATGGAGAGATTAGGTTTTATTCATGCCAATGTTGTGTGCAGAGAGAGAGACCAATGCTTGACATTATCTCAAATGAGATGTGATGTTATATTTCCATTGTGATTTCATTGTTATGTGAAAGGGATTTTTCTATCAGTGCATAGTGTTTAAATTGTGCAAGATAAAGTGTGAGGAATTGTATATATAGTTTATTTGCAAGGAAAATATTCATTGTTAATCTTCCATTTTGTGTTGAAATGCAATATGGAATAGGGAGGAAATAAGACTTTTCTTATGATGACCTATAAATTTATTTGTAGAAATATTTCATAGTTGATGTGTGGAAATTTTGTTATGGATATAGACAATTCAAATTGAAGCATAGGTAACTTAAATTGTAACTTGCATATTTTTCATACTTCAACACTTAGGTTTCAAACCTAAAATTATACTGAAACCTAAACATGAGCAAAACTGAAAATTGAAACTTATTCTATTTTCAAAACATGTATCTTTTATCTATGTTTTAAAGTAGTATGCCTTTGATTATCTTTGCAATCATTATGTTGCTCTTGTTTAGAGTTTTTAGGAGATCTATTTTAGTTGTTGTTAAAAGAATAAATGTTGGATCAATATAGTTTTCAATTTATCATTAAACCAGAATCATATTGCTCTAAGTGTGTTGTAGTGTCATCAATGGAATCATATGTCCCTACAAGAGGGAAAGGGAACAAAGGGACCCTCGTAGTGAGTATCTTAGTTTTGTCATTCTTGCAAGCTTCTAGGAGTAAGCCTAATTCTAGGGGGGGTGGATGTAGTGCCTGCCCTAGTTCGCATTTGGCTATTGTGGTTGAACTCTTTTAGGATAGTTTTATGTTGATGAATATTAGTGACATTATTTTGAGATTATTAGATATTGTTTCAAATTCAGTTGATATATAATGAGATTACTTGGTACTTTATATTTCATGTATGTATGATGATTATTACAGTGTTTGCATTTATTAATGATGATTAGCTAGATGATTTATTATCATATGTGTTTTCTTATAGATACTTACCCCATACTTGCATGTGTATGGTGTGCATGTTTGTTTTCTTTATGTATGGTGTTTTTGATGTGGTTAAGGGAGTCATAGTCACCTGCTAGTCAGGATCTACACAATGCACCACTTCTTGCCATTGCCTGTTTAGCTTAGTATATATATTGTGCTTGTACATGTGTGGGTTTTATGCAGGTTGCAAGTACCGGGTATTGACTCCCCTGAATTTCCAAGATGAGCGTACCCTATCACATTATCTCAATGGTAAGAGAGGGGAGATAAAATTCTCAAGTCCAAATCCCAACCCTTTAAGC
Source organism: Cupressus sempervirens (assembly GCA_028749045.1). Taxonomy (NCBI): domain Eukaryota; kingdom Viridiplantae; phylum Streptophyta; class Pinopsida; order Cupressales; family Cupressaceae; genus Cupressus; species Cupressus sempervirens. Next base: position 564,603,920 of record CM053787.1, on the reverse strand, counting down.
CATTTTTCCTGATTGAAAATTAGGACAAGTATTTGAGTCAGGTACCCTTCGAATATGTCAGATGATGTAATTCATGATATTAACCCTTTTGGTTTGATTTTGTATGTGTTTTGCTATGATGGGTTTTTGTATTTTACTTTATGAGTCTTTAGTGTATTTTCTATTAATTAAGCCTAATTGAAAGATTTAATTAATGGTTTAATTGAATGGAAAATTAATATGATATTTATTTTATTTAATTAATTGGGAAATTAATTAAATAAAATAATTAAATTTGAAGATAAAAGTTATAAGTTTAAATTTAGAACGTGATAATATTTATTAATTTAATAATAATATATTTAGAGCTCATTTTTATTTTATCAATTAAGTTTCAAAAATAAATTTAAAAGTGGAAAAGATATTAAAATTATTAAAAGATTCTAGATCACATGATGCGTGCATGTGATTAAAATGCATTAAGATAAAAAAAGTGGATTTAATAAAGTGAGTGCATGAGATTTGAAATTAATAAATTAATTTAAAAAGGAGTCAAGTGAATATTAAATAAAGAAATTTAATAAATTAAGGTGTATTATTTTAATATTTATTTACATAGGAGTATGTGAACTCTTGTAAGTTGTCATGTTGACAACACAGGAGTTTGCACTCTAATTATGCACTTGTTGTCTACACTTAGGAATTAACATATTATTTGAGCACATGTTGTCTACAACATTCTAAAGACCTCATCATGTCTATCTTCTTGTCGTGGAAGTTACATGCTTAGTTGTCATGCTTATCTCCTACTTCTTTCTAGACACATTCTAGATGCATCTTAGAGACCTTTATATAGAGGCTCTCCTAGTGTGTTTGGACAAGCTTACATGCATTCAAGAAGCTCATATGTTTCTACATCCTCATATGCTTCTACAAGCACTCCTAGTCACTTGGGGGGTTCGATTCTTGGAGGAATTGTGAATGTTGGAGAAGGAAGGAATTTTTAGAAAGGAGAAAGTTCTAAAAGGAGGAGCTTCTCTACAATCTTCTGAGGCATAGCGAATTAGCATCAGTGTCCAGGTAGGCACTTGTGATTATTTTGCATATTCTATTATGCTCTTTCTCTTCCTGTCTTCATGATGTCTATTATGTATGTCTGAATAATTCCCTATGAATGAATGTTCAATTTTGTAATTTGGAATTTGGGCATGCATATTGTTTCATCTAGCTATGGGAATTAAAATATTATTTCAATCTTCCCTTAGTAGAATCAAGATTTGGAAATTGATTTGGATTTGGGTTTGAATTAAAATAGAATCTTATTATTATGCATTAGTTTTGTATGATTTATTATCTAATCTAATTAAATCAAATTTAATTAAGATTAGTTAATAGTAGAAGAAGTGTAATTAATTATTAGTCAATTTAAATAAATGAATTTTTAAATAAGGGCAAATTAAAAGAAAAGAGATATTAATAAGTGTTTAGTGGAATTAAATAATTGAATTATTAATGAGATTGATTTTACTTAAAATCAATGAAGATTATTTTAAATAAATGATTGTCCTTGAAGTGTTTTAAGGAAATTGTAAATAATTTATTTGAAAGATGAAAAGTACTATTCTAATAATTTGAATAATAGGAGACACTTCTTGGAATTATTAGTACATTGATTTTAGTAAAATAAAGCAATGATTTTATCTAAATGTCAATGGGAACGAGTTCAATGATTTAGATAAGTAAGCAATTATCTTCTGACTATTTTAGAAAATAATGGAGGGATAATTCTATGTTTTATTCAAAAAGATAAATGGGTTGACTTGGAGATTAAATGAAGAATCTTATACAGTTGAAGTATACTTGAAATGAAAACTGAAACCTCATATTTGGCTTAATCATGTGATTGCAAAAGCAAGCCAAAACATGTGTTTGTATCTTGTTTCTCTATGCTATATGTGTTTTGGGGTTTTGGGGTTTGTCCTAGCTTTGACCAGTCTTAGGTTGTTACCAGAGCCTTGGGAGTTATGTGAATATGATGGCATGTTGATGTTATTTGATCTCAATCTTTCTAAACCCAACCATGGTAATGTGATGGTATGTTCTATGAGATGTTTGTATTTACTAATTGTTATTGCTTTCCAGTCTTCTTGTGTGAAGCTGAGGTGTATGTATTTGAGACACTTGACTTAACCATTTGATTAGTTATACTTGGGTTACTTTCCAGTTGCCTTAATGGGACTAAAGTGTTTGTTTTGATCTTAATGATGTCATGTTGTGACATGTTTTGACTTGACCATTTTTGGAGTCTTCGATCAGTATTACTTTGAGATACTTTTGGTTGCTTGTTGAGAACCAATGGATATTGTGATTATCATTGATACCTTTAGTTGCCAATAGAGAGCTATTGTGGTCATGATTATCAATGGATGCTTTTTAGTTTCTCATGGAGATTTGATGTTCTTATTGTGGATTGTCTTTTAGTATTTTTTCAGTCTCTTGTATATGAATGAGGTGATTTTATGATTTATGATTCCACAAGCCTAGGGTAGGTTATCTACTTGCAATGTCAAGAAGTGGCTTGCAATGGGGGCCGAGGCCCTAAGTGGCTGCCAGGGTAACTTATTGTAAGTTTTATTAATAAGTGAAAATATTTACACTAAATGGAGATTAAAATAAACCTAACAAGATAATTATTTGTTCTCGCCCATGCCTCAAGTGCTAGTACAGACTAAGATGGGAGTAGAGAGAACTCTTGGTTGTGACCTTGCATTCCATAGTATGCCTCATTAGTACGAGAGGATACTAGTGGCTGCATAGGGATCACTAGGGGGTCGAGGTCTATTGAGAGACTACCAGGGTAACTCTAGCATGATTCGTGTGATGACACTTTCTCGCTTACATAGTAGGTTTCTTATGTGTCTTGTGTGCCTCTAGGTATAGATGTCGACCCTTTATGTTGGAACCTTTGAGTTAGTATACTTTTAGGATTCTTGGACTTAGAGAGTACTTATGTTATGTGATTTGTTACCTTGTGTTATGTGATTTCATATCCTATTTGGGACTTGAGACTATCTCCTCAGCACAATGGAAGTGGGCCATTTAGGTTCTACTTAGTCGGGTGGTAGTGCTTTTTCACTCTTACCATTTGAGATCTATTTAAGACACCATGGCTAGAGAATTCTTTTAGATTGTGGTGACTAATCAGGAAAGTACTGTACATACTTCACAAAATAGTGGGGTTCGGGGCATTGGCTTGAAATTTTTTTTTGGACCGTGGTCGACATGGTAGCCGAAATATTATGGCCGACATGTTATAACCCTAAAGAGGTTTAATACTTGTATAAAAGGGCTTAGGGTTGGGTATTTTTCATTATGTTGTGATGCGAAATTGGTTCTTGAGATGGTATTGAGCTGTAAGGGATTACGGATTGTAATCAGGTTGTAATCACTAGATTGTAATAAGATCAAACTTGTTGTTTGGTGGATGTAGCCCAGGGATTGGGTGAACCACGTTAAATCTTGGTGCCTTGTGTTCATTTCTGTGTGTTCTATTATTTTTTTTTATTGGTTATATTTGCATGTAGTTTTTATTTCTGTCTGTGGTTTATCCTAACAAGTGGTATCAAAGCAAGGTTGTCTTTCAGTTATCCTCTACAGGAAAGTCCCACAGTTGAGTGGGAGTGATGGAAAATGAGGGTAAGCTGAGGGTTGATAGGTTTAATGGGCAAAACTTCCAATTATGGAAGATGCAAATGGAAGACTATCTATATCAGAAGGATTTATGAAAGCCATTGGAAGGCAAAGCCAAGAATCAGGGAACTATGTCAAAGGCTAAATGGGATCTCTTGGACAGAAAGGCACTCAAAAGCATTCGGTTATGCTTGGCACCATCGGTGGCATTTAATATTACAAAAGAAAAGACAACATAATATTTGATGAAAACCCTAGCAACATTGTATGAAAAGCCCTCCACTTCAAACAAGGTCTTTCTCATGAAGCATTTATTTAATATGAAAATGGCAGAAGGTGGATCTATTGCAGATCATTTAAATGAGTTTAATACTATTACTAGTCAATTATCTTCTGTGGGTATCAATTTTGATGAAGAAATTAGGGCTCTCTTGATTTTGTGTTATTTACCTGAAAGATGGAATGGCTTGGTAATGGCTGTGAGTAATTCTGTTCCTGGATCTAGTACCCTAAAATATGATGATGTGATTGGTGTTATTTTAAGTGAGGAAACTCGTAGGAAATCCTCAGGTGGATCTACATCAGGAAGTGCTTTAAATGCACAAAGCAGGGGTAGAATGACTGAAAGAGGAAGTAACTCTGGAAATCATGGGAAATCAAGAGGAAAGTCAAAGGGGAAGAGGTCTCAATCGAGAGGACCAAATGATTGTTGGTATTGTGGGAAACTAGGGCACAAAAAGAAAGATTGTTGGGATCGAAAGAAAAATGAAGGACATAAATCAAATGGAGACAAGGAGGCAAATGTGGTAAGTAACAAATCCGAAGAGGATGCTTTGCTTCTATCTTTAGAGAGTGTTGATGATTGATGGGTTTTAGATTCTGGTGCTTCATTTCATGCTACACCTCATAGAGGTTATTTCATTGATTATGTCTAAGGGGATTTTGGGCTTGTTTATTTGGGGGATAATGAACCCTGTCAGATTGTTGGAAAGGGAAAAATTAAGATTAAGTTGCAGAATGAGAATCATTGGCTACTACATGAGGTAAGACATGTTCCAAAACTAAGTAGGAATTTAATTTCAGCAGGGCAACTCGGTGATGAGGGTTGTGTAGTTACTTTTAATGATAAAAACTGGAAGGTTTCAAAAGGTTCCCTTGTAGTAGCAAAAGGTGTGAAATTATGCACCTTATATCTTTGTACAGGTCATATTGTTCCTTCTACTTTGATTGTTTGAAAGAAAAATGAATGTTCAGGAACAATTGCTACAATTGAGCAGGGAGAACAAATAGCTGATGTAGATTCTGATACAGCGTTGTGGCACAATAGATTTGGGCACATGAATGAGAAAGGTATGAAAGTACTTCATTCAAAGAAAGTTTTACCAAGTCTAAAATGTGTGAATATGGATTTCTGTGAAAGTTGTGTGTATGGGAAACAAAAGAGAGTGAGTTTTGTAAAGACAGGAAAGGAAAATAATAAGGAGAAATTAGAGCTTGTGCATACAGATGTATGGGGACTGGCTCAGGTATCTTCCCTTGGTGGCTCTCATTATTATGTTACATTTATTGATGATGCAACTAGAAAAGTATGGGTTTATTTCCTTAGATAGAAATCTAATGTATTTCAAACTTTTAAGAAATGGAAATGCTTGGTTGAAAATGAGACTGGTAAGAAATTAAAATGTCTCAGATCTGATAATGGTGGTGAGTATTGCAGTCATGAATTTGAATATTATTGCTCCACTAATGGTATTAATAGATAGAAAATTGTTCCAAGGACTCCACAGGAAAATGGAGTGGCTGAACGCATGGACAAGACTATAATGGAGCACGCAAGGAGCATGAGGTTGCATGCTGGGTTGCCCTTACACATGTGGGCAGAGGCTATCAATACTGCAGTATATTTGATTAATAGAAGTCCCTCTACTCCTTTGGGCTGTGGTATTCCAGAGGAAGCATGGACTGGTAAGAAGGTGAGTTATTCTTTTCTCAAGACCTTTGGTTGTGAAGCTTTTGCTCATATAGACTCTGAAAATAGAACCAAGCTAGAAGCTAAATCAAAGAAATGTGTCTTTGTTGGATATGGCATTAATGAATTTGGTTATAGGCTTTGGGATTTTGAAAATCTTAAAATTGTTAGAAGTCGGGATGTCATATTCAATAAGAAAGTGTTGTACAAAGATCTATTGCAGCAACATGAGAAGAAAGAAGATGATTATGTAGTGCTGAATGATACTCCAAAAGTTGATGTTCCAGCCATTCCTCATGATGTGCAACAACTGCAACAACAAATACCACACACACCAGTAAATGTTAGACGGTCAACAAGGCAAATTAGACCTCCACAAAGGTTTTCTCCCTCTTTGTATTCTATTTTACTTACTGATGTTGGTGAACCTGAAAGTTATGATGAAGCTGTACAGGTGGATACTAAGATTCAGTGGGAGTCTACAATGAAATATGAAATGGACTCTTTGCTGAAAAATAAGACATGGGATTTGTACAAGTTGCTTGTGAGTAAAAAGGCTTTATAGAATAAGTGGGTTTACAGGTTGAAAGAAGAGGAAGGAGGTAAGAAAAGATTTAAGGCCAGGTTAGTTGTAAAAGGATTTGCACAGAAAAAGGGAATTGATTTTGATGAGATATTTTCTCCTGTTGTTAAAATGACTTCTATTTGTACTGTTTTAAGTCTTGTGGCTACTGAAGATTTGCATTTAGAGAAGATGGATGTTAAAATAGCCTTTCTTCAGGGTGATTTGGATGAAGAAATATATATGGCTCAGCCATAGGGTTTTGAGGTCAAAGGTAAGGAGAACTTAGTGTGCAAATTGAAGAAAAGTTTATATGGCTTGAAGCAAGCACCTCAGCAATGGTATCTAAAATTTGACAGTTTTATGCATGAGCATGGATATAACAGGTGTCATTCAAATTATTGTGTTTATTTTAAGAGGTTGGATGATGATAGCTACATTATTTTATATCTATATGTTGGTGATATGCTTATAGCTAGGTCTAACATGGATCATATTAAGGGGCTAAAACGCCAGTTAGCACATGCATTTGCTATGAAGGATTTGGGGGCAGAAAAACAAATCATTGGTATGAAGATTTGCAAAGATAGGAAGAACATAACCTTGACGCTATCTCAGGCTGATTATGTTGAGAAGGTGTTGCAACGTTTTTGTATGAAGAATGCTAAATCTGTCAGTACACCTTTACCTGGTCATTTGAAATTGACTAAGGAGATGTGTCCCAAGACACAGGAAGAGGAGGATAAGATCTCCAAGGTACCCTATGCTTCAACTATAGGAAGTTTGATGTATGCTATGGTATGCGCTAGGCCAGATATTGCACATGCAGTGGGAGTCGTTAGCAGGTATATGAGTCATCCAGGATTTGAGCATTGGAATGCTATCAAGTGGATTCTCAGATATTTGAGAGGGACATCCAATAAGTGTGGGGGCTCTACTACTAATTTATAGGGCTATGTTGACTCAAATTTGGTAGGGGATATTGATACCAGGCAGAGTACTACAGGTTATGTCTTTACTGTTGGTGGGGCAGCCGTGAGCTAGATTTCTAGGTTACAGAAGATTAATGCTTTATCCACTACAGAGGCAGAGTATGTTGCTGCTACAGAGGCAGCCAAGGAGATGATATGGCTTCAATTCTTCTTGGAAGAATTGGGACATCCTCAGAAGGATAATTATTTGTTTATAGATAGTCAGAGTGCCATTCATCTTGCTAAGAATTTAGCTCTGCATTCTAAGACCAAACACATACAGTTGCGGTACCATTTCATTCAGTCAGTTTTGGAGGATGGACAGTTAAAGCAAGAGAAGATAGATACCAATGACAATCCAGCAAATATGTTGACAAAGGTTGTAACAAGGGAGAAGCTGAACTCCTCTTCAGCTTCGGTTGGTCTTTTAGACTGAACATGAATAAAAGAATAGCAAAGTCCAAGGTGGTTTGATCTAGTGGGAGCCCCATGTGGTAGTTGTATTGCTACAGGATCAGTCTCCAAGTGGGAGATTTTTGTTTAGTGTGGAGCTTGATCAATCCCCAAGTGAGAGATTGTTAGAAGATAGTGGCTGATCAAGAAAGTACTGTACATACTTCATAAATAGTGGGTCGTGGCCAACATGGTAGCTAACATATTATGGCCGACATGTTATAACCCTAAAGCAGTTTAATACTTGTATAAAAGGGCTTAGGGTTGGGTATTTTTCATTATTTTGTGATGCAAAATTGGTTCTTGTGGCAGTATTGAGCTGTAAGGGATTACATATTGTAATCAGGTTGTAATCACTGGATTGTAATAAGATCAAACTTGCTGTTTGGTGGACGTAGCCTAGGGATTGGGTGAACCACGTTAAATCTTGGTGCCTTGTGTTCATTTTTGTGTGTTCTATTATTTTCTGTTATTGGTTATATTTGCATGTAGTTTTTATTTCTGTCTGTGGTTTATCCTAACACATTCTTTTTTAGCATTTATGTTCATTATATTCATGGATATTATGAAGGATGTTATTTACTGCTATATTTCTTTATATTGATGATTAGCATGTGATAGATGATGTTATCTATTATGTAGTATCATCTTATCCTTTATTCTTGTATGTTAGATTTCTTTATGCTAATGTTGTAGCATCTTAGATTTCCTTCTGCATATGTTGTAGTATATTTTAGGAGTGACATCCCTACTATGATAATGCCGATGATCTCTATGGTGACTTGGGATGTTATGCGCGGAGGGATGGCTAGGTCCCATGATGGTCTAATGATGCTATTGATGGTTGGGAGGAACCGCGCACTTAGATTAGATGTGTTTTATGATAGATGGATATCTTTTACGATGGTTGTTATATCTTTATTGATTAATGGATGTATCATGTATGTTATTGGTTTCATCTACTTTATTGCACTTGTATCATGGATTCGATGAGGATGATGTATCTTTATTTTTACATATGTATATTCTTATAAGCTTTTCATACCCTATGACATGTACAGTAAAGGATTGAGCATTCTGAAATGTAATTTACTATGGGATATTGGACTTTCTATTATTATTTTTCATGTGGATGTGGTAGTGGTTAGACTTAGTATTAATTAAATTAAATGTGACTCAACGTCTTGGGATCCTTAAGGAATGTAACTTGTTATGTATGTTTTTAGTTGTATGTATGTTATTACTTCCGCTACTATGTATTTGATATGAATGGTTTATCTTTCATGTTTTAAAAAAAAAATTTGTTTGGCAAACTCAGTAAAAATTTTGGTTAATTCTTTTGGATCCCTTGGTGGGGCGTTACATATATAATCAAAATGCAACCAATGAGAAAAATGAAAGGATTTGAGTGGGAAAGTTGGATGAATCACAATCGTAGATTCATACCTAACCCTAAGTCATAAAATCTTTTTAAAGGAGATGAAGCTGCATAATTTATAGTGTGAGAGAGAATGCATGCAAGGAGTTAATGCTAGCAAACATTTGAAGGAAGTGAAAGGGATGAGTTGATTAGATGTGAAGGTGACTTAGAAGAAGGACTAAATTTTAGAATCAGTTGGCAGAATAAAGGATCAAGGTTACAACATTTTTCATACCAAATTAGTGAGGATCATATTAGATAGAACAAGGATTTGAAATCAACAATATCATAATGTAAGTGCATCAGATCAAAAATTCTATTGTACTTTCTAACAATTTTTATAGAAGAATAAAATCCTATGGACTTAGGTTGGTTTAACAACTATTGTATAAAGCTTTTAACAGGGTGACATTCCAAGTGAATGTTCTAAAGTCTTTTAGCCAGGCACACTTCTAACAGGGTGTTGAAATCCTTTAACATGGTAGGATCTAACAATCTTTGTAAGCCTTTAATAGGGCAAGCCTTTCAAAAGGAAGATCATGAGAATGGTCAAGATATATAACCTTAACATGTGAACTTTATTGTCACAGTATTGAAGATGTGAGGCCTCACCCCACCCATCACAGCATGGATATCTTATTTACATTTTGATATTTGAGACCTTGATATTTCGACAGTTATTCGAGACTTAGATGGATAGTGGATTGCTGTATCTATTGATTTTGATGCTTCAATAGTGTTTTACATTGTTATATGCACTAAGAACCTGTTATTGTGTAAGAAATGTATGAACATATATGGATGCAGCTTTATGACACGATATTATTAGATTGTGATGCAATGCAAATGTTAATTTGATCCTGATGATTTTTGATCTATAGATAAATGTTAAATTGATTATGATGTTTAATGACATGTAGATGAATGGTTAGGATATGTAGATAGATGTTAATCTAACAATGATGACTTATGGCATGCAGATTTTGATATCATAACATTTCAAAAGGAATAATTGAAAGACTAGGAAAAGAAATCTAATTTGAATTATGTTAATATGGATCTTATTATTATGTACACTTATGTAGTATGTGTTTATCTGACCACTTGGACTATTGATGCTTGAGTTTGATGTACAGGAAGAGGAACCATGAAAATCTAACAAGGAAACAAGGTATATACACATGTTTAAATGACTCTGCCAAGGTGAATCTTTGTAAGATTTGTAACCTCGTTGTGATGTGTTTATTTGTAAACATTTGATGTAAGTGATTAGTATGCATTTCATGAGTAGGTTTTGAATGTCTCATGTGTGATGTATAGTGCATTTTGTGTGTGTGTGTTACTTGACACTTGTATTCATTATGTGAAATGACATGTTCTTTTATGATAGATCAAGTGGCCACCTCATTCCAAATAAAATGCCTTAATTGAGAAATTTGATTATTGCCAAAATTAGTAAAGAGAATAAGGTTATCACCATGGGAAAATTTGAAATTAAATTACCTAGCATTGGGAGGGCCATAAACTAACTCTAAGGTGAGTTTGTGACAAAAATAAACCCTACCCATGTTAGTACCGTAAGTTAGGGTCTAATAATGACCTCTAAGGTGCCTAGTTGACCTAGGAGACCTCAAAAAAATTGCATTCTTTATTGAATCCTAAAATGAAAGGGATAAATAGGAGTATGGCTAAATTGGAAATTCACTTGGCCACTCTCTATCTTTAGAGACAACTAGGGTTTGGAGAAAAAGAGGATAAGGAGCTCTACTACAACTATCCATTGCCATTGCTTGGAGTGAGGTTGGTACCTTGTTTCATGGTGTTCATCATTTTGTATGTAGAATAGATGTGGTTTTCTTTATTTCATGGTGAATTTGTGGTGTATTGTAAATGTGGTTTGTGGAAAAGATCTTGTTTGAGTGTTGCATGTGAGAAGTTTTGTGTGAATTATTCCTTGAGTCTTGCTTGGTTTTCATGTTTTGTGTTTTGTGTAATGGGTGTGAAGCATCAATCGCCCTTGGGAGGGAAGAGATGCTTGGGTGAAGGGGTTAGTTGGGCTCACACATGTAGTTGAGGAAACCTTCCATGTGTGGAGGTGATTGTATATGTTCAATGGAATGTGTTCATCTTGCTTACTTGCATTTTGGGAGGTATAAGGAGGTGTGTGGTAGAGGAACTCTCCCATGTGTGGAGATGATTGCATATGTTCAATGGAATGTGTTCATCTTGATTACTTGCATTTGGGAGGTATAAGGAGGTGTGTGGAAGGGAAGATATTGTAAGCCCCAAAAGAGTATGTTGATAATGAGAAGATGTGTATATTGTGAATCATAGCTTGAAAATCCTCCTCATGGTGAGAGCCCACCTTCAACCTATTCTTGATTCAATTGTTGAATCTTTGTGCAAAGCCTTGGGATGGGATGTGTTGTAATGTATTGTGTTAAATCATGTCATATTGTTGTGAATATGCATGGCATGTGAATGTGTAGTATGCAACCATTTATGCCTTGTTTCCTTCAGCTAGATGAGTGGCCTCCTTGAGGCCTAGGTTGGGAGGTGAGACTCCATGGTTCCCAATTCTTTTTTTTTTTTTGCAAGGTTTCATTGATGAACTTGGAAGCTTGAAGTTTATTCTTTGCATATAAGAAGACTCATTATTATTGTGTTGGAAATGGAGAGATACACTCCACTTGATATGTGAAGAACTTATATTGTAAGAGTGTACCTATTGTTTCCAATTCATTTGTCTATAGAAAGAGAGATTGAATAATGTATCTATTCAAATGGTCCTTCCATTGTGTATAGCTTGATATGGTCATTCCACCACCCTATTTTTTGCTTGATATTGTGTTGAATGTAGATTTTGAAAGGAACTTGAAGGAGAAATTTCATTGTGTTGATAGTGCCTTATCAAAATATAAATTTAGAATGTGATGAAGAAAAACATTTGTATTATGATATACCCTAGAAGAATGAATAAAACATCATTATCATAGTTATTCTTACCTCCTCAAAAAAAATTTGTAAGAATAATTTCATTGCAAGGTTGTTCAGTAATGGCTCTCATTTAGTGGTAGAGTATGTAATTGATAGTAGATAGATTTATAGATAGTTCATTTATGAGATCTTATGTCAATAATGCATATGGAATATTAATGGTTGTGATATTAGATTCAAGAATTGTTTAAGTTTCATGCTACTATATCATGCAAATAGCTTTTGATAGTAATATGAGAGATGTTTTCTCCATTAGAATTGCTAAAAAAGTTAATAATTTGATGTATGATACAATGTTAATGGTTATCAAATTTAAATCTATACAACTTTGGAGATCATGCGAAAATAACTAGACAAGGAGTGTAACTCAAAACATGACCCGTAGGTGCATAAAAAGTCTTTGAAAAATGTATGGACAACAACAAAAAAAAACTCTCCCAAGTTACAAACATTAAAATACTAAAAAAATTCAGTACATGAAAACAAGATTTCTCCAATACAATTTAAAAAAAGAATAAGTCATGTTAAGAAGTAACAAGGATATATATATATATATATATAACTTAAGTACCCCTTTTTATTAAGAGGCGACTAGGGCATTTATGGGTTGGCAAACTTATAGTTTTTAAAGAAATATATATACAATAAAATCTAAGGATGAGATGGGTCACATCCTCACCCACCCCTCCCTATCGAATTGTAAAAAGGGGACATGATTTGTTTTAAGTCAAACTGAATAAATCATTCCTAAGTCCTAGAAAAGACTACTCCTACTAGCCGCCTTAATCAAGAAATTTCCATTAAATGTGGTGGAGGGATTCTCTTGTCAACCACCCTCCCTCCCTTCTTATACCACCATGGCTTTGCAAAAATGTGGGTAGTAAGATAAAAGGGTAGGCGACCAATTCAGGAGGTAAGTGGGAGCTTAAATAACAAACGAAATAATAAAACACTTTCCATCATTGAGTTGACATGCCCTTTATCCCATCTTGGCACCTAGTCCTAAGCATAAAGAAAAACAATGATTACTTAAATTCTCCACCCACTCATGCCTAATAGAAGAGGAATACATGTGCAGCAAGGAGCTAAGCATGTGAATTTAGACTGTATAATATTTGCTAAAGTTATGGGGAATTATGCTAGGTTAGTAGGAAAAGGTATGTTTAGGTTCTAGTTATTTGGTGTATGTTTTAAATACAGTTTGGTAATAATCATTCTTTTTGCAATAGATATTTATTAGTTGTTTGTAGATGATAGTATATTTTTATAGTTTTAAATATAGTTTTTTTAAAAAATAATTATTAAGGAGTTGCATAGGTAGTATGGTTATTAAGTGATAAGGTTTATTATAATAAGCAAATCCAATAATCTATAATTATTGAACTTAGGTTTAGTTTATTGAATTTATTTAGAATATGGATCAAGTAACAATTTAAAAAGGGGAGTAGAATTATTTTAATTTCAAGATATATAGTAATAGTAAATTGATAAATTCAAGAGAGTATAATTATAAATGACAGTATAAATTGGGATAGACATTTTAACTCATAACCGATTGCTCATTATTAACAAATTAATATTAGATAATTTAAATGTTAATGAATAGTGTCAAAATATTTTGAGCAAGAAAATTTGCAAAACTTAAAATGAACAAGAAACAACCATGTAGAAATCTAAATTTTATGTCTTGGGAGTGTTATTACATAATGGACCTTTAACATTTAATGTAGTTTAATAATGTTTATTTATTCCCTCAGAGTTTACAAGTAAAACATGGCTTAAAAAGATTTGAGTTGAGGTGAGATGCAATTAAAGGTTATCATTTTCATCCAGTATACACAATCACTAAATGATCCTAATAAACTAACTCACCATATTTATAACAATAAACTAATGTTAATCGTTGCATCAACTAACTTAATCCTTGTCCCCCTGCCTAGAATAAGTGTAGATTATGTTTCATGCCTTTAGATTTCTATATACAAAAAAAAAAAAAATTAGTTGTGTTTTTCTGCCTCGTAGAATTATGGGCATGACAAAAGAGTTGTGGGTGTCATCCCCACCCTAGTTTTACCTTCTCATTAGAGGGTTTCTGAGTAATCATATCTGGTGTCAAGTTTTCAAGTTTTTATGTGGATACATTTTCTTTACATGTTATTTCTATATATTTATACATGCAATATTTTAAAGTTGAAATTTTTATTAGTTAAAGTCTAGTACTTCTGATTCACCCCCCTCTCAGAAGTATACTTCCCACTTGTAAATCCCAACAATTGGTATCAAAGCCAAGTTCTCATCAGGAGAAGCCTTAAAGCTTGGAGAAAAGATGTTGAGATGGAAGTCTACAAGTTGGGAAAGACCATTGAAAATTAGGAGATTGAGATACACCTCTTACTGCAACAATTGGATGAAGCTAGAAATGCTTTGAGGAGTTCACTAAAGAGAAGGAAAGAGATTGCCATAGCTAAGAATGACACCCAATACAAGGAGATTGACACCAAAAAGTTATTTGTAGATGGTAACTCTTGTGATTTTGATGCAACAATTTTAGATCTCATGGATAAGAATAGAGTAGAAGTTGAAGATATCAAAAACCTTAAGATGGAGCAAGAATCACAAGCAATATTGCTATGTGAAGTGACTAAACAAAAGAAGAAAGCCATAAAGGATAAGGACATGACTAAAGAAGAAAAAAGAATCTTTTCAAATAGATCAGAAGAAAAATCAGTAGAGTTGTCTACGATCTCAAACATGTAGTTGGATACCCTAAGCCAAATGATGAATGCCCATCATGAGTTGAATGTCGAGGACATTGAAACTACAAAATGAACAACTATAGAATGACCTAGAAAGGGAGAAAGAGTTTGTTGAAAGCTTTAACAAGCCAAACGAATCCATCAAGTACTTTGAGCAACTACTAAAATCCCCTAGATCTAGTAAAGACACGTTAGGTTTGGGTTATACAAGCATTGAAGAAGGAGAGTCATCCAAAGCTATTGAGGAAAGAAGCAATAAAGGTAAGAACTCTAAACCTACTTTTCATCACTATGGAAAGAAAGGACATACAATTAATATTTATAGGAATAAGAATGATAGTCAGAATGCCAAGCCAAGGAACATGATCTATTGTTACAAATGCAATAAACAAGGTCATTAGGAACATGAATGCAGAACAAGGACCATGCATGCACAAGATTTGAAGGACATTGCTACGATTGTCAGAAGTTTGGACATAAAGCCTTTAAGTGTAGATCAAGTCCACATGGTCATCAAATAAGAGAAGAAGCCATGAAAATTCTTACAATTAGGACTATAATACAAGACATAGATGTCACTATTGTCAATAGTATGGACACATCCCTAAGAATTGCATAAGAACACATTTCAATGGAAGCTATAGCAGATGGTTGAGCCAAACAACATGCTTTAGTTTTTTGAAGACTAGTCATATTAGCAAGCACCAACCAACAAGGGAAAAGGAACCTAACTCAAAGTCAAACAAATGAAAAAGCAAGGTAGATGTTGAGTACATTAGAGGAGAAATGAATAAGACATGGAAGAAGAAAGATGGATGCAACACATCAAATGGAGGGATCACTTCACCTAAGGGTCAAGTGGTCATACTTCATCAAAATAAGCAAGAGAAGGTATGTGGAACTAATATTTAAATGCTTTATCATACATCAATTCCTATATAAATTAGTATTAAAATACATGAATAAAGATGCAAGGTTAAAATCTTCAAAGTTTTCACATTGTTGCCATGTAAGGAAAATTGCCTTTAGATGCTAAGTAAAATCCTAGTGTATGTTGAGCTGCCAGCAAAAGTTAATTAAAGTAGAGTTAGTAGTGGTTGCTAAGTAAAAGGGGAATACTTATTGAAGCCAAGTAAGGGAAAATTTAGTGGATTTCAAGTGATGGGAAAACTAATGTAAGCCAAGTGAAATAGAAATTGCATAAGGAGTCAAGTGTATAACTGTATATGCACTAAGGATTAAATGCTATGTAATGAAGGGTATAAGGTCAAATTTTCAATCATTTTTCATCATTGCAAACATAGAGCAAGACTGAGAAGAGCACATAAGTGATTTCCAAGCAAAGATTTAACACCATTTCATCGATCTAAGGTATTTCTCAAGTGCCAAGCTATGCAAATATGCAATTTTTACATTTTCAAACCCTAGTTTGTAGAAATGGAATCTAGCTCCAAGAATCCCAAGGATAAGGAACTATTTGAGGTTTAGCTAGTGAGCAATGAAGTTAAACAATCAAATTTTAGGCCAATACCTAAAGTTGCATACAAGAATGACCTTGCTAGTTTGTTATCCATTATTCCACCTAAAGTCTTAATGGTCCAAGATGTCAAAAAGTGTTCTAATTTTAAGGTTGGAGAAATTGGTGATATGGAAATTTGACAAGCCTATGACAAACTATGTGAGAATGGGGCATTGAAGGAAGAATTTTAGATTGTTGAGAGGAAGGGTTTAACATGTGCCCTATATTTTCCTACAGTTTTCAAGGAGTGGATAAGAATTGTGTTAAGAAAAATTCACGATGGATACCTATGGTTAGAAGGAGGACCCATCAAGTTGTCAAAGAGAATCATACATACGGTGACTCAATACCCAACCCTAGAATGGCCAAAGACCCTGAGGAGTGACTCAAAAGAAGCCATTGAGAAGAAAACTGGGGAAAAGTGGAACAAAAGGGGCACAAGTATTGACACAATCAAAGATCCACTTATAGAATTTACGGTTAGGGTTATATCTCACAAATTCCACCAATTGAGCTGACTGAATAGGGTACCATGCATTGCAGTTGATGTGGGATACAAACTTGTTAAGAAGGATCATACATATGATCTAGCAGAACTGCAACTACAATAGATTATGGAGAACCTTTGAGCAATAAGGATATCCAAAAGTGCTCAGTGTAAGTTTGGATCAATTCTGATATGTATATTTTTCTATGTTCAGAATGAATTTCCCTCTTTTGGTAAGATAAGTTAGAAGACCAATAGGTATATAGTAGTATAAGTAAATAGTACATAGAGTAGATGGGAGCTCATTTTGAAACCCTTATGACAAGCTAGTTTGAGGACTTTAAGAAGTCCATGAAAAAAAGACTAAGATTCCAATCTCCCTAGTAGAACAACACATTAATGACATTTGTTTCTTAGTTGATATTGATTATACATATATCCAAGTAGTAGTACCAAGAGTGAGATGGCTAAGGCCATTAGGATATGAAATAAACATTGATGAGGCATCAACAGTAATCACATCATTACTTGTAGAAGATATTGATAAAAGTGCAAAACCTTTTGGCACTTTTGATAATGTAAAATCTAAAGTGGAAATGGAGTTGAATATTGCTTCAATTTTAAAGAAAAAGGATAAATTGGTCAAGAAACTTAATGCCAAATTTAGAGAAGGGACAATAGAAGGAGAAGATGATGATGATGATGAAGAAGAAGAAGAATAGGGCCAAGAACCACTTGCCTTGACACAAGGCATGGGAGAATATTTTGAAGAGGAAGAAAGTGTTGAGGAGGAACAAGCCAAGGAAGCACCTACTAAGCCAAAGCCTAAGAAGAGAAAAGTTCAAAATTAGCTTGCAGCTCAGCCCAAGGGTAAAAAGACTACCAAGCCAATCCCAGCTAAGCCTACTACAACAGCAAGTACAAGAGACACAACTAAAGAGGCTAAGGAGCAAGAGAAGAAGAAGGCTACCAAGTAGCAAGGTCCATCCAAGAAGAAATTAAGAAGAAAATATGTTGCACAACCTGACTTTGATGAAGAAAGGACTGAGTCAGAAGACACAAGCCAATTTAGAGTGGTAAGTCAAACCACCAAGTCTAATTTAGAAAATATTTGTGATAATAATAAAGATAATGTAGACTTAACTAGCTTAAAGAGCATTGATTTTAATAAGTTGAGTAGGGAAGAACAAAACATGGTTGAAGAATTAGTCTACACCATGATGGCCAAGGTCAAGAACACCCCACTTGTAGTTGACAATTCAATGCCCAAAGATTTATATTTAATTGTTGAAAATAAATGGCATTATTGCCTTAACATGGAAAAAGAAATAAGAGAGTCTACATTGGCTTGATTAATTCCAAAGCTCACAAAAGGGCAAGTAAATAAGGCTAACAAGAAGCATGGGAGCAAATTTGCACCCAAATATAGAGCCTTCAGCATTCTTCAAAACAAGGTTGAAGATGTTGTCAAGAAGTCCACTTGAATGTGAAAATTGATTTATGGCCTAACAACTATTAAAGAAGGAGAAGAAGATCCCTTTAAGGGAAGAAAAAATGGAGAAGAGGATGAAAATGATAAGGAAGGAGAAGGTGAGAAGGAAAAGGTAGATGACACTATAAAGGAGGGAACACAAAAAGAAGATAATATGGCAATTGCTAAAGAGTAGCAAATAGATTAGAGTGTGCAAGACACACAATTTCCACCTCCAAGCCCTCCACATGACATGTCTACAACTTTAGACATAATAAAAGTAAAGGATGTTCTTGAAAACTTTGGTTAGAACATCAATCCATTGATTGCAGAGGATCTTAAGAAGATCCTTGACCAGTCAACTCTACAAGCTCAATTATGTAGTAACCCAATATTGGTCAGTGTAGATGATTGTAGAAAGAAGTAGCTGACCTAATTAGGGACAAGATAGCAACATAAGAAAAATATTTTTCCATCCCTATAGCTACAATTGGACAACCCAAAGAGAAAGCTTCACAAGATACATCAACTAAGGTTGATTCTATAGTTAAAGTTACTACAACTACTGAGGAGCCAGAAAAGGAACAAATAGGACATATGGATACCTTTGTTCCTACTACACAAGTACAAGGTACATTACCACAAATAACTATTATTGATAAAGAAAAATCACAGGAGGATAAGAAGATTACAAAGGAAAAAGAGCAAGAAGCAGTTAAAACTTTGGTAAATTTGCCAACCACTAGGATTCCTACAAGAATGCCTCAAAAGCTGAGCTCTGAAGCAATACAACTCCAAATCTTAGCACTAGGCTTGTGCTCTACAAAGGTTGCAAGGGTACTTCACTATGGAGACCCTACATTAGATTAGGAAATAGTCATTCCAAAGTATGAATATGCAACCATGAACATTGACCAGATCAATGAGCTGTGTCATGTCCCCTTTTCAAATAATTAAAAAAGAAAATCTTTGCTAAGGCAGGCAGGCCCAAGAAAGTGAAGTTTCGGAAAAAGGGGGTTAATCTTTGGAAACCGTTGGACTAATAAATGAAAATTATTATTAAAATAAGTTTCATTAACCTCTCTTGGACGTGAGTTACAGTTATGCCCTCTTTTAAGGGGTTTGGAGGCATTTTGGGCTCATTCCAGAACTTGATTTTTGCTCATTCTTTGTTATTCTTCAGAGGCTGCCAAACCTGTGGAGAAGGAGACCCAAGAATGGGAGTTTGCAGATTTTCAGGGAGACCCAAGAATGGGAGTTTGCAAGTTTCTAGGAAGGCTAAGGATGGGAGTTTGAAGCCATTCCATGTGCATGCTCATACAGAGTTTGCCTTTGTGCTGAACAGTGCAGATTTGTGAGTTTTCGGGTGTGTTTTTGTATGAGTTTGGTGTTTACAGTTGAGTATTTCATATCAGTGTGGGTTTCTGCTATATATCAGACTTTTAAATGTTAAAATAGAGCTGAATATATATATTGGGATGTGATTAAACTTCTGAGATAGATTATTAGTGTTTTTGTGGTGTTTTCAGGCATATTTTGTGCTATTTCGGGAGCCCGATGAGCATAGTTTTGGTCCTACATTTTTGAGCTGTTGGGTAAAGGCTATACGGATTTGGAAATTTCAATTTGTAGGCTGTTATGCTGCTGAAAGTTATGTAAAAATTTCCATTTTCAGATTTATTAATAATTTGTGAAGTTGTGAAGCTTTTAGCACTATTTTCAGCATACCCGATTTGGGGTTTCTTGAGGAATTTGGTGGATCTTTGTGATATTAGTTGTTTGATTTTAAAGATCTGATTAGAGGCATGAAATATCATGAAAAATTAGAAAAGGGACATTTCAGTGGTATCAGAGCCATGATCTTGCCAGCCTGAGGGTTTGTAGAAGTTTGTAGGTCAGTTTTGACAACTACCCAGATCTTGCATTTCAGTTTTGAGAACTACCCAAATCTTGCATGTCATAATTTATGATTGCATGTTGCTTCTAATCAGATGCATGTCAAAATTTATGGTTGCATGCTACTTCTAATCATTTTCATGTTAGTTCTTGGTGAATTTGGTGGTTGTAGAAGTTTGCATTTCAGTTTTGACAAGTACCCAGATCTTGCATATCAGTTTTGACAACTACCCAGATCTTGCATGTCATAATTTGGTGGTTGCATGCTTCTAATCAGTTGCATGTCCAAATCTATGGTTTCATGCTACTTCTAATCATTTGCATTTTAGTTCTTGGTGAATTTGGTGGTTGTAGAAGTTTGCATGTCAGTTTTGACAACTACCCAGATCTTGCATGTCAGTTTTGACAACTACCCAGATCTTGCATGTCATAATTTGGTGGTTGCATGTTGCTTCTAATTAGTTGCATGTCCAAATCTATGGTTGCATGCTACTTCTAATCATTTTCATGTTAGTTCTTGGTGTTTGAAGAAGTTATATCCTATTGGGGTTACACTCTACTTTATCCAGAATGGACAGGTATAGTATAGAGTCTCAGAGGGAACAATCTTGGACAATTGATAGCCAGAGTCAAAATAATAGAAAGGATGGTTATTTAGACATTCTAGATAAACTTATGAAAATAAGCCATGACATGTCTAAACAGTTGGTTGAGCACCACCATATAAATGACATGTTATCTGACCCAGCTAAGGTGGATAAGTTGACTGGATTTCTATTTGGCAGATTTTCTCATAGGACAGATGACACAATTCCCAAGAACTTGCATGAGGAGTTTGAGAAACTAGCTGATAGCCAGGTAGAGGTCTCATATTCTACTCTGCCACAGGAGGTGGTGGGAAAGGATATTACACAGATTGATAGTAACGGTCAACTTGATACTCAAATTGAGACAATTGTTTACAGGTCGTCAAAGGGTGATGCCATAGGTATTCAGGATGGTATAATTACAACAGGCAGTGACTACAGTGTAGTGGGTTCAGATGATGATTATGAGGATGTTGTTGTGCAGGATGGTGAGATACCTGGTAGAGATGAGCAGACATTGAGCATTCATGACTTTGCTGAGAAAGAGTACCAGACACAGTTAGATGCTTCATCACATGAGGTTGAGGCTGGTAGTACTTCACATGATTTGTCCAGCCAGCTGAAGGTGAACAAAGATAGTAGTGTGACTTCATTATCTCATCATGACAGGTATGTGGAGTTAGTTGGTATTGGTCATATTACTCAGGTGAGGAGTTTGCTTGAGTTACCAGTTGATTCTAGTTTACGGATATGGACTCGAGATTGTTATATTGGCATTTGGGATTCAGTTGACTGGAGATCTTTAACACTTTTTGGTAGCAGTGTTTGTTTGGGTGCTATCATGGATTTGATTAGCAGATTACACGGTGTTGTCTTTTCTTGTGCCAGTATCTTGTCTGATGTTGGTATTAGTTTTTATACACCAATGTTGGGCTTTGTTCATATATCCAATTGGCCATACTTGCTGGAATGTGTTGATGATATTTCATATTTGGCAATGTGTATAGATGAGTCCCAGGATCATATTGGCATTGATGACATCCAGAAGGATGCAGTGGGCAGTTTTGAAGACTTAGTTTCCTTGGGTATAGAGGAGTTGGACAGCAATGCTAATGTTTTTGATACTCTGTATGTTGATATGAGCTTTAGATTTGATTCACAGGATATGGATGGTAATACTCTAGAGACTAGTAACTTTGAGGACACTCCTTCAGAAAGTGCATCAGAGGAGGTTTGTAGGAGACAGTCAAACCAGTGCCATCATGTGTCTAATCAGTTGAGAGTTAGTGACCAAGACATTGCTATCACTTACCAACATTTTGATGCTACTCGTCAGTTGTTAGCAGTTTATGGATGGGGTTATCCTACTAGTGATGAGCAGGGAGGAAGTTATCTTTCCTTGACAGAGATCCACTCTTTATGGGAGGCTATTCGGATTTTGAGACAGAATTATATGT
Organism: Cupressus sempervirens; assembly: GCA_028749045.1. Classification (NCBI taxonomy): domain Eukaryota; kingdom Viridiplantae; phylum Streptophyta; class Pinopsida; order Cupressales; family Cupressaceae; genus Cupressus; species Cupressus sempervirens. The sequence continues at coordinate 564,581,706 of CM053787.1, read as the reverse complement.
AGTTGGTAGCTGACAGAGATTATCTTATGGAGTGGGGCAGTACAACATATGATGCATTGTTGGCCAAGGAAGATGAGGTGAGTGAGCTTACTGAGTAGCTTGAGGTGACTTCTGAGATTCTTGAGAGTACACAGTTGGCTCTCAAGGAGTCACAGTTTCATTTGGCTAAGGTGACCATGGAGTTAGAGTGACTACAGTCTTTACCTGATTCTATACAGTCACAAGCTGTGGTGTTTGGTGATCCGAGGATGTCCATGGTCGAGATTGTTAGAGACAGTGGAGATGGGGATGCATCCATCCTTGATACTAACATTGGCATATCAGGTTCATTCCCACTAGAGTCAGGTTCAATTGAGTTGGGTGCTGTAGCAGATTTTTGTGGTGTGCCTGACATGGTGGTGACCTCTAGTACTAATGGCACGAAGAATAGAGATGTTGTATCAAAGACCATGTGTGATGTTGGTGAGCTGATAGTTGGCATGGTTCCTACTAGTAATACTACTCCCTTCGCAATGTCTTCAGAGGTAGTAGTCAGTTCCAACTTGGTTAATGATCGATTGCAGTTAGTTACATCTGGATTGCAGTCTGAGCCACTGACTGAGATTGGTGCATTCTATTGGCATTACACTGTGAGGTATGCTCATCTATCTACCTTTGATGACCATGTTGATGAGATGATGATACAGAGATGTACTTTGGTTCCTAGTGCTTATCATCAGTTATGGGATAGTTTGATGCCTCGGGATGAGAGTTGTGATGGGCATGACATGGTGATAGGTCTTGCAATTGACAGGTTGATAATACATGACTTAGAGAAGGAGTTTTGGAGTGATGCTTTAGCAGGTGTTGTTATTGATTCTACTCCTTTGGCTATGACATCTCTTGACTTAGCTGGTGATCAGTCACAGTGGGTTGTATCACTTCTTCATGGTGAGCTGTTGGCTGAGGTTGGTTTTTTTTATCAACATTATATTGCAGGGTATGTAAATCAGTTAGCATTTGATCCTTGTGCTGAGGAGTTGATGGCAGACAAATTTGGGTTGGATATCATTTCTTACTCTTTATATTGTAATGTCTTTTCACCATCAGCAGTGTATGGGAGTTATGGTTATGAGATAGTGGCTGATGATTTGCAGAGTTGTGTTGACTGTAGGAGTTGTACAGTGTGTGGATTCTCCATACTTGGTACAGTTTCATTTGAGAGGGTTCACCATTGTTGCAGAGTTGGATTGTACATTCCATATAGGCCAGTGGGATGCATTGATGGTATTTACTGTGTTGGTAGTTTGATTTGTCCACTTTACTTGGGTTCTAATGTTCTAAGAGTTTGTGCCTCATGGGTTTTTGATTGTGGTAGTGGTAATTTCGGAGTTTGGTTGAGCTATAATACTCAATTTGATTATGGATTCCTCTTGGTCATATTGCAGAGGATATTGCAGGAGCCTGTGTTAATTGGTAGTAGTATAGTTCATGACTACATTTGGGATCCAGGTGGATTGATTGGTTTATTGTTCAGCCATTGCTTGAGGACAAGTAATGATTGGGAGGGGAGGACTTGTCATGTCCCCTTTTCAAATAATTAAAAAAGAAAATCTTTGCTAAGGCAGGCAAGCCCAAGAAAGTGAAGTTTCAGAAAAAGGGGGTTAATCTTTGGAAACCGTTGGACTAATAAATGAGTTACATTAAAATAAGTTTCATTAACCTCTCTTGGACGTGAGTTACAGTTATGCCCTCTTTTAAGGGGTTTGGAGGCATTTTGGGCTCATTCCAGAACTTGATTTTTTCTCATTCTTTGTTATTCTTCAGAGGCTGCCAAACCTGTGGAGAAGGAGACCCAAGAACGGGAGTTTGCAGGTTTCCAGGGAGACCCAAGAATGGGAGTTTTTAGGTTTCTAGGAAGGCTAAGGATGGGAGTTTGAAGCCATTCCATGTGCATGCTCATACAGAGTTTGCCTTTGTGTTGAACAGTGCAGATTTGTGAGTTTTTTGGGTGTGTTTTTGTATGAGTTTGGTGTTTACAGTTGAGTATTTCATATCAGTGTGGGTTTTTGCTGTATATCAGACTTTTAAATGTTAAAATAGATCTGAATATATATATTGGGATGTGATTAAACTTCTAAGATAGATTATTAGTGTTTTTGTGGTGTTTCCGAGCATATTTTGTGCTATTTCGGGAGCCCGATGAGCATAGTTTTGGTCCTACATTTTTGAGCTGTTGGGTAAAGGCTATACGGATCTGGAAATTTCAATTTGTAGGCTGTTATGCTACTGAAAGTTCTGTAAAAATTTCCATTTTCAGATTTATTAATAATTTGTGAAGTTGTGAAGCTTTTAGCACTATTTTCAGCATACCCGATTTGGGGTTTCTTGAGGAATTTGGTGGATCTTTGTGATATTAGTTGTTTGATTTTAAAGATCTGATTAGAGGCATGAAATATCATGAAAAATTAGAAAAGGGACATTTCAAGCTGCAAGAGGCACTAGAGAAGAAGAAGAAGTAGGAGATACTAAAAAATGAGTATAAAAAAAGGCAAGCACTAATTGAGATAAAAGAAATCTTTTTAGATGCTTTCAACTTGTAGGAACCTGATGAAACCAAGCCCATATTGGAATAACTATCAGAAATTGTTGAGCAAGTGACCAATGAAGACTAGGAGACAAATGTAAAACTCATGGAATGGTCAGAAAAGAAATTTCATGCAAAGATAAATGAAAGAATATCTAGTGAAATAGCACTATCATAGGTAGAGCTAGCTAAGAAAATTGAAAAGGTGAAGATAGTACTTGAGAACATATTCTCACTATACAAAAAGTTATGTGATCCCTCAATCTTCACACAAGAAACTAGCCAAAGAATAATGAGCTTGGAAAGAAATCTAAAAATATCAAGCATGCAATTGCCCAAAGATCCATCTCAAAGTGAGAAGCATTTTCATACAACACTTCACACACAAAAGGAACTAGCTATATTGACACCAAAAGAGGCTAATATAAGAGCCAAATTAGTTCAAATACAAGCTGCCCTGACCCTGACATGAAGATTCTACAAGAGGAACTAGCCTATGTAGGAAATGTATTGAAGAAAGATCTTAATCTTTCAACATTAGATGGCTTAGTTCACCTTGCAGTAGAGACAACAATACAAATCAAATCCCTAGAAGTTGTAATACAAAATTGGGATGCTGCTTTGAGAATTGTGATGGACATGAACAAGACCTTCTTAGAAAAATACTCAGTCAGTGTATAGACTCTTTGGCATAAGTGTCAAAAAGGGGGAGAAATTGTAAAAGGAGGAGAAAAATTAAAAGGCCAGAAGGAGACTTAATCTATAAGGGGAGACATGTGAAAGGGGGAGCCAAAATGAAAGGGGGAGTTACAAAACAAATAGAGAACAAAAAAGGTAGAATAAATAGCAAGAAATAGGGCATAACAAAATACATTAGATAAAGAGTATCAGAATTCAAAATAAAGACAAGGAGTATTAGTAGAGGCAAATCACTTTAGTCAAAGAGATTTTGGACATAAGTAAATGGTACATCAACTCAGTGGGAGATACAAAGTTTGAGTTGTATAGTCCTTCACAAAATTTTGAACAATTTTGAAGTTTTGTATATATACCGAATAGAATGTATATTATACTCAAACACATTAGATTCATCATGTACAGTTAAGTGTTTTTGACACTCATGTCAAAGGGGGAGATTGTTGATCTCATATTGGTTTTGACAACTGAGTGTCAACACACTTAAACTATTTTCTAAGTTCATGCCAAGTTAATATAGATGCCAAGTTACAATATGTGCCAAGCTAGAAATTCAATAAGTGCCAATTCATTCAAACGCTGAACAAATAGATAGTGCCGAGCAAGTATATGTATTGAGTGAACAATAGATGTTGATCAAGTTCAAGTGCCAAGAAAGATAGAATTTAGTATGTGGAAAGCATCAGCAATCAACAAGTACCAAGAAACACAAAATCAGCATAAGAGTTTGTGCCTTCACAAACTAAGATGTAAACCATTTTTGAGCTAACATATGGTCCATAGATTTTGAAGCTTAGAGATAAGATCAAATCTATTTGGATTCCATATACAATCAACATGCAACCAATGAGAAAAATAGAAGGATTTGAGTGGGAAAGTTGGGTGAATCTCAATCTTAGATTCATACCTAACCCTAAGTCATGAAATCTTTTTAAAGGAGACGAAGCTCCATACTTTACAGTGTGAGAGAGAATGCATGCAAGGAGTTAATGCTAGAAAGGATTTGAAGGAAGTGAAAGGGGTGAATTTATTAGAGTTGAAGGTGACTTAGAAGAAAGACTAAATTATGGAATCAATTAACAAAACAAAGGATCAAGGTTACAACATTTTTCATACCAAATTAGTGAGGATTAGATTGGATAGAACAAGGATCTAAAATCAACAATTTCAGATCAAACATTCTATTGTACTTTCTAACAATTGTTATAGAAGAATGAAATCCTATGGACTTAGATTGGTTTAATAGCTATTGTATAAAGCCTTTAATAGAGTGACATTCCAAGTAAAAAAGTCCTTTAGCCAGGCACACTTCTAATAGGGTGTTAAAATCCTTTAACAAGGTAGGATCTAACAATCCTTCTAAGCCTTTAATAGGGTAGACCATGAGAATGGTCAAAATATGTAAGCTTAACAGGTGAACTTTATTTCTATAGTGGTGAAGAGTTGTGGGTGTCAACCCCACCCCAATTTTACCTTCTCATTGGAGGGTTTCTGGGTAATCATATCTGATGTCAAGTGTTTATGTGGATGCATTTTCTTTACATGTTATTTATATATATTTATGCATGCAATATTTTAAAGTTGAAAGTTTTATTGGTTAAAGTCTAGTACTTTTGATACACCCCCACCCCCCGCCCCCGCCCCCCCCCCCCACCCTCAAAGTATACTTCCCACTTGTAAATCCCAACATTTTAAATTTTTTAATAGATCCTAAGATGTGAAAGATGAAAATATAGAAAACTTAGAGTAAGCTTCCTGTAGCTTCACTTTTATTCTCTAAAAAATGTATGGGGAGAGGAAATAATTCCCTCCCCTAGATTACAGACCAATATTTTAATCAAGGAGAATATACTTAGAATATTGTACATGCAATACTAATACAATAATATTTATACTAAAAGATAAGACTCATGTAATAATCACCTAGCTCAATAAAAATTGTGAGAGAAGACTCATTAGAGTCTCGTGAACCTTGTGTCACAATACCAAGGAAACTAACCTTTCATACCAAGTCCTAGTCCTAGGTATTCAACCACTTAGGACTATGTATTTTATTGAAACACTAAACAAATAAAAATAAAATTAATTAATTAATGGATAAAAGTACCCATGGGATCTCCACCTAGCTGACAACCTTACCCATCTTCAAACCAAAATAAAGAGAAGTAAAATATAGCCTTCGAAAGTGAATTAAGAACCTAAACCTAGTGCCCAGTTTCTATATTAAAAAGAAAGGTCAATATTCTTAAACATGGTACCACCCTCCCTATGCATTACATGCCTTTAGAAGCATATCATTCAACTTTGGAAGTCTTGTCATGGTCCTAACAAAAGTTAGAAAACCTTTCTCTCAATTTAGGCACCTAGCCCTTGGGAAGGGTGAAAAAAAAGAGTTTGTGTCTTAAATTATTCTCAAGCCTTGCCCCATCCTATTAGAAACTTTTCAAATTTAAAATTCTAAATTCTTTCAAACCCCCACCATGCCTAGGAGGAGGAGCCATGCATTAGAAAAGAGGGGAGGAATAGATTTATGTGGGGAAATGGTGATGTCAAATGCCTAGGGATTAATGTTGGTCCAAATCTTGTATTTAGGTGCTTTAAGGGAGAGGTAAAAAGTCATTGTTGAATCCTTTTACAAGAATAGAAAAGGGGGCACATGACCCTATGTTGCTTAGAAATTTGAATGGGAGTAAATGTGGAGGTTTAGTCATGGGAATGTTGGGGTAGAAATCCTAATGGGTTAGCAGGTTAGTGGTTAGGAATATAATTAAGTTAGTAGATTATAAATTTGATTGTGTGTGATTGTTAGTAATAGAGTTCCAATTTTTAGTAGAGAGTAGGTTTTTTTTATTAATATATGTATAGGTAGTGGTTTAATAGTGGCCACATTGAAAATTAAACTATTGTGTAAGTTAGTAATAAAATATAAATATATTTATACTTTAACCTCTACTATGTATGTTAAGTAAGTATAGTTATTGCAAATATATGTTCGATAATAAGATTACTAAATGTTCTTAATATATATAAATATAATACACACTACATATATCCTTTTGATTCTATTGGTAAGTATGCTTGACAATGTATTATAATCTATGCAATTAGAGTGTATAAATGTAGTCTTATTATGAAATTCAAGTTATCCTTCAATTAGTAAATTAGTAAGAAGTTGCTCGAATTAAAAATAAACTTGTAAGTCAATTAATGTAATTGAATGTGAAGTGAAAGAAAGCTAGTAGTTATTCCATACTAATGAAGTTGTAAGATTTATAGATTTCAAGATATGATTAGGATGTTCACAAAATGTAGATACTTAAGGAGCATGTATAACAAAAATAAGAAATCATGTTAAGTGGTTATTAGTAAATTTAAAAGAAAAATAATAATGAATAATAATAAATAAGTAAATAAAACAAACTAATTAAAATAAATTGATAAATAAATTAAATAAAGACCACTAAGATAACAATTCCTTCTTTTAAGATTGAAATGTTGATATTGTTTGGAACAACACAATTACAATCTATCCTAAGACAAAGTTATAACAATCAATTTAGATTAATTATATAGAATAACCTTGTCCATTTGGTATAGAGGGGGTTGGTTGAGAAAAATTCCTTTAAGGACCTATGCTTCTTATTTTTTTTTTTACATAGATAAATAATCTCTTAGTATATGACCTAACTGAACAATTAGCAATGAAGAAACCAAGTATATGGGTGTACATATACATTTAAATTATTCAAAAATAGTGGATTAATGGTTTAATAATTATATGTTAATATGTCATAGTGATTGTTAGCATTCTAGCTTATGTATTTAACCACTTGCTCTATAATTGTAAATTTTGATTGAAATGTTATACTATACAACATGGACAATCATTAAGAAGCTTATAAGGAGAATGGAATACGTATATGTAGTACATCCTATGAAGTGATGAAGGAAATGATGTAGGAGTTACTCATCTAGATGCCTTGTAATAAGGTTGTTAGGGGTAGTGACTTAGAGGTATGACTTGTGTAATGTAGATATAATATATAGTATAGTGTTAGAAAATTCATTTGGGACTAGGCATTTAGTTAGGAATAGGCGACAATTAATTAGTAAGGTATGTTAGTAAGTAGGATGGCTAAGGAATGCATGACATTAATTTGGAGATAATAAGGAAAGATCTTAGTAGATAGGATTAATATAATGATAGGGTAGTGAGATCTATTGTTAGTTGTTAATAGGATAAAGGAAATTGGTAGGCATTTAGTGTTTTATACCAAACATAACTTAATTGGTTTGTAGTGAATAGACTTCAAACTATAAGATATATTTAGTAATTATATATATATATATATATATATATAGTAGTGGATTGTTAGGCATATATATATATATATATAGACTTCAAACTATAAGATATATTTAGTAATTATATATATATATATATAGTAGTGGATTGTTAGGCATATGCATTAAGTAAAGGTTAAGTAATTGGTAATTAAGTAATGTTTCCTAGTTAGAACACATAAATTTATTAATTGGAAGAGTAAGCTATGAGTTGAATTCTAAACAAATCTTCGTAGTACTTTATTTATTTAATGGTATGTCTCTTGATAATAAGAAAGAATCAGTAAATCATAACACATCATGGAATTTGGAAAAATAATTAATGAAAAATATTTTTTTTTAAAGAAAAAAAATTGTTGGTCGTGTTTTGTCTAGTTAAATTTAGGGGATGACATTCTAATATTAGAGCAATTGGTTACAAGACTAGAGCCTAACTCATTACACTTCACTCACTAAAACTGCAACTTGTGTGTAGGATGCATGTCATTACCCGAAATGGTTGATGAAGCACTAGAGGCCCTAGAGCTGCACATGTAGCACAAACTAAGGAAGAGCAAGAGATTTAAACACCTCTACCAGAGTAGCCACAGAATATCAACCAAGACCTGCTTAATGCCATCCAAAATCTTTTTAGGGTAATATGACAAAGATTTCCACCCATACCACTGCAACCAGAACAACAAGGTTACCAGGGCTCTGAGCCCAAACAAAGGTAGTCACAAGTCATAAGTGAGATTAGAGAACATGGTTGCCTTATGCTCACCCAATTGGGATTTAGTTGTACTTTACGGGTGGACTCATGGAATCTAGTAGGATTGGAGGTCAACAACAGTCTAGACCACAGGAAATTCAAATTTTACTCGTGGATCATGTTAAACTTGTGGTGGTAGGGGTCATATAGCAAGAGAGTGCCCACAAGGGCTAACAATAGGTGACCAATGTGGGGTCGCAATGAGGAATATGGGTAGGCCCCACAGAGTACTTGCAATAGTTGATAACAACCAATCAGAGAACTGGGCCACCACTATTGAAGCCATTGGTAGAGTCAAACTAGTACTTAGCATTGAAAACCATCCTCTTATTTGACAAGGTGACAACTTCAAGGGAGTACACAACACATAGGAGGATACAATACCCACACCTTTTTGATGAACTCTAGGAGGAGGTTCATGCCTAGTAGGGGAGGATTTGAGGTCTCACCCAACCTATCATAGTATAGATGACATAATTGCATTATGACACTTCTAATTTTATGTTTTGATATATTTTTGAGACCATAAGGTTATGTTATTATGATATCTACATTTTCATCATCCGCACTTATGACTACACATTAAGATCTAAATGATATAATTAATGGTTTCATTCATGTACTAAATTTTTTCAATTGCTTTGATAGAAGCTGAATTTCAAAATGCTTGTAATGCAATGTTTAAGTGGGGGTATGTTACTTGCATTTTGATTTGGATATTTGGACATTATTCAAGACTTAGTAGGACAATGGTTTATTTTAACTATTGATTTTTGACAATTATAGTAGTGTCTTGCATCTATGATATATACTACGAACCTGATGGGATGATTGAACACAAATGGATGCAACTTTATGACATAATAGAATTAGATTATGATATGATGGTTATTATTTAATGAGATATGTAGATAAATGTTAATTTGATAATGATGATTATGATTTAATGTGACATGCGAATAAATGTTGATGTGATTATGATGGTTTATAATATGTAGATTTTGATATTTTAACATTTTGGATGATTTATTTGAAATGATTAGAAAAAGAAATTTAATTGAATAATATTACGTAACATTTGAAATTATATGCATTTATTATATTTATATATATATATATATATATATATATATATATATATATATATGACCTCCTTGGACTACTGGCGCTTGATTTTGATGTGCAAGGAGTGGAACCATAAGAATTTTGAGGGAAACAAGATCCAAGCTTATGTGAATATAGTTTAAGCAAGGTGAATATTTGGAAGATTGAAAAGCCTCATTTTGAAAGTATTTTGCTTCGTAAATGTAAGATTGTTTGTATGTGGAAATGTTTAATCATAAGGATGCATTAAGGGCATGTCATGGTGATGTGGAATATGCTTGTATGTGTCACTTGGCACATGTGGGTTTTTGTGTAATGACCTATCTTGTAGGGTTTTGGTCAAGGTGGCATTTTACCCTAAAACTAATTACCTTGTTAATGAGTAAGTAAACCCATATGGCAAGGGGTAAGATGGGTCACAATCAAAGGAAATTCGAATTTATACTTGGCTAGGGTTTTGAGGGGTCATTAGGTGGTCCCAAAGTGTCTTTTATGTGAAAATGAGCTTCCCATGTGATAGTATAACATGTTAGGGACCTAATTTGACCATGATAGTGACTAGATAGCCTAGTGGGCCCCTTTATCCATGCATTCTTCCACCAATTCGAAAATGGACTTGTCACATGTGTTCTCTCCCATTTTACCACTAAGTCAAATATAGAAAATTTAGAGGGGACAAGTTTGTAAGAGGGAGTGGCTTAGTGTCTTTGCTAAAATAGTTAGTAAGAAGGCCTTATTAGAGAGTCTTGGACAAACTAGTGGGGTGTTCACCCACTCTCTAAGTTTAGAGACAATGAGGATTTGGAGGAAGGTTAAAGGAGCTCTACAACAACTATCATTGCCTTTAGCTTGGGCCAAGGTTGGTGTTGCAAAACCATGTTCTTTATTTTAGCATAGCATAATGAATCTACAAGTATGGAGTAATGGTTTTGGGATCATTCATTATAGAGTGAATCTTGGTATTGCAGATTTTGATATTGTGTTGTGATGGTGAGAATATTTATTGTGTTCAAGTAAATTTATTGGTTTTCTTTCTTGATCCTTTTGGTTTTGATTTGAATGTCAAGTGTTGTTATGGGTGTGGGGGCTTCACTCACCCTTTGAGAAGGGAAGAGAAGTCCAAGGTGAAGGGCATAGTTAGGCTTGCAATATAGTTGAGGACCTTGGAATATGGGCTTCATTGTATGCCATATTCATTCATATCTTGCTTTCGGGGTTGATAAGGGAAATGATGTACAGAAACGAAGATTGTGGAGTATGGGTACTCAAGGATGTTGTAGTTAATGGTAGTATGTTGGAGGATATTTGTGAAATCCCTTGAAGGGCATGAAAATTAATTATTGCAAATATGTGATGATATGGAAAACCTCCTTTTGAAAGCACACCTTCACCATATGTTCAATGGTTCCAATAGGAATCAATGTGTAAGCCATGGGAGGGATTGTTTCTGTGTTATGTGATATGTTTTATGCTTTGGTAAGTGTATTATATGTGTATCACATTTGGACTTGATTCTATAAGAAATGATAAGATAGAGCAAGGAACGAGAAACAATCCAAGTAAGTTAAGTGTGAAACAATGTTACCATGAAATAAACAAAATCCAAGAGCATAAACCAAGATGGTTCAATAATGGAGACAAGGATTTATAAGAGGAAAGCAAAGAAAACCCCTTGTGAGTATTATGAATGAAGGTAAATGCCTAGAGAAGAGAGAAAGATAGTGTCGGAGCAAAATAGCTCAATACAATAACATCAAAATGATGTGTAAAAAAGAAAGAAAGAGGAGCATCTCTTTTAAAGAGATGAGAAAGGATTTGCATGTGTTTGCATGTGTAACTCCCATTTCTATGAATGTCACATTCATAATAGATGTGTGCAAAGTGTCACAATCCTCTTAAGGAGGATAAACTAAATTCCTTAATAAAGGAATTATAAAAATGAGTTGTCCTCACATGTGGAATAAAGAAAAAATAATGGCATGTCTTCCACATGTGTACAATAGGACAAACTACATTTAGGGATCCTTGGAATATCCCAATTAAATACATCCAAGGGAAGATTAATGTTTCTAACACCCCCCCTTAATCTTTACTTGGAGAGCTTACATCAAAGGGTTGTAAACCCAAATTTTTACAATGAAATTGAAATCTCTCTTTAGAAAGTAGTTTTGTCAAAATATCAGCCACTTGATGTTCACCTTTACAATAAACAAGAGTAACTTGCTTGTCTTCAACTTGTTCTCGAATGAAGTGATGTTGAAGTGAAATATGTTTGGTCCTTGCATGAAAAAAAGGATTCTTTGCCAAGGCAATAACACTTTGATTGTCACAATGTAGAGGGGTAGGTGCTTGTTGAGGTAGACCCAAATCTTCAAGAAGTCTTCTAAGCCATAAAGCTTCCTTAGTTGCATTGGTACAACCTTTGTATTCAGCTTCAGTTGAGCAAAGGGAAATAGAGTGTCCTTTTTTACTTTTCCAAGAAATTGCACCTAAACCAATGAAGAAACAATAGCCACAAGTGGACTTCCCATCATTGGGATCTCCACCTAGATCGGAATCAGTATAGCCATGTAAAATAAATTCAGAATTGGCATCATAAAATAATCCCATATTAATAGTTCCTTTAATGTACCTTAAGATTCTTTTAGCAACTTTAAAGTGAGTTTGTTGAGGTTTAGACATAAATCTAGAAACTAAACCAACACTATAAGCAATATTTGGTCTAGTAAGAGTTAAATAATTTAAACTTCCTACCAATTTCCTATACAAAGTTTCATCAACAAAAGGAGTATTCATATCAGCCATTAATTTAGTTCCCAATTTACACAAAATTGAAACATGGTTAGAATAATTCATCTTAATTTTTTTCTAAAAGGTCATGAGCATACTTACTTTGAGAAAGAAAGATACCCGTAGGGGTTTGCCAAATTTGCATCCCTAAAAAGTAATGTAAAATGCCTAAATCAGTCATCTAAAATTGCTATTTAAGTTGAAACTTCATATCAGAAATTAAAGCATCTTAAGTAGAAGTGAGAATTAGATCATCCACATAAATAATAAGAATGATAATATCATCTTCAGTATGTTTAATATACAAATTAGGATCATTCTTACTTCTAGAAAAACCTTGAGAAATAAAGAATGAATTAATTTTAGCATACCATTCTCTAGGTGATTGTTTGAGACCATAAATAGATTTTTTTAATTTGCAAACCATTTTTCACTACCTTTCTTAACAAATCTAGGAGGTTGAGCCATATAGATTTCTTCATGTAAATCACCATTTAAGAAGGCACTTTTAACATCCATTTGATGAACAGGCCAATTCATTTTAGATGCTAAAGCAAGAACTAATTTAATAGTAGGCATTTTAGCAACATGAGCAAAAGTTTCATTATAATCTAATCCTTCTATTTGTGAAAAACCTCTAGCAACTAATCTAGCCTTAAATTTACTAATTTCATTATTAGAATTCAATTTTGTTTTGTACAACCATTTACATGAAACTATATTCTTTCCATTAGGTAAATTGACTAAGTCCCAAGTTTGATTAGCAATTAAAGAGTCATATTCCTCTTGCATGGCCTTTTCCCAATGAGGTTGAGAGTTAGCTTGATCAAAAGACTTAGGATCATTAGAATTCATAATAGTAGTCATCAAAGCATAATTACAATAATTAATCCTTCTATTTTTAATTCCACCAAATCTAGAAATGTAGTCATCACTTTCATTGATTAAGTTTTGAGCCCATTTAGGTTTACGTTTAGTTGTAATGGAATCATCACTAGAAGAAGAATCATTATCAATAAAAGTATCATTAGTACCTACTTGAATATCATTATTAGTAGAAGTAGAAATAATAGGTGGTGCTTGAGTTGTAGGGTTAAGAGAAGGAGGTTGGTCCTCCACTAGCACAATTTTAGTGCCACTGAATTCTGCATCATGTGTAGTAGAACAGTCATGAACACCATTTTTTGCAATGTAAACATCTCTAGCAACTTGAACTTTGTTAGTAGTAGGATCATAAACATGATAACCCTTAGTGTTTTCATCATAACCAACAAAAATATAAGGAGAAGACTTAGCATCTAATTTATGCCTTTTTTGTTTAGGAGTATGAACATAAGTAATAGATCCAAAAATCTGCAAATAATGTAAATTAGGTTTCCTACCAGACCAAGCCTCTTTTGGAGTAATATCCTTGAGAGCTTTGGTAGGAGTCCTATTAAGAATATAAGTTGCACAAAACATGGCTTCAGCCCAAAATTTATAATGCAGATTCTTAGCATGTAACATGCATCTAGCCATTTCAACAATGGTTCGATGCTTTCTTTCCACCACAACATTTTGCTGCAGTGTATAAGGAATAGTAAGCTCTTGTTTAATTCCACATGATTTCAAATAAGAATGAAAAGCATTATTCAAATATTCCTTTCCATTATCAATTCTAAGAATTTTAAGTTTAAAACCAGATTGTCTTTCAACATATAACTGAAATTCAATGAATATATCAAGAACTTGATCCTTGCTATGCAAAAAATAGATCCAAGTTCATCTAGAAAAATCATCAACAAAAGTAAGTGCATACCAAGAACCTTGGATGGAGTTATTCTCCATGGGGCCGAAAAGGTCACTATGGACAAGGTGCAACTTATGAGTTGCCCGCCATGATTTACCACTTGGAAAGGGCTCCCTATGCATCTTACCACTCATACAACCAATACAAGCAATATTAGAAGGAATAATGTGAGACAAGCCATCAACCATATTGCTTTTATGCATTAAAGTAATATAATCCGAATTTAAATGGCCAAGTCTTTCATGCCATATATTGAAATCAATCAAAGTATGTAAAGAATATCGTGAACTAGCAAATTCATGGAATTTAAATAAGTTGTCATTATCCAGTTTAGCATGAGCAATCACTTGTTTAGTTTGAGGATCTATCACATAGCACATATCTTTATAGAATTCAACTTTATAGTGCTGACATAACTTTGAAACAAAAAGTAAATTAGTTTTTAGATCAGGTGCACACAATACATCATGCAATTTATCATTAGGAATAGTTACATCACCTAAACCTTCAACTTCACAAGTCTGATTATTAGCTAACTGAATAGGAATGTTAGCAATATCAGGTTGTAGAGAATCAAAAATTTCTTTATGAGAAGTTACATGTTGTGATGCACCACTGTCAACAATCCATTCTAAAGGTCTACAAACATTAAAGCTACAAGTAAAAGCATGATGAGAATTGGAACCATTAGAGTTACTTTTTTTATGATTTGATTTTTTATTATAGTTACTGTTGTTCATAGGTTATTTATCATTTTTCTTTTTAAAACAGTTATTGACAACATAACCATCTTTGCCACAATAAGAACAATGAGGTTTGGAATTTGAATGATTCCTTTGATTATTAATATTACGATTGTTATTATGATGATTGTTATGGTTATTGTTATTATTGTTATATTTGGCATGAGATTTATTATTGAAATTATTAGAATTATTATTATAGTGTTTGTTATTATGATTATTATTATTATTTGAACGAAAATTATTATTATTTAAATTTTGAGACATAAATGCATGTTCAATTGATTTAAGGGTACCAAACCAAATTAGCTTAGCTTCTTCTTGTCTTAATAAATTTTGAAAAATAACATAAGTTAACTGAGTAGTTAATGTAGGAATAGCAAGCTAAGCATGAACAATAGTTATAAACTGTTGAAATTGTCTAGGAAGACACTTTTTAAGAATAATGTGAATTAGGCAAATGTCATCTAACCGAACACCTAAAGCAACAAGTTGACTTTTAATAGAATCAAATTTTAACAAAAAATCATCCATGTCTTAAAATTTATATACTTGAGATCTTCAAGTTGATCCTGAACTTGCATTTTGCGAGATTCATCTGCACTGTCATATTTGGTTTGTAAAATTGACCAAGCGTCATGGGCTTTAGAACAATGTGCAATCAAAACATATAAATTTGGAATAATGGAACTACCAATTAACTCTAAAGATTCTTTATTTTTAAGTTTCCAAGTATATTTTTCATCTTGGGTAGCCACTGAACCGGGTTCAATAGAAGGATCAATGGCTATCTTAAACAGGTGTTTAAAACGAAAAATAAATGAAATGTGTGTTTTCCAGGAATGATAATTAATATGATTAAGTTTTATTTCTGGAATTAAGGTTGACATTTTTATGAAAAAAATGTCCCCCCACATAGAAATATGAATTTTTTAAAAAATAAATTAAAACTTGTTGATGAAACAATGATTAAGTTTCTTAAAAAAAATGATACAACCCTACAAAGAAACATTAGAAATAATGATTAATCTAAAAATAACAATGCAAAGGTATTTTCAGAATAATTAAAAGAATAAAGCAGAGGCAAAGATAATACTTAAATGATTATAGTCTGAAATGATTATAGGATAAACTGAATAACAGATAGATGAATCCAACTTGCTATATTTAGGATTCCTAATAATTTGAAATGATTAAAAAAATCAACTTATAATTGACAAGATGTGAAGTTATAAATTAATTTTATAACTTCATTATAGAAGCGCTTAATCAATTATAACTAATTAAAGATAAACTAAAAAATTCCTTAATGAAGGAATTATAATGAACGCTGGAATACATATAATATTAAAGTTAATGATAGAAACAAAGTATCCTTATCAAAAAAAACATGAAAAAAGATTGAATCAAATTAATAATACATACAAAGTTTGATTAAACAAAACTATTTAAAAAACAATGCAATAAAAGCAAAAGAGAAGTAAAAAAAAATTAAAAGAAAGATGTAATATGCTTTTAAAAAAAAATGTAATACACACATATATGGCCGATAATAAGCTTTCTTGAAAAAGCTGAAGGACACGTCTTAAAAAAACTTCCGCCCTTTAAACATTCAATGAACTGCCACTTGATTAAAAATGAAACACACTTACATGCAAAAACAACTTAAAAAGCCTTGATAAAAGAAAACGCTTCCACAGGCTGAACATTGTGTGGGCTCAACATCTCAACGAGGAGTTAAGGAGCCATTTTTATAAGAATTGTTATAGAGCCAAGAAGAAGGCATTCACCAAATACGTAAAGAAATTTGAGAATGAAGATGGAAAAAGGAGAATCGAGACCGAGCTCGAGAAGATGAAGAAGTATGCCTCTGAAACAGTAAAAAAAGCTATAAAAAAGCACAACGCAAGGACCAAAGAAGTTAAAAGGCACAATCCGATGACAGAGAATCGATTAGGAGTGATTGGAAGACTTACATAGTGTGTGAGGAGAAACGGGAAACAACTGAAGACCTACACAGATGCAGAGAGACGCAAGGGCAGGAAGAAGCCCACATGTAGCATAAAAAAAATATGAAATGAAGAACAGAGAATAAACAAGAAGAAGCCGCAAAAAAAATGGATCACAACAAACCCTAGCTCGCACTGATCACAAGATCGAATGAAAGAAACTACGAGACGTTGAGATGATGAAAATGATAAAAAATTGGTTAACAGTTATAGAATCGCTGATTCAGAAAGATTTTTAAAAGAACGAAAGTGACTCACAAAAGTTACTAAGAAAATGCAAAACAATCTCTGCAAAGCAAATCGAGAGAGAAGTTTCCACTTTGGAAGTCAAAGATATCAAGAAAAAATTAAAATCTCATACATTAAATTTCAAAAAAAATGTATATATATTTTTAAAAAATATTCTTGATTGTTTTAAAAGTATAAATAGGATTTGTGGTTTTAAATTTCAAAGAAATAGATAAAGTTTTAAATTTTAAAAAAAAAATTAAAAACTAATCTATGGTTTTTTAACAACACGCTTAAATTGTGATTTCCTTCAATAATATAACGGAGAAATCATAAGAGTAATATATATATATATATATATATATATATAATTTTAAAAAAATTGCACAATTTATAATAAATGAGTGCTATGAAGTAATGCTTCTTATTTTGGCAGCACGTCTTCCAAAACAAGAGCAAAAAACAATTAAAAATTTTTTTGAACTGAAAACTCTTTGGCGGCTAGGCTTCCAAAGAGGGTTAGTAAACAATGATAAAAAATGATTCAATAAAACTTGCACACAAAAGATGTTAGAATGAGAAAACAAACACAACACAAACTTCTTCTCTCAATAACGTCTCCAAATAAGGTGTGCTCCAATGAATGGCAACCTTCAACACAAAACTTAAAATGAGGATTAGTAACCAAGCTCTAATACCATGTAAGAAATGATAAGATAGAGAAAGGAACGAGAAACAATCCAAGTAAGTTAAGTGTGGAACAATGTTACCATGAAATAAACAAAATCCAAGAGCATAAACCAAGATGGTTCAACAATGGAGACAAGGATTTATAAGGGGAAAGCAAAGAAAACCCCTTGTGAGTATTATGAATGAAGGCAAATGCCTAGAGAAGAGAGAAAGAGAGTGTTGGAGAAAAATAACTCAATACAATAACATCAAAATGATGTGTAAAGAAGAAAGAAAGAGGAGCATCTCTTTTAAAGAGATGAGAAAGGAGTTGCATGTGTTCGCATGTGTAACTCTCATTTCTATGAATGCCACATTCATAATAGTTGTGTGCAAAGTGTCACAATCCTCTTAAGGAGGATAAACTAAATTCCTTAATAAAGGAATTATAAAAATGAGTTGTCCTCACATGTGGAATAAAGGACAAATAATGACATGTCCTCCACATGTGTACAATAGGACAAACTACATTTAGGGATCCTTGGAATATCCCAATTAAATACATCCAAGGGAAGATTAATGTTTCTAATAGATTCCCCTGCTCAGTGGGTGGCTTTGTAGAGGCCTAGGATGGGAGGTGAGCCTCCATGGTTCCAAGTTTTGTGTTGTGTTTTAGGTCTTTGGAAGATGATGCCTTTGGAGAGATTAGGTTTATTCTTGGCAATATTGGAAAAACAAGTGTGTAGAGAGAGAGACCAATGTTTCACGTTATCTCAAATGAGATGTGATGTTATGTTTCCATTGTTATTTCATTGTTATGTGAAAGGGATTTGTCTATCATCGTATAGTGTTGAAATTGTGCAAGATAAAGTGTGAGGAATTGTATATATAGTTTACTTGCAAGGAAAATATTCATTGTAAATCTTCCATTTTGTGGCTTCATGTAATATGCATTAGGGAGTAAATAAGACTCTGCTTATGATGACCTATAAATTTATTTGTAGAAATATTTCATAGTTGATGTGTGGAATTTTTTTTAATGGATATAGACAATTCAATTTGAAGCATAGGTGATTGCATAGTAAAATCATAAGTTATGCTTTTGACACAATGGATGAACATTATCATACTTTAATAGTTCCTTGCATATGCATGAAGATTTTTTCATTTGGATTTTCAAATTTTTAATAGATCCTAAGTTGTGAAAGATGAAAATGTATACAAATTAGAGTAAACTTCTTGTAGCTTCACTTTTATTCTCTAGAAAATGTATGGGGAGAGGAAATAATTCCCTCCCCTAGATTACAAACCAATATTTTAATCAAGGAGAATATACTTAGAATATTGTACATGCAATACTAATAAAACAATATTTATACTAAAAGATAAGACTCATTTAATAATCACCTATTTCACAAAAAAATTGTGAGAGAAGACTCATTAGAGTCTCATGAACCTTGTGTCACAATACCAAGGAAACTAACTTTTCATATCAGTCCTAGTCCTATGTATTCACCCATTTAGGACTATTTATTTTATTGAAACACTAAAAAAATTAAATTAAATTAAGTTAATTAATGGATAAAATTACCCATGGGATCTTCACCTAGCTGACCACCTTACCCATCTTCAAACAAAAATAAAGAGAAGTAAAATATAGCCTAAGAAAGTGAATTAAGAACCTAAACCTAGTGCCTAGTTTCTATATATATAAAAAGTCAATGTTCTTAAACTTGGGCCCACCCTCTCTAGGAATTGCATGCCTTTAGAAGCATATGATTCAACTTTGCAAGTCTTTTCATGGTCCTAACAAAAGTCAGAAAACTATTCTCTCAATTTAGTCACCTAGCACTTGGGAAGGGTGAAAAAAAGGGGTTGTGTTTTAAATTATACTTTAAGCCTTGCCCCATCCTATTAGAAACTTTTCAAATTTAAAATTCTGAATTCTTTCAAATCCCCACCATGCCTAGGAGGAGGAGCCATGTGTTAGAAAAGAGGGGAGGAATAGATTTATGTGGGGAAATGGTCATATCAGTTGCCTAGGGATTAATGTTGGTCCAAATTTTGTATTTAGGTGCTTTAAGGAGGAGGTAACATATCATTGTTGAATCCTTTTGGAAGAATAGAAAACGGGGCATGTGACCCTATGTTTCTTAGAAATTTGAATGGGAGTAAATGTGGAGGTTTAGTCATGGGAATGTTGGGGTAGAAATCCTAAGGGGTTAGTAGGTTAGTGGTTAGGGATATAATTAAGTTAGTAGATTATAAATTTGATTGTGTGTGAGTGTTAGTAATAGAGTTCCAATGTTTAGTAGTGAGTAGGTTTTTTTTTTAGTAATATATGTATAGGTAGTGGTTTAATAGTGGCCACATAGAAAATTAAACTATTGTGTGAGGTAGTAATTAAATATAAATATATTTATACTTTAACCTCTACTATATATGTTAAGTATAGTTATTGCAAATATATGTTTAATAATAAGATTACAAAATGTTCTTAATATATATATAAATATAATACACATTATATATATATCCTTTTGATTCAATTGGCAAGTACACTTGACAATGTATTATAATCTATGCAATTAGAGTGTATAAATGTAGTCTTATTATGACATTCAAGCTATCCTTCAATTAGTAAATTAGTAGGAAGTTGCTTGAATTAAAAATAAATGTGTAAATCAATTAATATAATTGAATGTGAAGTGAAAGAAAGCTAGTGGTGATTTCGTACTAATGAACTTGTAAGATTTATAGATTTCAAGATATGATTAGGATGTTCACAAAATGTGGATACTTAAGGAACATGTATAAAAACAATAAGAAATCATGGTAAGTGGTTATTAATAAATTTTAAAAAATAATAATAATGACTAATAATAAATAAGTAAATAAAAGAAACTAATTAAAATAAATTAAATAAAGTAAATGGTGAATGGGAGTGGGAGCAGTCAGGGGAGAGGACGGGGAGCACCCATTCAAATTTTGAAACTGGTCTTGGACACGAATCTACAAGGAGGGGAAAGGAGGATAGTGTAGCAGAGTGTGGAGATGTGGCAAAGAATGGGGATGGGGACCCATGTGAAAATGGCAAAGGACCGAACAAGCCTCTTCTGACACCCAAGGTGGATAGGTCAGGGAATCTTCTAGAGAAGAAATGGTCTTCCCTTTTTGGTGTTAAACTTTCCAATAAGACTTCTTTTCCTCTGGTTAAGATCTTATCTAGTTTGGAAAAGGGGTCATGTGCGATTGCTATCTTGGATGAGCTTGTTGATCATAGTATTGCATCTATGGCCTCTACTCTGGTTGGGAAGTTCATTAGGCAAAGACCAAACATAGATGTGGTGAGAACTTTCACTATGAAGAAATGGCACCTTAAAGGCTTGGTCAATGTTACAACAATGGAAAAAGGATCTCTATCTTTTAATTTTTCCTACAAAGAGGACTTGGCTAAAATTCTTTGTGAAGGACCTTGGATTATAGGTCATTCTACCCTGGTGCTTTAGAAATGGTCATCAAAACTAGATCTCAATGAATCTTTCATTTAGCAAGCACTGGTCTGGGTTAGACTTCCAAAGCTACCTATGGAGTTCTGGAATGAGGATTTTTTTATGGGAGTAGAAAATTCTTTTGGGGAATTGTTATCTATTGATCCAATTATAGCATCAAAGAGTAGATTAACTTATGCAAGGATTTGCATTGGTGTCAAGGAAGGGGATGACATGCCAGAAGTGGTGTGTTCTCACTCTAAGTTGGGTACACATATTTAGAAGTTAGATTATGAAAGCATCCCCTTTGCATGCTTTACTATCTAAAAATAGGGCATAAGGTGTACCAATTTCTTAAGGTTAAAAAGGATAAGAAGAAGTTTCTTTCTTCTTCTCAACAGAGGGACAAATTGATCTGGAAAAACAAGAATTTCAAGAGTGGTTAGAAGGAGGGGGTCCTTAAGGACCCAGTGATAGAAAAGCATAAACCTTCTACTACTAATGTTAAGAAAGAAAATGTTGTATTGTTTGGACTAAATATCAATAATCAAGGAGAGCCTCTTCCAAAACTAAATGTGGTTGCAGTTCCAAAAAAGGATTTGGAGATTCTAGAGAGAGTGGTAGTTACAGATGCACTACTTCCAAAGCCAAATGAGGTTGCAGTTCCTGTAAAGTTAATTGAGATTCCATAGAGACTAGATATGTTAGATGATGCAGGGAAAGTTGCCTTTCATCTTGAAAATCCAATGGAAGAATCTATGGCTTTTTCTGAGGATGGGAAGAAGATAGGTTTTGAAACCAAGGAAGATGAGACGAAAAGTGGGGAGAAAGAACTTTTTCTTGGCATCTTAGATGACATAGATGTTCTTTCTAGTGAAGGTGCAATCTTGGTTTTAGATGAGTTTATTGAGGATAGGTCAGTAATGGCTGGGAACCTATAGGACTTAGAGTTAAAGAATAAACCAAAGGTTTGGGGGGATCTTGACTCTATCATAGTTGATGAGGTAGTGAAGGAAAAACAAGTGGAACCATTGAATATTCCCATTACCGCAAGGAAAGCTTTAATGGTATCTTTCTCTCCAGATAAAGAGTTGGAGAGGGAAGCTTCTATATCACCAAAGCCAAGAAAGAAAAGATATAGGGAGCCATATATGACTTCACCAGTGGAGACAAGAAGCAATAGCAAATTGGATGTGGGACTTCAGTCTAGAAGAGGAAGAAATTTTGAAAAACAAGCCAGAGAGGAGGAGACCAAAAGAAGTTTGGCAAATGGGCATCAAAAAACTCTTTTGGAATGTACTAAAACTACAAAATGAAATTAATCTCATGAAATATCAGGGGCCTTAATGGTGTCCATAAGAAATAAATTATTAGGAACATGGTTAGAGATCAGAGACCTAATATTATTTTGATTGAAGAAACTAAGATGAAGAAAGAGATTTTGGGGAAAATCAAATTTAGTAACACCATGAGTGGGGAAGCCTCAGATTCAAAGGGTGCATCTAGAGGCTTGTTAACCTTGTACAACATCAAGCAGTTTAAACTCAATATTGTTTATAATGATGGCAATATCCTTTTCTGTAGGGTGTTTCATAAGTTCTCCAATGAAACTTGGTTTTTGTTGAATGTATATGCTCCCAACAATAAGAGAGAAAGGAAGAATTACTGGGCTAAAGTTGAGGAGTTGGTGTAGACTAGTAACTTAAAGAAAGGTATTATCATGGGGGAATTTGATACTCCATTAGTGGATGAGGAGAAGTTGGGTGGGTTGGCACCTAATTGGGAAAGTAAACAGAATCTCTCCAATTTTATAAACAACTTGGCTTTTTTGGATCTAGATCTTTTGAGAGGAACTTTTACTTGGTCCAATAAAAGAATAGACTAGGAATGTATTTAGGTTAGACTAGATAGAGCTTTAATCTCCCCTAACTGGTTGTAGTCCTTCTCTTGTAAGTTATCTCTACTCCCAAGAGTTGGCTTTGATCACTCACCAATTTCTCTTTTGGTTGCTCCTATTGAACCAAGAAGGAATTTTCATTTTAGGTTTGAAAAGATGTGGACCTCTCACCCTAACTTATTAGACAAAGTCAAATTCTAGTAGGGGATAGATGCGGAAGGTATTGTTATGTTTAGAGTTGCTAGAAAGTTGAGTAATGTGAAGAGAATGATAAAAGTGTGGAATAAAAAGAATTTTGGTCATATTTTTTCTTGAGGAGGATCTTTCTATAAAACTTTACTCTATTCAAGATAATATTTAGCAAGAAGGTTATAATGATTTAAATAGGGAGGCTGAGTTGTCTATATTATCTTATTTGCACAATTTCATTAGTAAGGAAGAGAAATTCTGGAGGCAAAGATCAAGAATTAA
This sequence comes from Cupressus sempervirens, assembly GCA_028749045.1. Lineage (NCBI taxonomy): Eukaryota > Viridiplantae > Streptophyta > Pinopsida > Cupressales > Cupressaceae > Cupressus > Cupressus sempervirens. The sequence continues at coordinate 564,558,158 of CM053787.1, read as the reverse complement.
TTGGTTAAAGGAAGATGATCAGAATACAAATTTTTTCCACTTATCCACCCTCAAACATAGAGCTAATAACAAAATTGTAGGGATTAAAAAATGGCATGATGTGTTGACTCAAGAGAAAGATATCTCTATTGAGGCGGTTTCCTTTTTCTCCTCTCTTTTGTCTTGGGATCCCTTGTTATCTAAGATGGATCAGAATGATATTGTGTTTTGTATTTCTCAAATTATCCAACCCCATCACAACAAAATGATTAGGGCTATCCCTAATGCTGAGGAAGTTAGGGAGCCTCTATTCTCTTTGCTTGCTAATAAATCCCCAAGCCTAAATGGGTTTCCTACCTTCTTTTTCCATTTTTATTGGTAGGTGGTAATGGATGATGTGGTGAAGGCTATTCAGGAATTCTTTGGAGCTAGGAGTATCCTGAAGGAGATAAAATCCACTTTTTTGGTCCTCATTCCTAAATCTCCTGGGGCTGATTCTTTGGATAAATTTAGACCAATTAATCTATGCAATTCCTTTTACAAGATTATATCAAAGGTGCTAACTTCTAGGATGCTAAAAATTCTCCCATTGATTATTTCATAGCAGCAAACTAGCTTTGTTCTTGGAAGATAGATATTGGACTCGATCATGATGGTGCATGAAGTAATACATTCAATGGAAGCTAGTAAAAGAGAAGGTATGCTACTAAAATTGGATCTCTCAAAAGCTTATGATCGAGTTGACTGGTCTTTTCTTGATTTGGTGCTCAAGGAATTTGGTTTTGATTAGAAATTTTGTAAGATCATTTTCTAGCTTGTTTCTACTTCTTCTCTTGCTATTTTGGTAAATGTTGCTCCTTCAAACTTTTTTAAACCTTCAAGAGGCCTTAGACAAGGAGATCCCCTCTCACCAATTCTTTTCATTATTATGGCTAAATGTATTGGAAGGTTAATTGAGAAAAATAAGCTTGAAAGAAGGTTAAAGGGGTTAAAACCTTCCTCTAGGTGTGCTCCCATTTCCCATCAGCAATTTGTGGATGATACAATTATGGGAGGGGAGGCCTCTATAAAGGAGGCAAAGATAATGAAGGAGATCCTTGATCAGTACACTAGAGGTTCAGGATAGCTTATTAACTGGGATAAGAGCTCGATCTTCTTTGTTAATACTCTTGAGGTTAGACAAAGAAAAATTGTGAGGATCCTTGGTTGTGGAGTGGGAAAGCTTCCTTCCACCTGTCTTGGGCTCCATTTGGGCATAAAGCCACCTAACTCTTTTTGGAATGGGATCATTGATAGGTTCAGAAAGAAGCTGGTGGGATGGAAAGGATCTTTGCTTAGTAAAGCTAGAAAATTCCAACCAGTAAAACCCACTCTTCAGAATTTGCCTATGTATGCTTTGAGTCTTTTTGGGATACCAATTAAATTTGTTGAGCAAATGGAAAAAATTTATAGGGACTTTTTATGGATTGTTCTGGAAGGGAGAAAAAGGTATCGAATAGTGTCTTGTGATAATTTTTGTCTTCCAAAGTGTTATGGTGGCTTGGGCATTAGGAAATTAACCCATCTTAATAAGGCCCTCTTGACAAAGTAGATCTAGTGCATTTTTAATAGTACTAGAGAATGAAGAGACATCTTGGTTAATAAATACATCAAAAGACCTTCTCTTTAGTTTTCACTTAATAAAGAGGATATTTTGAAGGGATCAATCATATGGAATGGTATTTAGAAGGCCAGGGATCTAACTAAGGCCAGGGTTATCTAGAAATTGGGCAATGGGGAGGATATCCAATTCTGGTCTGATAATTGGCTAATCCAAGGTCCCCTTATTAATAATCCTATTTTTGAAATTTGGGAAAATATTTGTATAAGGCAATTTGAGTTAAAAGTTATTAATTATAGAATTGGTCAGGAATGGAAAGATCTTTCTCTCATTTTTGAGGATCGTAAACTAATTATGACAATGTTAAATTCTATGGTTTTAAGCAATAGAAAAGATGAGGTTATTTGGGGGGATAATTCTAATGGTTGTTAATCTATGGCTTTGGGCTATAATTCTCTTTGGATTTTAAAGGAGAAACCCCCATGGGTGACTGCCTAGATACCTAATCTTATTCCTAAGATCAATATCTTTTATTGGTTGGCTCTTAAGAGAAAAATTCTAACCCATGATAACTTAATAAAAAGAGGCCATATTATGTCCAATAGATGTATATTATGTAAAAGCTAGATAGAATCGGGAAATTGCCTATTCATCCACTATCCTTTTTCAAGGGAGTTCTAGGATTTCTTATCTAAGGACTTAGGGATTTGCTTGTGCATGTTGGAAAATCTTCTAGATTTCTTTAGTTAGTGGAAAAGTCTATTCAAATTTTCTATTTTGTAGGAATTTGGTACCTAGATTTTGCCTCATTTTTTATGGGGAATATGGAAGGAAAGGAATAATAGAATTTTCAAAGAAAAAGAGGAGCCTACCTTTGTTCTTGGGGAAAAGATTTATAGGAGCATCAAGGAAAATTACTAGGTTAGGAAGGGGGGAGATATAGAGAATGGAGGTAAGAAGAAGGAGAAAGAAAAGGACAAGAGGACAAAAAGACAGGAAGTAAAATGGCTTCTTACCCCAAAGGGATGGAATAAAGAAAATTTTGATAGTGCTTCTACTAGTAACCCTAGACCCTTGGGTTGTGGTGGAGTTATAAGGAATAAATTTAGAGTAGGTGTCGTAGCTTTTTCTCTTCCTTTGGGAATCTAAACCAATCATTTTTTTGAAGCCAGTGTTGCTTGCCAATCTGTTAGACTAGCCTTTGATTTGGGTGTAGGAAAACTTTGGTTAGAAGGGGACTCAAATAATATCATAAATTTTATTAATTGTATTTCTCAATCTTCTTGTATTATTGCTAACTTAGTTAAAGAGACTCATGCTATCCTTGAAAATTTTGAAAGTGTCCACATCACACATGTGTTTAGGGAAGCTAACCTCATGGCAGACTAGTTTGCTAATGAGGGTGTCAGGCTAGACAAGTTATTGACATGGTAGTCAGGAAGGAATATTCTGGCACAAGCCAAGAGTCTCATTGAACTAGCAACAATCCAGGAGTGTACGGTGGAGATCTAAATGCCATTATGATTATTTATGGATATTAGGGAATGAGTTCGAGTAATAAAGGTGTTTATGAAAGATGCAAGCAGCTGAGGTTATCTATGTCATTTCGACACATATTGTGGGTCAAAATTTTCTTTTGCTACTTTTCATGGGGTAATGTAAAATAATTTGGCACCTTTCAGAGGATCAGAAACTAGATTTTCCATAGGCCTGAGAAGGGTCTGCAGAGAGTAGAGTTTATGAGAATTACTGGTTTTGAGAGTGAAGAGATGGTGGGTGATCGAATTAGGAAGGAGCCTGTGAGGGATGTGGAGAAATAGAAAAATAGGGGTAAAGTTTGGGAAAAACTAGAGAAGGGAGGTATTGCAAAACACATTGCAAAACTCCATAGTTTTGATCTAGATGTTACAAACAACATGGTGAATTCATGGAAGGATGGGAAGGTGAAAGTGAATGGCGTTTCTTTTCAGGTCATAGAGGAAGTGGTTGCTACTATGTCTGAAATCTTGGAAGAGGGTTTTGAATTCTTCAAAGATAAGAAGCTATCAACGAACGTGGTGAAGGATTTTGTGAAGAGCTCAGAGGAGAAGAACGACTTGGTAAAATGAGAAATGTACTATGAAGAAACTTTGGAGGTATTTCTTACAAGCTATTATTGAGTACATCACTCTGGATCCCAGATTTGATCAAGTGAGAACTTATCATTTTTTTATTCTTAATCACTTCCACCATGATATTAAAATTTCCTTTACATACTATTTATTTACATCTATGAGTAAGGCTATTTCTAGTTTCAAGAAGAGACCCTCAGTGAATCCTTCTCTACGTGAGGGATTATTATTGTTAATTCATGAGTATTTTAAAGCTTAGACAATTAGCAATAACCCTTCGGATGATGCAGATGCTACTGAAGACATGAGTAGCTCTGACATCTAGAGTATAAGCTTTGAGGGGGAGGAGAACAGTTCCTCAAGTAAGAGAGTAAAAGGAAAGGATTCAAAGTCACCTTCTGCCATAATCCCTTGAAGGAAAGTCCTAGAGGACATGGGTAAAAAAATTTTGGTTAGAATGATAAGGATTATAATGAGGAAGGGGAGGACATGGTTTCTAAAGAAGAGGGAAAGGAGGAAAAGGTTATCAAATTGGAAGAGCTTGCAGGGAAGAAATAGAAGAGGGAATTAAGCATGGAAGAGAGGGTTTTGAGCCAAGGGCCAAAATTTTTTACTATTTCACTTTCCCCTGTTCATCCCCAATTTCAACCCCAGGAGTAGGAAAAGGAGGATATTGGGGGTGAGGGTGGTGAATTGGTAGTGAAGGACATGCGAAAAGCTTGGATGAACTTCAAATTCAGAACTGCAACAATGGGTACTATAAGAGAGGTCATGAACCCCCAAATTCTAGTAGATAATCAAGACCAACCCAAGTTTGAAAACCTCATTGATCTTGTAGTTTGGCAATAATTGATAATGCTAGGGAGACAGGAATGAATTTATTGAACAATGCTCGTAACAACATGATTGATAATTTTAGATCAATCAAGTGGCTTTATCACAAGTTGGAGGAGTTCACGTAGAAGATTGGACATATGGAGAGAAATAAAAAAGAGCCAAGTCATGGTTATCATAAGGACTAGGAGGATAGATTTAGCTTGGTAGAGTGGAGAATTCAAAACTTGGAAAACTACAACCATAACTTGGCAAATCAAATGATTTCCATTCTCAACTTGATCAATGAAAACATTCTATCCCTAACTAGTGTGTTAAAAGAAAAAGGTATGCTAGATGTGGATGATGCCAAGGACAGAGGAAGAGTTAGAATTGATGAGGATGTGGCAACTAATATTACTTTCACTAGTACAGATGAGGATGCATAGAAGACCCATGAACATATGGTAGAGGAGACCCACAAAGCCTATGAAGCTGCTCAAACTATGTAGGAGAGGAAGATAGAAGAGTAATTTTCCTATTCTATCTTTTTTTTATCGATGGTTGTTGTTTTTTGTTGGCTTTTTCTTGTTCTGTCTTTCTGACTGGATGTTCTAGTAGCCTTTTCATTGGCCTTTGTTTTTGGCTGGCTTTTTTGCTTATTATCAGTCGTGAGACTTGTCTTTTTTGGTTGGGCTTTAATTTCTTATTATCAGCCATTATTATGTAATTACTTTTGGGTTTTAGGGTCCCTATAAAACCTATTTATCTAATCAAAAGCAATTCCTCTTTTAAGATTGAAATATTGATATTGTTTGGAACAACACAATTATAATCGATCCTAAGAAAAAGTTATAACAATCAATTTAGATTAATTATATAGAATAACCTTGTCCATTTGGTATAGAGGGGGTTGGTTGGGGAAAATTCCTTTAAGGATCTATGCTTCTTATATATTTTTTTACATAGATAAATAATCTCTTAGTATATGACCTAAGGGAATAATTAGAAATGAAGAAATCAAATATATGGGTATACATGTATGTTTAAATTAGTCAGAAATAGTGGATTAATGGTTTAATAATTATATGTTAATATGTCATAGTGATCGTTAGCATTCTAGCTTATATATTTAACCACTTGCTCTATAATTGTAAATTTTGATTGAAATGTTATACTATACAACATGGACAACCATTAAGAAGTTTATAAGGAGGACAAAATATGTATATGTAGTATGTCTTATGAAGTGATGAAGGAAATGATGTAGGAGTTACTCATCTAGATGCCTTGTAATAAGGTTGTTAGAGGTAGTGACTTAGAGGTATGACTTGTGTAATATAGATATAATATATAGTATAGTGTTAGAAAATTTGTTTGGGACTAGGCATTTAGTTAGGAATAGGTGACAATTAATTAGTAAGGTATGTTAATAAATGGAATTAGTAGGATGGTTAAGGAATGCATGACATTAATCTAGAGATAATAAGGAAAGCTCTTAATAGATAAGATTAATAGAATGATAGGTTAGTGATCTATTGTTAGTCATTAATAGGATAAAGGTAATTGGTAGGCATTTAGTGTTTTAATCCAAACATAACTTAATTGGTTTGTAGTGAATAGACTTCAAACTATAGGATATATTTAGTAATTATTTCATATATAGGTAGTAGTAGATTGTTAGGCATATGCATTAAGTAAAGGTTAAGTAATTGGTAATTAAGTAATATTTTCTACTTAGAACACATAAAGTTATTAATTGGAAGAGTAAGCTATGAGTTGAATTCTAATTGAATCTTCATAGTAATTTATTTATTTAATGGTATGTTTCCTGATAATAAGAAAGAATCGATAAATCGTAACATGTCATGGAATTTGGAAAAATAATTAATGATAAAAAAATTTAAAATTGTTGGTCATGTTTTGTTTGGATAAATTTAGGGCATGACAGCATTAGATAGAAACAACTAAGAAAGCCCACAAGGAACTATGCATCAATACCAAAACTACAAAACAAACTAAGACAAAAGCCTTAAAGCAACAAACATGTAAAAAAAAGAAAAAAGATAGCACCCTAATAGATATAGGGTCTTCAATGTATCAGCTTTCAAATCATAATTATTTCTTAGTAAGAAAGGAAAAGGAGAATGTGTGAAAACTAACAGTGATATTTCTAATGATGAACTTGATGATCTTGAAACACTGATGATCGAGAAGAATGTATCATATAAGTATTGGAGAGAAAATATAAGTATAGTTTTTTTATACTTTTAATAGAGTGCAAGTCAAGAAAGGTACAAATGTTAAACCTTTTGAATTATGGTATGGTAATGTGTCTAAAGTGAAGTATTTTAAAGTTTTTGTAAGTAAATATTATAAACTAGAGGATAATATAAATGGAAAACTTGATGTTAAAAGTGATGAAGGAATATTCCTAGGATATACTACTAAGAGAAAGGCTTATAAGTGTTTGAACTCTAACACTACTAAAGTTGTGGAAAGTGCAAATATGAAAGTTAATGAATAGGCAGAAAAGATTGAAGTTGAATGCAAGATAGAAAATGATGATTACAAAACATTCATATATGTGAATGAAAGTTATCCATACATCCTACCTGAGAAAGAGAATAAAGCTACAAATTAGACATAGAATGTGAATACCGAGTTGCAGACTATGGGATCTGAGAAATAGCAAAATGATGTTGAGGAACATTCAAAAGAAGCCAAGCATCAAGAAAATAATGCCAAGAAATAAAGACCTAAACTAGAACGTAAACTAGAGAGAAAAAATAAATGAACTTGAAATCACTTTTCAAGATGAACATGCAAAAGAAGAGAGAAGGAAAGAATCTATACTAGAAAAATATGTGAGAAGACACCATGAACCTGAGCAAATAACTGGAAATAAAGAATCTAGATTTATGAAAAGAAAAAGACTCAAAAGTGAGACATGTTTACTTTGTGAGTTTGATCTTAAATTAGTAAAATATTATTTGGAGAATAAGGATTGGATTTAAGAAGTAAATGAATAAATTGAGTAGATAGAGAAGTATCAAAAATGGACACTAGTACCTAGATCTAAGGACAAGAATTTTATTAGAACAAAGTGGGTATTTAGAGACAAACTAAATGAAAAAGGTGAAGTCACAAGGAACAAGGCAAGACTGGTATGCAAAGTATATGCACAAGAAGGAATTGATTATGGGGAAACATTTTCCCCAATTGCAAGATTAGAAGGAGTTAGAACTTTACTTGCATATTTTTCTTATCAAGGATTTTAGGTATACCAAATGGATGTCAAATTTGTATTTCTAAATGGAATATTGGAATAAGTTTACGTTGAACAAGTAGAAGGATTTTTTGACCCCAAAAAGAAAAACATGGTATGTAAACTACACAAGGATCTATATGGTTTGAAACAAGCCCCTAGGACGTGATATGAAAGACTGCATAATTATTTGGTGAAGATTGGATTTGCAAGAATTAATGATAACAACTGTTGGAAAAAATTAATTAATTGTTTATTGTCTTTGATGTTACACAAAATGTGATATCGAGTTAGTGTATGTTGAGCTCACGTGGGCATTGAAGGCAGTTTTCTATGCCTACCGAGCATTCTAGAATTTTCTTAGTTCAGAAGACTATGTCTACTCAGTTCACTTGTGCGACAAAGGAAAGTTTGTAGAAGTTGAGTGTTAACCAAGTTCACTCAATTAATGAAGGAAATGTTGGATGGAACTAGTTTTAACTGAGCTCACTTGGTTACCAAGGGAGCTTTACTAGCATATGTAGCTCATAGAGGATTTAAAGTATATCAAATGGATGTAAAATCTGCATTCTTGAATGGAATTCTTGATGAGGAAATCTACATAGAACAACCTGAAGGTAAAAGAGATATGGTTTGTAAATTAAACAAAGTGTTGTATGCTCTCAAGAAAGCTCGCAGGGCTTGGTATGAAATACTTCATAACTACTTGATAAATATTAGTTTTCAAAGAACAAATGATAACAACAGTATGTATATCAAAGGACCAGACAAGAAGATTGTGTTGGTAGAAATATTTATGGATGACAATTTATTTACAGGAAATGATCACTTGTGCAAGGCATTTTTGGAAGAAATGAATAAAGAAGATTTATATGTTTGGAGAGATAAAATTCTTTGTTGGATTATAGATCCAACATAAGAAAGATGGTATCTACATTACTCAATCTAAATATACCAAGGAGATACTAAAGAGTTCGGAATGGAAGATTCAAGACCAATTGGAACTCCTATGTATTCTAGACATAAGCTTTCTAAAAATGATGATTCTAAGGAGGTAGATTAGACCACATATATATAGATCAATGAATGGAAAATTTTAGTAAGTAGTGCATACAAGGCCTAATATTGAATTAGTAGTTGGTATGATGGCAATATTCTCAACAAATCCCAAAGAAAATCACATGATAGTAATCAAAATAATCATAAGATATCTAAGAGGTACTGAAGACTATAGTTTATTGTACAAAAAGAAGGCAAGTTGGATTTGAAAGCATCGATAGATGCTAATTGGGTAGGTAGTGTTGATGATAGAAAGAACACCAGTGGTGAAGCATTCTTTCTTGGTAAAAGACTAGTGTCTTAGAAAAGCAAGATACATAATTGTATTTTGCAGTCCATGGCAGAGGCAGAATATGTGGCAGTAGTAGTTAAATGTTCAAATGTTGTTTGATTCAAGAAACTTTTCGTAGGTATGAAGATAGAAATTAAGAATCCAATGGTTATATACTGTGATACCACCAATACAATTAATATATCAAAAAATCCTCTGATGCATACCAAAACAAAACACATTGCTATAAAATATCATTTTTTGAGAGAATTAGTATAAGATAAAGAGGTAAGATTGGAAAATGTGAATACTAAAGAACAAATTGCAGATATATTTACTAAGCCATTACCTAAGGATGCATTTCTATATATAAGAGGTAAGTTAGGGGTCATTCCCTATCTAAAGCTCACTAGATGAAGTTTAGTGATGCATCAACTAGAGCATGTTGAAGATCAATTAGTTGATGTAGTATTGAAAAAGGCATATTACAAATGAATTAGTACATAAGATACATTGATATTCATTGAATATTGTATTTGGCATGAGATATCAAAGAGCGAGAGTTTGGTTCTGTCATATCAAAAGAAATTTCATTTGGAGATGTCAATGAGGAAGAACTTGGTCTAATATCAAAGAGGGAGAATTTTCTATCAGAAGAAAATATTGAAGGCAGAGGGAGTTCACACTAATAGAGAGAATCGAGTTCTCATGGATGAGAATTAGAATGAAACTAAGGATATGTTGCTTACCTTATTCTTTCTCTAAAAATTTTATTGTATCATGACATGTTGTGTTGCCATCAATGCCAAAGTGGGAGATCATTGGTAAAAATTGATTAATTGTGTATTATCTTTGATTTTACACAAAATGTCATATCAAGTCAGTATATGTCAAGCCCACTTGGGCATTAAAGATAGATTCTATGTCTGCCAAGCATTCTAGAGTTTGCCTAGTTCAAAAGATAGTGTCTACCAAGTTCACTTAGGTGACAAAGGAAAGCTTGTAGAAGTTGAGTGTTAACTGAGTTTACTCAGTTATTGAAGGAAATGTTGGATAGAACTAGTGTTAACCGAGCTCACTTGCTTACCAAAAGAACTTTTTGAATTTACAGTATTAACCAAGTTCACTTGGTTAATATAGGAAAATTGTTTCTAAGTTAGTGTCTACCAAGTAGGGTCGACTAACAATAGATTTTATTGTTTTTTCCTATTGAGTTCAATTGAATTGTTTTTTGGCTCTAGCTGACTGAGGAGATGAATATTAATTATTCTAAGTTGTATTTAAGCCAACTTGACAATATGTAAGATATAAATATAAGGTCAAGTTGAGGATTGAATCTATGGAACATAATTGAAGATTTGATAATAGAGGAAGTGAATTAGAAGGATAAGAATAACATCCTTGTTATGATGCAAAGATACATTTGATGGGGAAGGATCAAGTATACAAGCTAGAATTGAGATCTATAATCAGAAATTCAATTGCATCAGAAATTAGGTCATCTTATTGTTACTCTCTAACCATTGTACCAATGATCTAAATCTCTTAAGCAGAGTTGGCTTAATAGCTATTTGTAAATTCTCTAACAAGGTGACATTTTTATTGAATTGTTTAAAGACCTCTAACAAGGCCACTCCTAATAGGGTGATTAAATCCTCTAATAGGGTCACACCTAATAGTGTGTTTTGTAACCTTTAATAGGGTTGGCTCCTAACAAGGCTCACTTTAGAAGAGTGAAAATTAGTAACTAGTTGCAGTTGGTGGTTTTTCCCAAATTGAGTTTCCACATTAAACCCTGATGTCAATTGTGTTCATGTTATTTCTTTTATGTATGTGTTCGTAAATTTTTTTTCCCACATATATTCATATGTAAAAACAAAGAAAAAAGCATGTAAACTAACAAATGAATTCCTATAGAAGAGATTGGGGAATTCTCTGCTTGATATTTCTTCACTGAAAATAGGTGCAACTACCATTATTGCAATGAGATTTTTTGATCTAATAACTCAACAGAAAGACCTTTTCAAGAAAATGATCTGTTGAAAATGTCGAATCAACTTATTTTATCTCATCCATACAAAATAAACTTTAATTGAAAAGAACCACTCACTTTTAATTATCAAGATGATCCACATATTTGAAAATTAAAACCATTGACTAGGCAAATTGATAAAACTAATTTCTCATAGCATCCAAGTATGAATTGGAAATTTCAAAACAAAGAATAGACATGGCTAAAAGCTTAAACAATATCTTCAAAAACACTGATTTAAATAGGTAGATAATAGTATCCACTTACAAAGCTTTTAACCATAAATCAAACTGTAGACTTTCATTGTATCTGTAGAAATTCTGAAATGTTACTTCTAACTTGGAATAAAACCACAAACAAAAATAGTTTTGTCTATCGATCTACTGGAGAATTCTAACCCTTTCACCATACTAATTATTACATATATATAGGAATGGGGCTGGACCATTGCCAAAATTACCCCACCAAGAGATAATTGTCTTTTGCCAAAGTAACTGATAACTGAAATGCAAGAAACATGAAATTGAAAAGGAAAAAGTAACTAAGCGATTAAGTGTAACCGCCTGTCTTGATCAGATAGCGTTGTCCCCTATTGCCACACCTTTCATCATCTTCCACATTTTGTAGGTAGTTGAAAAGGCTGAGATAATAGATTGATGTGGCAAATTGATGTAGGCAAACCTTTGCTTCTAGATTTCTTTCATCTTCTTAAATTTTGCAACCTTTTCCTCATGCATTTCCAAATGTTTTAGATTAATAATTAACATAGCCTCTATATGTGACACATTGGAAAAGTCCTACTTAGCTGGTGCCTTCTTGTCTTTCCACTCTAGAAACTTCTTCTAAACCTCTTTGATTATATCATCTAATTGGACAACGGAGTCATCTTCTTTTCCCATGAACTATTTAGAAAACCACTTAAGATAATTTTGAATGATTTGGTGTATGACCCTAAGCTCTTCCAATGCTTCTTTAATTTTAGTTACTCCTTGTTTCAGTGCCTTATTTCTCCATTTGATGCAATCTTTGATGACGCACAAGGCCTTTTCATCTAGACTAGCTATGGAACATTCAGCCTAGAATTTTTGTAAGCCAAGCTCTTGCACATCTTCCAGCCACACCACCACTTTTGCCCAGTTGTTCTTTTCTTTTTCATATCCTTCATTACTTGATTCCACCTTTTTAGTAATGTTTGATATCTCCTTTGAAGCATGATCCAAGTGACTTATGTGCTTTACGGTATCATGTACAACATCTTGAACCCATTCACTTGCTACTTTAGCTACTGCTTTGCACTTATGTAGATTCTCCAATGATTGCTGATTGGTCGCAGAGGATACATCAATAATGGCTGACATCTCACAAATTGTCTTTGCTTCATGGTGCAAGATAGCATTAATGTATTGCACCATATTTTTTATTGTTTCTTTCATTTCTTGCTTATCTTTTCCATCTTTCCATACTCTGTGTGTGATCTTTTTATTAGAAACTTCAAAGAATACCATATTTACTTCACGGTTCCCTTTTCCCAAAGCAACCTTTGTTATCTAAAAGTCTTCAGGCACTACGAAATCACAAGAGCTTCCATCTGGTGGTGTAGCTATCTTTGCTGCCCATCGACCTGAACTTTTGTCAAAATTGATTCTTGCTTCGATCCTTGCTTTTTTCACTTTAGGTCCTTACCAAGGCACTTACTAACCAGATCATCAATAGGCATAGATATTGGGACTATGCTCCTTTTCTTCTCCATTGATGTCTCTAGCCATTTAGGCATAGCTTGATCTTTTACAGTAGAATGGGAACATTTAACCAAGGAGAGATTACTTTCCTGGTTCTTGGTAGCCCTTGGCAAATTTTGGGATTCAGGTACATTATCTGCCATAGGTAGGTCTTTTGCTATCTCCAAGTCCATAGTTATGGTGTTCATACTTTTGACGGCTGATGCCTTCTTCCTGCTTGAGCAGGTTACTCTCTTTCCTTTTGGAGTTTCTTCTTGAACTTGAAGTTGAAGTGTTTCAGGAATTGCTTCACCTTCAACTTTAGCTAGAACTGCAACAAAATTAGGAACACCTCGGTTAGTTTGATTCCTAGTAGTCCTTTTATCTTTGCTTTTTGAAAAATTCCTAGAAAGATCTGGAGTAGCCATGGCCTTTAACTTTATCCACTTGGTAGTTCTAGCTATTACATCTTTAGTACAAGAATAGACATCATTTTCTTCCTTCTTTTCCCAATCAATTTCAGGAATGGGCATGCATTCAATCTAGTCAATGTAAAACTAATCAAGCACTTCTTCAAAATCATCATCTTTTATTTCATAAGTATCCAACTCCACATTAAACATAGTGATCTATTTAATGGTCAAGTGAGACCATAGTCTTTTCCTTACCTCAAGTTCATTAAGGAAATTTGCCCAAAAATCCTCCAATTGTGGGGAGTGAACCAGGGATACCACATTCTTAACATGGTTTCTGACAAAGCCAGTGTAGTCAAAATCTAACTGAGAAATGAAAGGTTTAAAGCATAAGCAGGTTAACAATTTTGCTGACAATATCGCTTCTTTCAGATTAGGGCATCTATAGTGTCCAATCTCAATTAGGAAGAATGTCGAAGATGATCTTTTTGAAATCTAAAAAGACTCAATCATAGAAACAAATTTCCTATACATCTCAAACATCACTATAGAATCTGAACAATAGCATGGTAGCTTTAAAGGTTCATCAGAAAAACCACCCACTCTGATATATGTAAATCTGGGAAATTGAATGTAATAGCAACCATAGATTTTCACAACTTGCATAGCTTCTTCTATCATCCTATCATTCTCCTGGCATCAGAGTTCAAATACCAATTTCCCTAGAAAGACATCATTGACCCTCTTGAACTCTTTGTATAATGTAGCTTCTTGAAGATCATCGTAATATTGGTAAATGGGTATGTCATTAACCCAAGGTGCATGTGGAAGATAGTCCCATTCTTTAGATGCAGCTAGGATGTAAAGTAGATAAGAAGACAAGAAAAATGGGCCACAATTGTTAATAGCCATTAAACCTCTATGCAAGTTTTTTGCTATGAGATCAGACCAATCAATGAATTTAACCCCTTCAAAGATCTTTTGTATGAAAAAGTACATCCAAGATTCCCAGTGGAATGCATTCTCATTTCCCTTGATCCTATTCAGCAGAAGAATGATGTCCACAATTTCTTTTATAAAATGCTCAATAGTCAATGGCTTAGGTAGTCTAGAACCTCCCTCTACTAGTTTCAAGAGCCAAGACTGAGCTATCTTGTTATCATAGCTATTTTTGTTTTCGACATACAAGAACTCATCTTCTTCAAATATCCATGGCTCATAACGTTTCTTGTGGGGAATCCTAAAGGCCGAATGGACACTGGTTCTATTGATTCTAATAATCACTTCCTCTAAGGTTTTCTTGATACATCCAAAAATAGGGTCATAATGGCTTGCACATTCAAGGACAAGTTCTGGATATGTGATAGCAGTGGGAAAAGCGGTGGCTTCTAATAATCCACTATCGACTAACCTCTAATAAATGGGGCTTGACTAGGTATTCTTAGCTCGTTCAATTAACTCAGGTAAACCTTTATTTACCATGAACGTGTCAAAAATTTTAGGCAGGGAATTGAGCAAAGAAGGTTTCTCTAGCTTAGGCAATTTTGGGTCGAAAAGTGTCATGACTACTAATAAAGACATGCTTACAATATATGGCTTGAAATACCTCAAAACAAAGCAAACACAATTTGAAATGCAAAGGGTTATGAAGATGTACTTATAGTTTAACAGAGACAAAGCCTGCTACTCACCCTTCTTACCCGATAATACTGGGAATTTCTTTGGAGAAAATGGAATGAGTAGAAAAGGGCTAAAATGAATGCATTTAAGGAACGATTTATGTGGAAGATCATAGGACTAGATTTGGCAAGTAAGTGCAATAATTACCCACTCATGTGGCATGGGTTTGAAAAGATGTCGCGTGTGCTTTGTTTTAAATACTACATCAAATCTGCACGTGTGTTGTTGTGTTAGGTGATCATGACATGACAATTTTATCCCTCAATCAAATCTTGCCGTAGCCAAACACGTACTACCTTAAATCCTTTCATTCATAACTTCACACATCTGGGAAATGTTGCACTAGGACCCACCTTGATTTGTTTCAAAGATTTAAAACCTACATACAACTTTCGTTAGTGTGCAACATTGACACTGAAGGTGAAGTTGAAGAATTGGGTGACCGGGTTTCAACTTCAACTTCGACCTAAACTAAGACCAACTTGAGGAAAGAGATTGGACTTAACACACGAAGACTGAGGCAGACCTGAACTTGAAACTTGAAGTTGAGGTAAACTAAAACTTCAAGTTCAACTTCAAGAAAGGAAAAACCTGGGACTAAAAACATATTAGAGTGCAAGAGAAATTATAAGCTCCATCATGGAAGGTTTCCAATAACTTACCTTGTTGGTCAGTATCAACACATCTTAAAAACATACCATCTAAACCTCTTTTATATAAGATATCATCAATTATAACAAACTTAGCTGCTCTGAGTTGGAGAGTTCACCGGTCTTTTCCTTTCAAGTGATCAGGACATCTTTCGTATGTCAAGAAATAAGCAATATCTGAATACCATTCATCTTTGAGACTTACAAACAAGAAAGTGGGATTTGACTCCTCTTTTTCACCTTCTACAATAAGTTTACACAAGCCCTGTCCTCGAACCAATTTTGTTGGTCGGATATCCAAATCAAATTCTTGGACTTTTTCTACCCATGTGTCCCTACTATTGACTACTACATCCTACTGTGTGAGAATGCTCTTGACCATGGTGGATGGCACATACACTATGGAATGAGAATGCAGAATATAGTATCTAAAATATTTTACTGCTTTTACAACAAAGAAAGCTTGCTTTTAGAAAGAGAGTAATTAAGCTCATGTTTCTTCAGAGGTACACTCATAAAAGAGAAAGGCATCTCTTCTCCTTTGTCATTCTTTTGGAGCAGTATGCCTGACATGGTATGCTCAGACAAATAACAATACATTATAAATTCTTTTTTTAAATCAGGGTGAAAAAGCGTTGGGGCTTTAGCAATAGCTTCTTTTACCGCCTTGAATGCTTTTGACACTAGCTCATCTCATTTGAAATTTTTCTACTCACTGAGTAATTTGGCCATAGGTTTAACAGTTTCTACAAAATTAGGTACGAATTTTCTCAAGAAATTGATTTGTCCAAAGAAGGATTTAACACCATTTTGATTGACAGGAAGACATAGCTACTAGATAGCTTTCACTCTTTCTGGGTCAATTTTGATACCTTCTTTTGAGACCATGTGTCCAAGTAGCTTTCCCTCTGTCACAACAAAAATTGATTTCTTGGGATTCAATGATATTCTGTGATCTCTACACTTTTGGAGTACCTTTCTCAAATCTTTTAGGTGTTTCTTCCATCTTCTGGAAAACACTATCAAGTCATCAAGGTACACTGTGATACATCTGTCCAATAAGTTACCAAAGGTTGAATTCATAGCTTGCTGGAAGGTGGCACTAGCATTTATTAAGCCAAAAGGCATTCTTTTGTAGGCAAAGGTTCCCCATGATTTTGTAAATGCTATTTTGTGTTGATCACCTTCATCAACTTCTATTTGGTTATAACCTAAGAAACCATCTAGAAAAGACATCATTTCTAAACCAACAACTATTTGAAGGACTTGATCCATTATTGGCAGAGTGAAATTGTCTTTCAAACTTGCTTGATTAAGGTTTCTAAAATCAACACAAATCCTTATCTCTCTGTTCTTTTTCCTCACTGGCACTATGTTCGCCACCCATGTGGAATGATGAATCAAAAAAATAATGTGAGCTTTTAACATCTTGTCTATTTCTCTGAAAATTGCATCAGAAACTTTTGGATTATATGTCCTCAATTTTTCCCTAAAAGGGGAAGTTCTTGGTTTTAGAGTAATGTGGTGTTTGAATTTACCATTTCTGAAAGTCTTCAAATCATCATAAGACCAAGAAAAAAATCAACATATTCTAACAGGAGCTTAGTGAATATAACTCTCTCTCCTTCATCACAACAAGTTCCCAAATTAATAATTTTGGGATTATGTTTATCTCCCAAATTCACTTTTTCATAATCAGCATTCAGATTCTCTTTAGGTGTTACATCTTGAGCTAAGAAAGTATCCCGCCTATCAAAAAGTTTCTCAAGCTCAACCAGGCCTTTAGGTATCACATTTCCTTTTAACTATAATACATCATTCTCATCAGGAAAATCAAGGAAAATTTCCCTACATTCCACATTTGAGCCTTCAAAGTAGTTCATGGAGAATTTCTCTACATTTTGCAAGAAAGCATTAATATGAGCATTGTCTTTAAATACTTGCCAAGAATTATTATTAGGGACACTTGGTCTGTGAATGATTTCAACTGAATACTTATTATTTATGAAATCAGGATGAGGAATTAATAAAGAAGCTGATATTGCTAATGAGTCTTCCTTGTCATTCAACTCTCGAGGGATTGCTTCAATTGCAAATGCATCAAAACCTTCTATTTCATCCCATAATCGGTTCCTGTAATGCTTCAATCTCTAGTTTTTAACTGAAAACATACCTTTAACCTATTTCACTATTAATTTAGCATCTCCTCTTGCTTTTAATAGCTTGATGTTCCTTCTTTTGGCTTCCTCTATGCCTAGAAGTAGGGCCTCATATTCAGCTGTATTGTTGGTATTTTCAAAGGTGAGCTTATAAGAAAAGGGGAATTTCTGATCATCAGGTGATATGAGAACTACTTTGGCTCTAGATTCATTCGAACAATAGCTCCCATCAAACTTGAGGGTCCATAGCAGATCACCTTCTAATGATTTCTCACTTGTTTTCTCATCTTCAGATAGAATCAAATAATTAGCAAAATCAATTTCTTGATAAAGAATTTGAGATTTAGGATCATCAAATGGAAAGACTGTGTATTTGGATTTTTTTTCAAGTAATAGAGTTACTTTCTCCTTCCCAATAGGTATCACAGCTTGAGACCAATCCATCTTAACTTCCCCTCCTAGATCTCAACAAAAAGTTTGACTAAGAAGCATGTCATAGCTTGTGGGGATATCTACTACTAGGATGGTGAGCTTAATTCTTTTCTCAAGTTAAGCTGCTAGTGATACTTGGGCATTTTTTATTTGACCCACCAAGAGTACTTGTTTTGAATCCATGGAGTAAAATTTGCCGAATGTTTTGGTTAAAGGAAGATCCAAATCTTTTGCTACTGCTCCTGGCATTATATTATTTGAAGCCCTTGAATCTATGATGTAGTTATTTAGCTTAAAGCCATGTAAGAAGAGAGAGACATAGAAAGTATCAGGCTTGTGATTATAAGAGGGTTCAGGACTGATTGGGTCTAGTTGAATTACCTCTTCCTAATTATGAGATTTTTGTGTTTCTAACTTCTTGCCCTTTGAAAATTCTTTCTTCTGATGAGCAACTATTTTGTTTCCATCTGAGACTTTGACCTCATTGATTTGTTTGGCTGCTTTGTCAGTAGGTGACTGATTAAAATACTCAATCAACTTGTTAAGTTCACTGGGGTTCATCCTCAAATATTCTGCAGGAGAGATTTGTATCCTTGATGTCTTACAAAACTCAACAATGTCAAATGTGGAATCAAAAGCAACCACTTTCTTTAAGATTTGAGGAATAGCTATTGAAATAGGTGATGACTTACCTTCACTTTCTCCTTTCGGCCTTTGCTCCTTGGCCTGAGTGGGGGTTGATTTATTTTTATCATGAATATCAGTTGCTTCAGCTCTTTTCCCTTAGGTCAAGACCGAACATGAAGCCTCTTCTAAGGTCAATAAAATGTCATTACCCCTATCAGAATCAGATTCATATTCAAGGTAATAATTTATGGAGTTGCCAGGTTCCTTAGAAGATTCTTCTTCTATTATTACATTAGTGGAAGCCACTTTTTCTGCTTCAAGCTGCTAATATCTAATATTTTTAGGACAAGAAGTTCGCTCATGATCATTTGTGAGATGAAAAACACACATGTTGTTTTTTCTAGGTGGAGCTCCAATCTGTAATCTTTGTTGACTTGAGGGTAAAGTCAGTTGTTTTCCCTGAAAACTACTTTGGCCTGGGAATTTCCTTGGAATATCTTGATAATGAGTGTTCATTTTAGGGAGTTATTTCTTAATAGTCATCACGTCATTAATGAGTTTCTAAACCAATGGGTCTAATTTTTTGGATGAAGGTGATTGAGTTTTAGAATTTTGCATCTCTTTCTTCCATTTACCTGCAACCAAAAGGTCATCTTCTAGTTCAATTGCCAGTCTCTGGGTGGCTTCAACATCTGCTACTCTATTCCTTCTTAAGTGAAAACTGATGTCTGGGGGCATTGCATTAACAAAGAACACTTTATGATTTTCATCATTAGGTCTCTTGGTAGTAGGAATTTTATGAATTATTTTATTGAATTTTGCTAAAAAATCTCTCATAGGTTCATGTGCTTCTTTCTTCAACTGAGTTAACTAGAGTAGTAAGGTATGTTCATCTTTAGAGGATTTATATCTATCCTCAAAGGCAACACGCATATGATTCTAGTCACTAATGGACCCTTGAGGAAGATGATGAAACCAGTCTGCTACATCATCAATCAAAGTCTGCACAAATAACCTCACAACTACATCTTCATGTGCAACAACAAGGATGACACATGTAGTATTGAAGGCATTGAGGTGCTCGTCAGTTGACTTCTTTCCATTGCCATAGAATTTGGGCAACACTTCTCTAGCACCTTTAGGAAGTGGATTAAGATTACCTCCAAGAGCCAAGGGACCTACTTGTGCACCCCATGGATTAGTAGCCATTCTCGGGAGGGTGAAATTCAAAGGTTGGATGTTTAAATGGGAAGGTATTAATGTCCCTAGTAATATTAAGGCTTGAAGGTTCACAGCTATTGGGATGGATCTTTTAGGGGAAATCAGCCTACTTTTACTCTTGACTAGCTTCTTCCATTTCTGGGAGAGAATAGGATGAAGTTGAGGTTTTTGACAAATTTGTAAGACTCATCAATGAACCCCTTTCTTTCTTCACTTCGAGTATACCTTCTACTAGCTAGTTTATCACTAAATAGATTGAAATTCAATACTTAGAAAGGCCTTGGGATTAGTCTATCAACTATTGCTTCTTCGTTAGCAATAGGTACGCCTCTAATGAGTTCAACTCTTTCTTCTTCTCTTTCAAGCACTCGGTTAACTTGTGTAAATTATTCTAGGCTTGTTTTGAGTTTCTAGGCTTGTGCGTTTAAATAAAAAATGATATCATCTTGTGTATTATCAAATCCTAAGCCTAGTTGAAGTACTGGGAACACTTCATAATGAGGCAAAACCATTTTATCGTTCCCCAATGGAGTCGCCAAAAACTATTAGTAAATAGTTTTTCCCACATATATTCATATGTAAAAACAAAGAAAAAAGCATGTAAACTAACAAATGAATTCCTATAGAAGAGATTGAGGAATTCTCTGCTTGATATTTCTTCACTGAAAATAGGCGCAGCTACCTTTATTGCAATGAGATTTTTTGATCTAATAACTCAATAGAAAGACCTTTTCAGGAAAATGATCTACTGAAAATGTTGAATCAACTTATTTTAACTCATCCATACAAAATAAACTTTAATTGAAAAGAACCACTCAATTTTAATTATCAAGATGATCCACATATTTGAAAATTAAAACCATCAAGTAGGCAAATTGATAAAACTAATTTCTCACAGCATCCAAATATGAATTGGCAATTTCAAAACAAATAACAAACACAACTAAAATCTTAAACATTATCTTCAGAAACACTGATTTAAATAGGCAGATAATAGTATCCACTTACAAAGCTTTTAACCATAAATCAAACTATAGAGTTTCATTGTATCTGCAGAAATTCTAAAATGTCACTTCTAACTTGGAATAAAACCACAAACAAAAATAGTTTTGTCTATCGATCTGCTGGAGAATTCAAACCCTTTCACCATACTAATTATTACATATATATAGGCATGGGGCTGGACCATTGCCAAAATTACCCCACCAGGAGTTAATTATCTTTTTCCAAAGTAATTGATAACTGAAATGCAAGAAACATGAAACTAAAAAAGAAAAAGTAACTAAGTGATTAAGTGTAACCACCCGTCTTGATCAGATAGCGTTGTCCCCTATTGCCATGCCTGTTTCCATCTTCCACATTTCATAGGTAGTTGAAAAGGCTGAGATAACATATTGATGTGGCAAACTGATGTAGGAAAACCTTTGCTTCTAGATTCTTTCATCTTCTTCAATTCAGCAACCTTTTCCTCATGCATTTCCAAATGTTTCAGAATAATGATTAACATAGCCTCTGTATGTGCCACGTTGGAAAAGTCCTGCTTAGCTGGTGCCTTCTTGTCTTGCCACTCCTGAAACTTCTTTTGAACCTCTTTGATTATTTTATCTGATTGGATAACAGAGTCATCTTCTTTTCCCATGAACTATTTGGCAAACCACTTAAGATCATTTTGAATGATCTGGTGTATGACCCTAAGCTCTTGCAACACTTCTTTAATTTCAATTACTCCTTGTGTTAGTGCCTCATTTCTCCATTTGATGCAATCTTTGATGACGTACAGGGCCTTTTCATCTAGACCAGCTACAAAACATTCAACCTAGAATTTCTATAAGCCAAGCTCTTGCATGTCTTCCCACCACATCACCACTTTTGCCCAGTTGTTCTTTGCTTTT
This sequence comes from Cupressus sempervirens, assembly GCA_028749045.1. Taxonomy (NCBI): domain Eukaryota; kingdom Viridiplantae; phylum Streptophyta; class Pinopsida; order Cupressales; family Cupressaceae; genus Cupressus; species Cupressus sempervirens. The sequence goes on along the minus strand of CM053787.1, from coordinate 564,536,233 downwards.
TCATATCCTTCTTTACTTGATTCCACCTTTTTAGTAATGTTTGATATCTCCTTTGAAGCATGATCCAAGTGACTCATGTGCTTTACAGTATCATGTAGAACATCTTGAACCCATTCACCTACTACTTTAGCTACTGCTTTGCACTTATGTAGATTCTCCAATGATTACTGATTGGTTGCAGAGGATACATCAATAATGGCTGAGATCTCATGGATTGGCTTTTCTTTAGGGTGCAAGATAGCATTAATGTATTGCACATATTTTTTATTGTTTCCTTCATTTCTTGCTTATCTTGTCCATCTTTCCATACTCTGTGCACGATCTTTTTATTAGAAACTTCAAAGAATTCCATATCTACTTCATGGTTCCCTTTTCCCAAATCAACCTTTTTTATCTGGAAGTCTTGAGGCACTATGAAATCATGAGAGCTTCCATCTGGTGGTGTAGCTATCTTTGCTACCCATCGACCTGAACTTTTCTCAAAATTGATTCTTGCTTCGGTCCTTACTTTTTTCACTTTAGGTGCCTTACCAAGGCACTTACTAACCAGATCATCAATAGGCATAGATATTGGGACTATGCTCCTTTTCTTCTCCATTGATCTCTCCAGCCATTTAGGTGTAGCTTGATCTTTCATGGTAGAAGGGGAACATTTAACCAAGGAGATATTACTTTCCTAGTTCTCGATAGCCATTGGAAAATTCTAGGATTCAGGTACATTATCTGCCATAGGTAGGTCTTCTGTTGTCTCCAAGTCCATGGTTATGGTGTTCTTACTTTTGACGGTTGATGCCTTCTTCGTGCTTGAGCAAGTTACTCTCTTTCCTTTTGGAGTTTCTTCTTGAACTTGAAGTTGAAGTGTTTCAGGAATTGCTTCAACTTCAACTTCAGCTAGACCTGCAATAGAATCAGGAACACTTTTGTTAGTTTTCTTCCTAGCAATCCTTTTATCTTTTCTTTTTGAAAACTTCCCAAAAATATTTGGAGTAGCCATGGCCTTTAGCTTTATCCACTTGGTAGTTCTAGCTATTACATCTTTAGTACGGAAATAGACATCATTTTCTTCCTTCTTTTCCCAATCAATTTCAGGAATGGGCATGCATTCAATCTAGTCAATGTAAAAATGATCAAGCACTTCTTTAGAATCATCATCTTTTATTCCATAAGTATCCAACTCCACATTAAACATAGTGATCTGTTTAATGGTCAAGTGAGACCACATTCTTTTCCTTACCTCGAGTTCATTAAGGAAGTTTACCCAAAAATCCTTTAATTGTGGGGAGTGAACTAGGGATACCACATTCTTAACATGGTCTCTGACAAAGCCAGTGTAGTCAAAATCTAACTGAGAAATGAAAGGTTTAAAGCATAAGTAGGTTAACGATTTTGCTGACAATATGGCTTCTTTCAGACTAGGGCATCTATAATATCCAATCTCAATTGGGAAGCATGCCGAAGATGATCTTTTTGAAATCTGAAAAGACTCAATCATAGAAACAAATTGCCTACACATCTCAGACAACACTATAGAATCTAAACAATAGTGTGGCAGCTTTAAAGGTTCATCAAAAAAACCACCCACTATGATATATGTAAATCTGGGAAATTGAATGTAATAGCAACCATAGATTTGCACAACTTGCATAGCTTCTTCTATCATCCTATCATTCTCCTGGCCTTGAAGTTCATATACCAATTTCCCTAGAAAGACATCATTGACCCTCTTGAAATTCTTTGCATACTGTAGCTTCTTGAAGATCGTCGTAATATTGGTAAATGGGTATGTCATTAACCCAAGGTGCATGTGGAAGATAGTCCCATTCTTTAGATGTATCTAGGATGTAAATTAGATAAGAAGACAAGAAAAATGGGCCACAGTTGTTAACAACCATTAAACCCCTATGCAAGTTTTCTTCTATGAGATCAAACAATCAATGAATTTAACCCCTTTAATGATCTTCTGTATGAAAAAGTAGATTCAAGATTCCCAGTGGAATGCATGCTCATTTCCCTTGATCCTATTCAGTAGAAGAACAATGTCCGCAATTTATTTTATAAAATTCTTAATAGTCAATGGCTTAGGCAGTCTAGAACCTCCCTTTGCTGGTTTCAAGAGCCAAGAGTGAGCTATCTTGTTATCATAGTTGTTTTTGTTTTCGACATATAGGCGCTCAGCTTCTTCATTTTTCCATGGCTCATAAGGTTCCTGGTGGGGAATCCTAAAGGCCGAATGGACACTGGTTCTATTCATTCTAACAATCACATCCTCTAAGGCTTTCTTGATACATCCAAAAATAGGGTCATAATGGCTTGCACATTCAAGGACAAGTTCTAGATATGTGATAGCAGTGGGAAAAGCAGTGGCTTCTACTAATCCACTATCGACTAACCTCTAATAAATGGGGCTTGACTAGGTATTCTTGGCTCGTTCAATTAACTCAGATAAAATTTTATTTACCATGAATGTGTCACAAATTTCAGGTAGGGAACTGAGCAAAGAAGGTTTCTCTAGCTTAGTCAATCTTGGGCGAAAAAGTGTCATGACTACTAATAAAGATAGGCTTACAATATATGGCTTGAAATACCTCAAAACAAAGCAAACACAATTTGAAATGCAAAGGGTTATGAAGATGTACTTACAATTTAACAGAGACAAAGCCTGCTACTCGCCCTTCTTACCTGATAATACTGTGAATTTCTTCCTAGAAAATGGAATGAGCAAAAAAGGGCTAAAATGAATGCATTTAAGGAATGATTTGTGCAGAAGATCTTAAGAATAGATTTGGCAAGTAAGTGCAATAATTACCCACTCATGTGGCATGGGTTTGAAAAGATGTCGCGTGTGCTTTGTTTTAAGTACTACATCAAATCTGCACATATGCTACTGTGTTAGGTGATCATGACATGACAATTTTATCCCTCAATCAAATTTATCCCTAGCCAAACACGTACTACCTTAAATCCTTTCATTCATAACTTTGCACGTCTAGGAAATGTTGCACTAGGACCCACCTTGATTTGGTTCGAAGATTTAAAACCTGCATACAACTTTCGTTAGTGTGCAACATTGACACTGAAGGTGAAGTTGAAGAATTGGGTGATCGAGTTTCAACTTCAACTTCAACTTCAACTAAGACCAACTTGAGGAAAGAGATCAGACTTGACACACGAAGACTATGGTAGACCTGAACTTGAAGTTGAGGTAAACTAAAACTTCAAGTTCAACTTCAAGAAAGGAAAAACTTGGGACTAAAAACATATTAGAGTGTAAGAGAAGTTATAAGCACTAACAATATGCAACTAATTTAAAGTAAGATTAACCACATATAATATCTTAAGACTTTTATGTTAAGCATTTGTTGAGTTATTCCAGTGTTTACTGAGTTACAACATTTTTCCTATGTGTTTATTGGATTACAATAGAGTTTAATTTTAATTTGTATTAACATCTAAGGGATCTAAGATTTATTTTTGTGGTAACTAATTCATCCCTCCCCTCTTAGTTACTCCTCTTATATTTCCAACAAACAACAATCTATATTTGAAGACTAGTAGTAAAAATGAGCTATTATTATTTGAAATCTTTGTTGATGATACCATATTTGGGGGAAAGAAAGCATTATGAAAATTATTTGTAGATGAGATGAAGAATTAATTTGAAATGTCTATGTTTGGTGAGATCAAATTCTTTGTTGATTTGCAAATATATCAAATAAAGCAAGGTATCTTCATTATTCAATCAAAATAAATTAAGGAGATACTAAAAACTTTTGGAATGGAATATTCAAGACTAGTTAGTACACCCATGGCCATAGGACATAAGCTATCTAAGAATGATGATTCTGCTAATGTAAACCAAACATTATATATATCAATGATTGGAAAGTTACAATATGTTATTCATAGTAGACTTGATATTGCATTAGTAGTTGGGATTGATGCAAAATTTTCTATAAGTCCTAAAGAGAATCACATGATGGCATTGGAAAGGATATTAAGATGTCTAGAAGGAACAAAAGACTATGGATTGTATTACAAGAAGAATGAAAAATTTGTATTGAAACTGTTTACTAATTCTAATTAGGAAAAAAATGTTGATGCTAGAAAGCATACAAGTGGAGGAGATTTTTTTTCAAGGAAAAATACTATTTTCATGGACTAGTGAGAAGAAAAACTAGATTTTACAATCAACAACTAAAGTTGGATGTGTGGCAGCAACAGTGAATAGTTCAAATATTATGTGGATCAAGCAATTATTAAAAGGGATGAAGGAAGAGATAATTGATCTAGATGTTAGCTACTATGATAACACAAGTTCTATAAACATATCAAAGAATCATGTGATGCACACAAAGACTAAGCATATTACTATCAAGAATCATTACTTGAGAGAGCTAGATTAAGACAAAGAAGCAAGATTGGAGTATGGAAACACTAAGGAGCAAACAATTGATATTTTCAAAAAGGCATTACCTAAGGATGCTCATGAATATCTAATAGGTAAATTAGGGGTGATTCCTCTAGACAAAGCTACTTAAGCTTAGATGGAGCTTTGCATCAAATTTGTTGATTAGAATATCTTACAAGTTCATGTCAAAATACCTACTTTAGGAGCTGCCTAAAGTAGCATAGGATGAGACAAAGAGTAAAAGAAGAAGAGAAAAGTGTTGTATTGCTTATAGATAAGATGATAGGTGATGAATCTAGTATTAGCATATGGATATCAACATGATCAAGATATCTTAGAGAGATGAAGTATCTTTGGAATTATTTTCAAAGAGGGAGATATTGTGATTCAATTGCTTATGCTTAACAACAAAGAGGGAGAATGTATGCAAGGTGTTGTTAGCAATACAGAAGAATCTAATTGATTCACGATCTGATTGTTGAAAATCTAATTGAAAAGATCATTGTTGAAGATCAAAGAGGGAGACTATTGTTAACAAAATGTTTTCAATCATTGTTTTGTCATTGATGTCAAACCTACTACTTGTAGAAATGATATTAGCTTATAAGATCCAAGTACTATCACTTACTTGATTGATGAAGAGGATTTGATCAATAAGATGTAACAAGAGTACATAAGGGAAAGGTTGAGTTATGATGTTGTAATGAAGTGCAAGGATCAGTTAAGACAATGGTTAAATGATGTATTGATAACATACTCAAAGATATAGATGTTGGTCACACTTACAAACATTGGAGGAAGAAGCTATAACAAGGTTGACTGCAAAGCTTAAACTAAGTTCATTAGTGGGTGCCGAGCAAGCTAGTTGAAGCCAAGAAAATTTTTAGTTGGAGCCAAGCAAAAGTCTAGTGTGTGCCGAGTGATCTTTAGGTGCTAAGTAAAGTTCAAGTGTTGAGAAAAGTATCAGGTGTCGAGCATTAGAAAAGCTTAGTTGGTGCTAAGTGAACTTCAGGTGCTGAACATCAATAAAAACACAATAAGTGTCGAGTACCAGTATTTCAATAGTGCCAAGCTACTGCATTATTTCAAATGATGAAGATTTTCCAAATTTGAACTGACAAAGTTGTTGTCTTAAATTTTGTGAACCATTTGGAGGATAAGGATGATGAGCTAGTGGCACAAAATTCTATGTAAACTATTTTTGGGCAAATTCAAAAAATTATTTAAGAAGTTTCTAGAGGAAACAAAATATGGGTTAGATACAATGAATCCTACCTAATCCATACAAATTGAAATTAAAGAATGGAAGAGTCGAGCAAAAAAGGAACTCCTAGACTTCTATTTAAGGAGTCATAGACTAGGAAGTGAATGTTGTTGATGTTGCTACTGTTGAAGTACCAAATTGTGAAGTGGTTAGAAGGGTATCAAGGCAAAAGCATCTAGGAGAAGGAAGAGCACAGAGGCTTAGTTTCTATAAGTGATCAAGAAGAGATGATTACACTGGTGCATTGAGCATGGAGACTCAAGGAGACAAAGCTTGAAATGAGGGAAAGTTGTCAAAGAATTGTAGAGATTGAAGGCTAGGCAATGTGAAGAGCTGAAGAGTGGTCTGAGATTTGCAAGTTGGGTTGTATTCTATAATCAAGTCAAAGAGTTTATAATACTCTCTAGCAATTTTATTAGATACTAAAATCCTATGGACTTAGGTAGGTTTAATAGCCATTTGTAAATCCTTTAACACGGTGGCATTCCAAGTGAATGTTCTAAAGTCCTCTAACAAGGCCCACTTCTAACAGGGTGGTTAAATCCTTTAACTAGGTCACATTTAATAGTGTTCTATAAGCCTTTAACAGGGTAGGCCTTTCACAGGGCATCACTTCAGAAGAGTGAGAATTGAGTAGCATGTTACTAGTTATTTTTCCCAAATTGGTTTTCCACGTAAGTCACTATTTTATGTGTTGATATTTTATGTGTAATGCTTGCATGTTTATTTGTAGTAACTCACTGAATAGGAATATTAAAGCTTGGATGAATGTATAGTTGAATGGGCTCACTACACTTAGTGAAAAAGTTTGAATAGGACATTTGGACCTTGAATAACTGATTCACCACCCCCCCCCAGTTATTCTAAAGCATTTCTAACATTGATATGATGGAGGGAGCTTATGTGTTTCATATCAGAGTTGCATGGATGAGAATCAAAATGAAACTAAGAATTTTTAATGAATATTTGATACAAAACACAGAGGCAGATTTCTCGAAGAAGTACATTTTTTTGATTCCATGCTAACTAGAGGTGTTTTCGTCAATGTCAAAGAGGGAGATTGTTGGAAACTACAATTCAAACAATTATTATTTTGTCATTGATGTCATACCTTATTGGTAAGATAGTTTTCTATCTGATTTGAGTACTATATCTAGATGATTGATGAAGAGGATTTGAGAAGTTGGACATAAAAATAGCACTTAGAGAAAAGGTTGAGTTATGAGAGGAAACTACAATGGGAACTTGACTAGTTAGACTTTGACAAGATAAAGTTATTTTTTAATCATGGTACAAATGAAGAAGACAATTGTACTGAAGCGTTGAAGGAGTGATCAAAGGTTGACCAAATGCATTGGCTTGACTGAGAAAAAGAGAAGAAGATTAAGGAACTTGAAGTCTACTATGAGTGATGTTGCTATCATTGAGCACCTATATATATCAAGAAGAAGTGGTTTCAACCAAGAATTAGTATTGGCCGAGTGTCATTATATGTGTGGAACAAGAATGTTAGTAGAGACTGATTAATTTAGTGATGACAGAGTACCAGAACATAGTGTTGGTTGAGGGACAACATTTTGAAAATTTATGAGAAAATCATGGATTCTAGCTAACACACTTGATTTCTTCAAGTATGTAAGGAACTTTGAAGATAAGGATTGATTACCTAGAACATTTAAATCAAGGGAAACTATGTTTGTACATTTCTTTGCAAGGATTCAAGGAGAAGTTTGGAGAAGTTTCTAGAAGGGAAAATAGGAGATGAAATATTAGGAGGATTCAATGAATCTAACCTAACCCTAAGATCTACAGTGATGTTTAAAAGAAAAATAATCAAAACTACCTATTTAAGGAGGTAAAAGGGCTAACTTTAGAAGTTTTTTTAGGTTAGCAAAGTTGGTGAAGACCTAACAAGGTCAGAGCAGTTGTTGATGCTATTGATCATAAAATTGAAGCAAGAGGCTGAGAAGACTTGTGAAGAGGTGAAGAGTGATTGCTTGAAGATTTGTCAAGCATAACAGAGATAGAGATGATGATGAAGGCTAGTCAATGAATCAACATGTGAGCCGAACTATGATCTATATTTTCAATTGAGTTATATTTGTTAGATCAAAAATTGTTTTTAATTTCTAACCATTTTATCAATATTGAAATCCTTTAATCAAATTTGACCTAATACTCATATGTAAATCCTTTAATCAAGGTGGCATTCTAATGGAATATTCTAAAGTGCTCTAATAAGGTCACTCCTAACAAGGTGATTAAATCCTTTAGCAAGGCCACATTTAATCGTGTATTATGTAACCTTTAACATGGTTGGCTCCTAATAGAGTTCACTTTAGAAGAGTGAAAAGATTGGTGACATGATACTAGTGGTTTTTCCCAAATTGGGTTTCTACACTGAATCCTAGTGTCAAACTTGTGTGGATGTTATTTGTGATGTTTTACTATTAATTTTTTACATTTTCCAAGTCTTTTATTATTGGAATAGTGGACTAATAGTTGATTTTATTAATAATATCTAATAGAGTTAAAATGGTTGGCTCCTACTAGAGCTCACTTTAGAAGAGTGAAAAGATTGGTGACATGGTACTAGTGGTTTTTCCCAAATTGGGTTTCTACATTGAATCCTAGTGTCAAACTTGTGTGCATGTTGTTTGTGATGTTTTACTATTAATTTTTTACATTTTTCAAGTCTTTTATTATTGGGATAGTGGACTACTAGTTGATGTTATTAATAATATCTAATAGAGGTCGAGCTAATGGATGTTAAGATCTAAAGTAGTTTAAGTGTTTATTTGTTCAATTGTTACATCTAGACCTTGGATAACTTACTCGCCCCCATATCAATTATTCTAAACATTCGAAAAAACTATATCATATATTAGTATAACATACCATCCTTTACAGTAACCCATAAAGGAGGTCAATTCAAGGACAAGGACCTATAGAAACTGTGTAAAAGTTTCAAGATTACACAACATTGGTCTTCTATCTAATTTTCTTAAGGGAATGGTCAAGTTGAGGCTTCTAACATGATTCTCCTAAAAAATATTCTATATAATTGTTAATAAATTTGGGAGAGATTGGTATGTACATATCAATCCTACATTGTGTGCCTATAGGAATAGTATCTGTACACCTATTAGAGATTCACCTTTCTCACTTGTTTATGGTTTTGAAATTGTTTAACCACTTGAAGTTGGGATTAATTCACTTAGGGTGTTGACAATTGGCTATATGCAATGATGGAGGGCCGAGTTAATGTCGTACAGGAGGGGGCTACCTCTAGAGCTTTCTTTCTTACTTGGGCTCCCTGCCATAGAATAGTAGGGGCCGGGCCATAGAATTGTAGGGAGGATCTTCACTACTAGCTCCACCTTGATAAACATAGGAACAGGTGTGGATGCAAGTTGGGGATTATGTCGATTATGTCCATAAGAAACTATAGGCGGCCCAAGATGGGAGCATTGGTTAGTAGCATTGCAGAAGAAATTGCATTGAGAAGGGAAGCCTAAGGCTCTTCACCATAATAGTTGGGGGCACATCTCCATTGCCTAATTGTTGTCATCAATGGAAACACATGATTTACATGCTATTGGTAAACCTCATAAATGAAGATACCTAACTTTTGGTACTCAGAAAATTGTCTAAGTATGAAATTGGTTTACAATAGTAATTTTTTTATATGTAAAATATTTCTAACGTCATATTATGACTAGAAAAGTTAGATGGAGATAGTATACATGTTGATGATGATTTTTATAACCTCAGACATTAGTACAAAGATTATGAAAAAGAAATATCCACATTTTACTAGTGAAACAAAACAATGGAATTAAAGGTAAAGGAATTATTTTGTTTAAAAAATAATTACTTAACCAATTAGGGTTGACATCCTAGATGTTTACTCTAATTTGGAAAAGTATATTATGATCTTAGCTGACCTAGCAACAATTTTTGAAAAGGCATGATATTTATGCAAAGGACATCTTGCAAAAAGAAGTGTGCAATTCTATTGTAATAAGTGATATGCAAACCTTTTGTGAAGCGATATATGAAAATTTTTTGAGAACCTAATTTTTTGATCCAAGATTAAGCTGAGGTTAGAGATTAATCAAGAAAGAAGTTATAGCACTTATATACCTAAGGACTAATTAATCATTTTGGTAGTGCGCTCTTCTTGCATCTACTATACTACAACTCCTAATAGGGATTCAAAGTCTCCCAAGAGGGACTCTCTATACTAAATTTTCTCATTGACTCCTAAAAGGATCCATCCTCTACCAAGGAACATATATATCAGTATATTACCTAGTGGGTATCATCCCAACCAAGGTTTTCCCTTGGCCAAGGTTTCCCTAGTTAGAAAAATATGGTGTTATGAGTTCTCTTTATGCATGGTTATTATTTAAGTTTAGCATCGCTTGTTTACTTTCTTATGCATGGTACAAACTAATTAATAATATCTAGTTAGTGAAAAAAGTTTGTAGAATACTAATTCACCCCACCCCCCCCACCTCTCAGTATTCCCTATTTCTAACAATTTGTATGAGAGCACAATTACTCAAAAGAGGCTTAATATCTTGAGTAAGATCCCTATGGATATGGAACATTTGATGAAGAACCTTGATGAGGCACTTAAACAAATTGATCTCCTTACTGAAGAAAGAGATAAGGTAAAAGATAAATATGAAGACTCCAAAGTATACATTTGAAAATTGAAGGACAAGATTGAACATCTCAAATCCAAGCTTGAATATACTAAATCTAAAACTAATGATGATGATTATTCAAAACTAAAGACAGACTACAAGATCTTGAAGCATGAATTGAAGATTACCAATCTAAAGTTTACTTTGAAGAATGATCCTAGCAAAATTGAATCTAATTTAAAGATTGAAAATATAGATCTTAGAGTGAGTCTAGCAAAGATGACATCTAAATTTGAAATATGGAAAGAATATCATGAAGAAATTCATAAGTACAACACTATTATGAAAAGAGAACTAATTTAGTGCAAGAAATAGCTTGAAAAGCTTTACATTAGTAGATAAAATCTTCATGAATCAATGTCAATACAAAGACCTACTTATGATAAGACTAGTCTTGGTTATTTATTTAAAATGACTACAAGAAACTTGAAAGTAAATCAGATCTAAAAGAGAAAGATAATTCTTGATAATAAGATTGAATCCAATCAATCTTCTAATAAATCCAAAGAAGTTGAGAAGGAAACTATGAAATTGGATGAACCTAAGCAAGTGGAATCTCCTAAAGAAACCAGGTATGAATTTAGAGGTAAATGTTTTTTATGTAATGAAATAGGTCATATGAAAAGAGATTGTATAAATAAATTGTTTAATCATGTTACAAAATTTTACTATCATAATTTCATGGTATTGGTCATAATGCAATTGATTGTAGGAAATTTAAGTATGATAATAATAGAAGAAATAGTAGAATGTCTAGAAACGCCAACCTTGTAGACAGAAGAAGATCTAATGAAATAACATCAAGAGAAAGTGGACCTTATGAAGAAAGGAAGAAGATCATGTGTTATAAGTGTAACAAGTTTGGACACATTACCTGCAATTATCAAGCATCGATTGATCAAAAAAATCCTAGAAGCAAAACCCTAATATGTTAGTTATGCAACAACTTCAAACATACAACAAAATACTGCATAATGGATAGAGGCAATAATGGAAGAAACTTCAAAAATGACAAAAAGAATCATGGAAGAAACTTTGAAAATAGAAGCAACAATTGGAGAAACTTCAAAAATGATAGAAGAAATCATGAGAGTAACTTCAAAACTAAGAAAGAAAATGAGGAACAAACATATGTAGTTAGTGAACTTTGAGAAGAACTCAATGAGGCATTTGTAAAATAATTAGATATTTTAGAAGAAAATTTAGTTGATTCTAAGACAGGAAAATTGAAGTCAATAATCGAGTTTGATCCAGCCAAGTTGAATTAAGGTTGTTCACAGCACCAAAATTGAAAACTTCATTTACAGATTGAGCTACTCATAGCGAAGTTGAAAGAAGATGTACTATAATATGTTTGGACTAGAGTTAAGTTCACTTACAATTTGGAGCTTATTAAAACAAGGTATGAAGGAAATAAGAACTACTATTATAACAAAGATAGTTTACTCTACAATAGAAGATGAAATCTATGGTTCTACAAAAAATTTTGTGAAGCAAAGTTTTTTGTATCATTTTCATGATGGAAGGAAGCTATAGTGAACCTTGGATAGTATTCAAAGATTAGATAGTTGATCTTGAGCAGATATTTGATTTTAGAGTGAAATAAACAACTTTTTTGATTGAACAAAGTACACAATTAATGCAAGTTCTAGATAAATAAAAGGAGTATGAACTAGATTATTTCTACATTTTGATAATCTTAGAAGCTAAGAGCACCTAGAAGAAGTTTGGAAAATTGATTTCGAACAAAACCCTACTCCAAAAAAGGTGTTTTATCATTTTCTACATAGAAATTCTTTGACAAATTTATTTTTAGTGTAATCATGGATATGTTAGTTGTTCAAAATGTTGAGAATATTGAGAGACTCAAATTGAAGGTTGTTCCTATGAAACCCTCAAAGGAAAACCCTAATTTGGCCTTATCAATTACTCTGAACAATATAGTGTTATTGGAAGATGTAGGAAGCTATCTATGTAGTAAGTTTGAATGTATTGGAAGTGATTTTATGAATAGAGGTATAGAAATCTTTTTCAAACATGATATGACTATTCAGCCTGGATATGAGCATCTAAAAGACTTAGACTTATTCAAATATCATTTCTACCATGAACTTGATACTGAGGAATGGACACATATTATATTAAGCAGAATCTATAATGGAAAGATTTGGATGGGAGATAATGTAGTTGACATCTCTATTAGCCTTATTCATGAGGTCATTGGTCTTAAAAAACAAGGCAGTGTACCTATTGGTGAGAAACTAGTCAAGAAGAAGGTTTAAAATTACACTAAGGTAGTTTACAATGGTAATGTAATGGTGATCAACACCATCTAACAAAATTATGTAAAATTCTTGAGCAGAATCACTGCATATTCTCCATGTGCTAGTTGTAAGAATGATGAGTTATCAACATGATTTGTTTTTGCAGCTTACAATATACATGTTGATAAAGAACAAGTGAATTTGAGTGAAATTTTGAGAGTACAACTTATTAAAAACTTAGAGAAGATTAAGAGAACCAAGAATGGTGTATTCATATTTTAATCTTTGACTAATCATATTTTCTTTCATGTACTTAAGAGATTTCCATTCTTATCAATTATTGATATTATGAGTAGTGGAAGATGTACTAAGGAAAAGATAACAGATGTATGTAAAAGGCATCCAATAGAGAAAATCTTGGACAACGAAAATTTGATCATGAGAACATTTTAGAATGAGATGAAACTTAGATATAGAATTGCCCCTACAATTGTTGACAAATTCAAAAATGATATATGTTTTATGGTGGACATTAATCTAACCTATATCAAAGTAGCAAAACCTTTGGAAACATTTCTTGAGCCTCTAGGTTATGAATTGAGTGATGATATAGCTATTAGTTATATTGATTTATTGTTGAAATTAGATATCGATCAAGCATCATACATATTTGAAACATGTGAGGAGATAACCCAATTAGCCTACCAGGCATCATTAGAAAAGGCATCTTATAAGAAGATTGCATTTGTAATGAAGAAAGCACTATTAGAGGTCAATATGTCAAAAGAAGAATCATAAGCAGTAAGACAAACTATGTCCAGAATGAAACAAACTAGTGAACAAGGTGTAATGTATGTGACACCTCTATTAGTTGGCCAAGCATTAGGTGTATCTATTCTAGAAACTCCTACAAAACAAAGCATTCCATATGTTGTTGTATCAATTGAACAACCAAGTGGATCCAAGAGATAGTCAAAGAGAATCAAGAAACAAGCTATTGGACCTTAAAAGAGAAAGAAGACATTGTTGACAATTGAGGACTCCAATGATGAAGAAGAAGAAGAGGAACTAGAAGAAAAACAACCAAAGAAAGTTATTGTTCTTAAGCAGCCAGCAAGTAAAACAAGGCAACCATGGAAACCTAAGATATAAAAGGTTAACACAACCATTTTTAATGAAGATAAATTTGTACAAATGAATAAGTTCTATGATTTGTACAATGACTTTGAGAAGGAATATATATATGATTATAAATTACTTGAAACTTGAGAGCATTAAAGGCTTTTAAAATCAAAATCTCTATGATAGAGACTTATAGGAAAGAAAACACTATTTCATTAAGAAGACATGGAACTTTGAAAGTCAATGCTGAGAACTATGTGTAAGATAGATGATGAAGATGAAATCAAGAAATTGATGAAGAAACTAGCACCTTACTTGCGAAGTAAGATGAGACCATTTCTATTCATGGGAGGAGAAAAGAATGTTATTAGAAGTGAAACTATAGCATCTATCAATCAAATGATGAGTGAACTAAAGGCAAAACCCTCTACTATAGAGAAAACCTTAGAAGTATTAGTAAGTGGTGATACTACATAGATTAATCAGACAAATGTTACTATTAACATTGATGAAGACTTGTTCAATCAACTTGAGCCTCTTTTTGAATATATTAAGGGTTGGTTGAAACAAATTAAAGAAGAGAAAAGACAGATACATGAAGAAAAGAAGAAGATTGAAAAAGCCAATCTGAAATTGCTTGAAGAAGAAAGAAGCAGAAAGAAGATGAAAAGAGGAAAGAAGAAGAAAAAGAGAAAAAGTTGGAAGAAGAGAAGAAAGAAAGAGATTAAAAAAAGAGATAAAAAGGAAGAAGAAGAGAGAAGATCAAAGAAGGAAGTAGAGGAGAAACAAAAGGAAGATGAGTTGAAAGCATCTAGCTCATCCTCTCTTATATCTCTTGCTAACCTTACATGTGATGATGACTATCAATCTAACTTGATCTCATCCTTGACAAATTTTTTTGGGAAGAATAAGAAGGTGAAAAGTCTACAGAGAGCACTAATGGAGGTGACTAATAGATTGCATAGAACCCTCATAGCCAAACACATTGAAGCAGATCTTGAATAGAGAGCACAAGCAGTTGTGAAATTGGTTGATGATGAATTTACAAACTTATTGAATGTTGCTAAGTCTAAGGCTCAAATTTCACATGATACTAATATTTTTAGCACCATTTGTCAAAACATTCAGAATAATTTTTTGAGTCTTGATACATGTATCAAGGAACTCCAAAGATGTCAACATGTTGGCAAGGTACTATACATCAAATGTAGTTCATCTCATATGTTGACCAAAGATGTGGATAAAATGATTCAAGGTAAGATAAGTGAGTCAGAAGCTCTAACTAGTTAGGTATAACAAACCTCTTGCAAAATTGATGAGTTAGAAGGAAAAGTTGCTAGTGTACACTCATAACATCAGGAAACTAGAATTTGAAAAAGATCTTATTATGAAGAGACTATCTAAATTTAGAAAGTATTTCTTTAAATATATCAGTCATTGGAAGACAATTGGAAGAATGTGTCAAAGCCAAAGACACTTGTGCAAACTTCACCTACTCTAACCTTAATGCAGTTGAGACTACATCATATGCTTGATGTGCAATGCTCACTACTGCCAAAGTAGAAAAGGATACATGGGAGAAAGGTATGGATAGTTTAAAGGAAATTTTTGATGACTATATGAAGATGTTAAACAACTTAAGGCAGCAAGACAGTGTTTTGACAGCAGTCAGACAACTCTCTTTTTTAACAATTTTTTAAATTTTCTAACCTTTGTCATTGATGTCAAAGGGGGATAAGTTGCAGAAGAAAATTGTATAGTAAGTTATGTATGTAGCAATCATATTCAAAAGGGGACCAATTAAGTAATTGAACATTTGTAATATGTAATGTAATAGATGATAAGTATTGTAAGTTTTTGTTAAGGTTTTGTCACTTAGACAATTTTCCTTACTTTGTTGCCATTAATGCCAAAGGGGGAGATTTTTAACAATTGGCTATATGTAATGATGTAATTAATTTTGTTAATGGAAACACATGATGTACATACTTGTGGGAAACCTCAGAAATAAAGATACCTAGCTTTTGGTACTTAGAAAATTTTCTAAGTATGAAATTGGTTTACAATAGTATATTGTTTTATATGTAAAATGTTTCTAACGTCATATTATGACTAGCAAAGCTAGATGGAGATGGTATGTATATCGATGATGATGTGTATAAACTCAGACATCGATACAGACAATATGAAAAAGAGATATTCATGTTTTACCAGTGAAATAGAATAGTAGAAATTAAAGGCAAAGGATTATTTTGTTTACAAAATAATTACTTGACCAATTAGGGCCAACATCCTAGATGTTTAATCTATGTTGGAAAAGTATATTATGGCCGTAGCTGACCTAGAAGCAATTTTTGAAAAGTGATGGTATTTATGCAAAGGACATCTTGCGAAAAGAAGTGTGCAATTGTATTGCAATAAGTGATATGGAAACCTTTTGTGAAGTGATATATGTGAAGTTTTTGAGAACCTAATTTTGTGATCCAAGATTGAGTTGAGGTCAGAGATCAATCAAGAAAGAAGTTACAACACTTATATACCTGATGACTAATCACTTGTTTGGGTAGTGAGCTCTTCTTGTAATTGGAAGTGCATATTTGGGCAGTAAGCTCTTCTTGTATCTATTGTACTACAAATCCTAACAGGGTTGGGATCTCCCAATAAGGATTCAAAGTCTCCTAACAAGGACTCTCTATACTAAATTTACTTATTGACTCCTAACAAGATCCATCCTCTAACAAGGAACATATATATCAGTATATTATCTAGTGGGTATCATCCCCACCAAGGTCTTTCCTTGACCAGGGTTTCTCTAGTTAACAAAATATGGTGTTGTGAGTTCTCTTTATGTGTGGTTATTATTTATGTTCAACATTACTTGTTTACTTTCTTATGCATGGTATAAAGTAATTTATAATATCCAGTTGGCGACAAAAGTTTGTAGAATATTGAATCATGCCCCCCCCCTCTTAGTATTCCCTATTTCTAATAGTACCTCTTAGAGGCCTTCTAACAAATGAAGATTACAAAATTATGTGGCTACAATAACTTAAGTTTTTAGATGAGTGTAAGAAAGAGACTTTTGATCACATAAGAATCTATAAAAAATGAATGTCACAAAGATATACTAAGAAGATTCATCCTAGAGAGTTTCAATTTGGAGAACTATTCCCACAAGAGAATCACAATACTAATAAAAATAGATCTTAGAAGGGGAATTTTAAACCCGATTGATTTGGTCCCTACATTATTACTACAGCTTTTGGCTTTGGTGCTTACTTTCTTTTGACACTCGAGGGAGAACACATCCATAATCCAATCAATGTTATTCACCTTAAGAAGTTTCATGCCTAGTAATTGTGCTTGTGAGAGCTTTATACATACTTTATGATCTTGAAAATATTTGAAAAAAATCAAATATAGTCCTAAAAAAATCTATGAAGCATAAGATGTCCCGAAAAAATGATCATCTTAGTGAAAAATTAACAATAGTTGCTTTGATGTATCACCAAAAAAATCAAATATCTCAAAAATACCAAAAACTAATTAAGAAGTCTTGAAAATTTATTTTTTCCAAATGGTGAAAAACTAGAAACATGTGCTACTTGAGGCCTATTCACCTTTATTTATTAGCTCATGACTTTGACACTTAGGCATTCACTTCATTATACCTACTTGTCTCCTAGTCTAGAATTGATCTTTGTGTAGGTTGAGGAGGCACAAACTATCTCATCTCTTAGGTCTCTAGGGTGCATTAGTATTCAATGGCTTCACCATGCAAACAATTTTTCTCAACACTTTCCTTGACACTTAGTGTCTTGAGCTTACACCTTATTGCCAGTCTTGCATTATGATATCTCTCACTTGTAGAAATGCATCCTAAATAATCAACACTTTATTTTCTCTTTCAAATAATTCTTAAACTAAAATGGACTGATATATGCTTAAGCTTTTTCTTTGTGTATTTCTTACATTGATTTTTATGAGTGTTCCCTCCTTAGTCTCTCAAGAATGTCAATGAACTAGTGTTAGAATATTTAAAATAACTAAGAGAGGGGTGAATCAGTTATCCAAGGTCCAAATGTACCAATTGAAAAAAAAAAAAAAACACTTAAATGATTTTAGATCTTATCTTTTAGTTTCTTAGTCTCTATTGTAAACTATTTCCAACATTAATTAGTTATCCATTATTCTTAAAAAATTGACTTGCGAAATGTAAACTTAAATTAATAAAGCATCACAATAACATTTACGCATGTTCAACACTAGGATTTTACGTGGAAACCCAATTTGAGAAAAACCACCAGCAACATGTCACTAATTTTCACTCTTTTGAAGTGAGCCCTGTTAGGAGCCAAACTAGTTAATGGTTACAATACACACTATTAAATGTGACCTTGTTAGAGGATCTCAAGACCATATTAGGAGTGGCATTGTTAGAGGACTTTTGAACATTCTATTAGAATGTCACCTAACTAAAGGATTTACATAGACTATTAGGTCCTTATGACTATTAGGTCAACCTTGATAAAAGAATTTCAAATATTGTTCACAATTGTTAAAAAGTAACAAAATATTTGATCTATTTAGTACAACAAATCAACTAACATTGCATGTCCAAATCTTTGTTCAACTCTCAATATCAATTCCTTGTCTTACTTCCATTGTCATTTAAAAATCAAATTTGCTTGACAACCCTTTGAGAAATCTGTTGAGATAATGGGTGTTGCACACATTGCATAATATTGTTATATTTTATTATTTTATTTTGTTATGTAATATTGTGCCTAGATGGACGTGCAACATGTAAAGATTCCCATGAAATATTTTTGATGAGTTGTATTGTAACATTGTAATAATATTTTATGTAATTATTTAATATTGGGGAAAAGAATTAAATGCCCAATATTAAATATGGGGTTAGTGGGTTAGGTAGCACATGGTTTTAGCACATGGTTTATGTAATACCACTTGGTGGTTTTGTGGGACTTGCTACTATATAAACAGCCACAAGGGTAGTTGTTGTATAGAGAAAGAGAGTGACAAGGAGAAGACAAAAAGGCAAGAGTCGAGCGGGACAAGGCTTGACAGGTTAGCCAAAGGAGCATTTGTGAAGGTTGAAAACATGGCATGGGATGTGTGGATTCATGCTTGTTCACATAGTTTGCTCGGTTGTGGCTATGGCCATGAAGGCTTCCATGGTTGTATGAAAATGGTATTTTTTCTGAATAATACATGGTGATGGATGCTTTTGGAGGCTGGGTTTTTCCCTCAATGAGGGTTTCCTAGGGTATATCTTGTGTCACAATTTTGTGGGTATGTTGTCTATTCTCTTGCATGTGGATTTTAATTCTGTGTTTATTTTAGATCTATTATGGATTATGTGGAAACGGTTATATTCTTTATTGCCAAGTTTCCTTACAAGTGGTATCAGAGCTACGGTTTTATTATTGTAACCCTAGATTGAATCCATGGGAATGCATGAGAGGATAAAAGAAAGGGCAAGATATATGAATAATTATTACAGATCTAAGGGCTTTGGGTTTGCTCTTATGATGGGATGTTAAAATATTTGGGCTTGTGAAATTGTTGGACAAAAGATTTTTCGGATGTTTCATTTAAATGAGGGTGTTGGGGGGTAGCTTGCAAAAATGACCTCCTGGGTAAAAACAAACCTCACCATTGGATCCGGGTTGACATTTCCATAAATTTTGATATATAATATGCCCTAGTTTGGCCATGTTCAGAGGAAATGAAAGATTTTTTTGGTTTCAGCCCATGATGGCCGTCAAATTTAATCCCGTCAGAATTTTTGTCACTGAAAAAAATTAAAAATGAGTACTGAAAATGGTAAAAAGACTGTCTTAGTAAAACGGCCATAACTTTCTCTCAGAATGTCGGATTTCAGAGTTCTTATAGGCGTTGGAAAGCTAATTCAGAGCACTAAAAGATGGTGTAAGTTTAGTTCTATGATTTTAAAAAAATTTAGGTTTTAAGAGCCCTAAAGTCAGATGTTATTTATTTTGAGCACGAATTGGGGCATAACTTGGGCATACGGAGTCAGATTTTGGACTTCGAGTAGTCAACGGAAAGCTCTTGGAGAGCTCTACAAATTGGTTTAGATTTGGTGTAGGTTTGGCATGATTTATTTGGTGATATATTGATCTGAAAAGTTTATAGGTATATTTTGACTATGGTAACATTGTGAGTTTATGGCATTGGAGACTTAAGATTTGATGTCATTGTATACTCAATTCATATTTCAGATTGGTCTCATGATGATATAGTTATCAGTGTTTGGATTTGGATATGTATGATGACTTGTTGGGTCTACAAGTTGTGCAATGTTGTAAGCGGTCTATACTTACAGGTTGCATTTATAGCTTGGTTATGGGTTGTCTTTGCCCATTGATCTTTCATTATTGATGCATATTCAGATTGGTGGCTTGTATTTGGGTTGTCTATGCCCTAAGTCACATGATTTACTATTTTCTTCATGTAGAAGGGATGAGATGTTGTTACCAGGTACAGTCATGGTGGAGGATTGTGGTTGACTATGCTGACAGGTTGGACATATTGAGAGCCAGATGCTCGGTTCATGGATGTGATCATGGTGTCATGGATTTTGGCATGACATGATTGGTTATACAGGTACATCCTTGATGTTCATTAGCTTGGATTTCTAATTTAGTTATGGTGGTATATCTTCTTGGTTGAGGATCATGGTTATTTGGTTTATTTTGAAGAGCTCATGATTTGCACTTTGAGTTCTTTGATAGTTTGATGCCTTGGTTGATTCTCATGGTTAGAGGATGGGCTTTCATCATGATGTCATGGATAGCTTAGATACACGATTTAGTGGGAGCTTGTGACAGTGATGGGGTGATAGTGCAGGATTAGTTCCTGGTTTGGTTTGGATCTTGAAGTAGGAGATGGATTTTATGATGCCATAGGTGACTTGGTACCACAGTTGAGTGGGAGTTGTTGGCATTGATATATTTATTGAGTGTTTGCAGATGTTGGAGGTTTGTCTTAGATCCTGTTGCTGCAGAAGCGTCTTTGACATTTGCATGGTGCACTTGTTATCTTCATGGTGTTTGAAGATGGTTAGATCTTGAGGACTCATGGAGTTCTTGGTTATTTTCATGGTGTATGGAGATGGTTCTTTCCTGGTATGTGGAGATGGTTTTCTTCATGGTGTGTGGAGAAGGTTACATCTTGAGCACTCACAGGGTTCTTGGAAAAGGTGTGATTTATGCTTTTATTTGGCATGTTATCCTTGGTGTGAGGATGGTTTCATTATTATGTCATGGTATACTCTTGATACGCGTTTAGAGTTGTGACATGTTATAGTATGTTCATATGGAGCATGTTATCTCTTTAGTTGAGATGGTAAGATCATGTTGTCATGTTTATGTTCCTGAGGCCATGGTTGGAACTTTGACATTGATCTTGGTTTAGTTTCTTGGTATTGAGTACACTGATCATAAGCTAGATACTTCATGATATTGCTATGTTGCATTTGGAGTTGGCATGGATTGATTGGTTATAGGTGCTCATGGATACTTAGAGACGATGGTGACGCTGATTTCTCTTGGATTAGAGAAGTATTTGTTGGGATGGTTGATGGTTTCAGCAAGAAGTCCGAGGGGCAGTCACCTGATATGGACTTGAGAGGAGATTGTTCTTAGATGAGTCTTGGTTGGAGACTTGGGTATCTTGATGAGCATTCTCATTCCCCACTCTTGATCTACTCGGCGGTTTGCTACTTGAGAGGTATAGCCCATTCTTTCTCTCAGTTGCATTATATTTATGCTTGTCTTTCATGGATATGGATCTTGAGCTATGGTACGTGAGTTAGTTCTGGAGGGTTCATTTGAGAGATGATTTAGCATTGGTTATCTCCATGTGCATATGTTATTATGCTGGTTGAGTTTGGGAGATGGTTTTATATTTGGGCATATTCCTTGGATTAAGAATGGTTATTCCTTGGTTTAGGAATGGTTTATTGAGTTTGATCTTCTTGTGAGAGGCTTACATCCATGATTAGTTATATGGTATGGTTTGGGTGTTGTTGAGGCTTCTTGTTGGGGTTTTATGGAGGAGATCATACTTGCATAGTTTACATCTAGAGATGTGTGTAGAAGGACATGGTACAGGTTATGATTTGCATGATTTCTCTAGTCTTGGTTATCTTCCTAGATGTTCAGTTTTGATTATATTGGATTTGAGATTGGTTGGAGATTGTGAACACTAGTTTGTGCTCATGTATGTCATGTGAGAGATGACATGGTTATTTCTTTATCTCTTTCCTCTGTTGGTTGTGGTGAACTTGGGAGAGCATTGGAGACTTCTTATGAGAGTTTTTCTTGCAGGATATCAGTTTATGTATTGTGGATGTCCTTGATACTACATGGATTCACTTCTTTGAGATGTTGTGAGTGGATTGGTTATAGATTTGACATTATCTTTTGTAGTGGGAGCTTCTTGGTATATATGTGGTAGGTATTTCTCTTGAGGCTTGTGATTGCAGGTTATAGATTGGATATGTTGGTGATATGAGAATTCACTTGTTATACCTTTGAGGTATGGATAGTTGGATGGGTTTGGACTTACTATGGGTGCTATTTTAGCTATGGATATTTTGACAACTACTAATACATGTGATTACCTTTGGATCAGGTTTTTTGTGCTTGGAATTTCAGTTGGTACAGGATTTTATGATCTTCTAATGCGACAGGTTGGGTGGCTTTCTCTTTGGATGGCTTCTATGTATGTCCAGTGGAAGTGGCATAATAGGAGGTGAGATCATTCATGTTCGAGATGCTGGATACTTTGATTTTGTTTTGGGTACCAGGATGGAGCACTTGGTGTATTTTGATCCATGATGGTGGATGTGCTGGGAGGGATTGTTCCCTTGTTCATTTATGTGGCTACGGATTGACCCTATGCAATGTATACAACAAGTGGGAGATTGTTGAGATAATGGGTGTTGCACACATTGCATAATACTGTTATATTTTATTATTTTATTTTTTTATGTAATGTTGTGCCTAGATGGACGTGCAACATGTAAAGATTCCCATGGAATATTTTTGATGAGTTGTATTGTAACATTGTGATAATATTTTATGTAATTATTTAATATTGGGGAAAAGAATTAAATGCCCAATATTAAATGTGGGGTTAGTGGGTTAGGTAGCACATGGTTTTAGCACATGGTTTATGTAATACCACTTGGTGGTTTTGTGGGACTTGCTACTATATAAGCAGCCACAAGGGTAGTTGTTGTATAGAGAAAGAGAGTGACAAGGAGAAGACAAAAAGGCAAGAGTCGAGCGGGACAAGGCTTGACAGGTTAGCCAAAGGAGCATTTGTGAAGGTTGAAAACATGGCATGGGATGTGTGGATTCATGCTTGTTCACATAGTTTGCTCGGTTGTGGCTATGGCCATGAAGGCTTCCATGGTTGTATGGAAATGGTATTTTTGCTGAATAATACATGGTGATGGATGCTTTTGGAGGCTAGGTTTTTCCCTCAATGAGGGTTTCCCAGGGTATATCTTGTGTCACAATTTTGTGAGTATGTTGTATATTCTCTTGCATGTGGATTTAAATTCTGTGTTTATTTTAGATCTATTATGGGTTATGTGGAAATGGTTATATTCTTTATTGCCAAGTTTCCTTACAAAATCACCCTTCACTTCTTTCTCAATTAAGCCTTCTTGTTAGGCTCACCAATCAACAACATCAGTAACAGATGCAACTATTTGGAACTCCTTCACACACACTCTCTACTACAAGTTTTCCTCTATACCTCTTTAAATTGGCTGTTGAAATCTTTTTCTGCTTAATGAGCACCATAGATCTTAGGATTCATGATTTGATCCATCAAATACAATGTATATAATTGTCATTATGTTTCTCTTCTTCTTTTCCTGAAACTTCTCCTTGAATTTACCTCATAGGTCATTTACCTAATTCTCTCCTAGAATTAAATGTTCCAACTCATCGATACTTATCTTCAACACATTTTCTCTATCCCAAGAAATCAACTTAGTTAGTTGGAAATTATGAGTTCTCACATATAATTAAAATGTTATTCCTCGGCCAACACTAAGTTATGGCACTCAATCATCAGTGAATTTCTTGGCCTCTATAGAACTTCTTTAGATCAACATCGACATTGTCACTCAGCTGATATTGATGCTCGGTCAACATTGAATTCACTCGACACTTACTATGGTTCAATTGACACTAGCATCACTCAACATTTACATCAAAATTCCTTTTCCTTCTTTGTTACTCAGTCAAGCTTACATACGTAATCTATCTTTTTTCACATTGTCACTACTTGAACTTTATTGTCTTCTCCTCTTTCAACATGATTTAAATAATCATTCTGTCTTGTTAAAGTCTAACTAATCAAATATCCATTTCTAGTTTCTTCTTCATAACTCAATATTTTCTCTAGATGCTTTTGTAATGAAAAACTTCTCAAATCCTCTTCATCAATCAAATAGATATGCCATTTAGATTAGATAGATAATTGTCTCATCAATAAATTTGAGATCAATGACAATACAACAATTGTTCCAATTGTAATTTTCAACAATCTCCCTCTTTGGCATTTATGGCAACACCTCAACAAAATATTTGTAGAGATACTTCATGTTACCATAAAATCCAAGATTTCTATAGACTTTGAATAACACTCTCAATATGTCAAATATTTGATTAATATCCTTAGTTTCATTTTGAAATCCCTCTAAGTAATCACACCTATCTTGAATGGTCTCCCTCTTTGAAGATAATCTCTCCTTTATGAAATCTCTCCCTCTAAGATTTCAATCTCTCCCTATTTCTCTCTAATACTTTGTGCAATATTATGCAATCTCTCCCTCTTTGATAACAATGCCAAAGACATGATCTATTTGCCTCATTTGCTTCATACATCTTGAATATGTAGATAATTGCATGTCAGGTCTAAATTCTTCATTTGTCACCTTCATATGACTTATTTCTTATGTTATTTGTCTTCTTCACTATTGCATAATGAAACTTATAAAGTAGAACTTTTTGCATCAATGTGTAAGGTAGTTTGATTAACACATTTGATGCATTGCTTCTCTATAGCTTTAAGTATCTTTTCTTAGGGGAATCACCCCCATTTTACCTCTAGATATTCATGAGCATCCTTAGGTAAAGTTTTAGTGAATATGTCAACAATTTCCTGCTTTGTATTCACATATTCCATTTTTACTTCTTTGTCTTAAACTATCTCTCTCAAGTAATGATACTTGATAGCAATGTGTTTTGTATTTGTGTGCATAACAAGGTTCTTTGATATATTAATAGCACTTGTGTTATCACAATAGATAACCACTAAATCAGTAATTTCCTCCTTCATACCTTTCAATAATTGTTTGATCCAAATGATATTTGAACAATTTACTATTGTTGCCACATACTCATCTTCAGTTGTTAATTGGGAAATGTAGTTCTATTCCTTTCTTGTCCATGAAACTAGTCTCTTTCCTAGAAATAATGCACCACCACTTGTGCTCTTTTTGTCATCAATAGTTCCTACCCAATAAAAATCAATAAATACCTTTAGTTCAAACTTACCATTTTTCATGTAATACAATCCATAGCCTTTTGTTCCTTTCAGGCATCTCAGTATTCTCTTTATTGCCATCATATGATTGTCCTTAGACTTGCTAAAAATTTAGCAACTATCCCAAAAATTAATGCAATATATAGTCTGCTATAAACAACATATTGTAGTTTACCAATTATTGATCTATATTGTGTTTAGCTCACATTAGCAAAATTTTCATATATTGTGTCTGGTTCCCATTAGCAAAATTGTCATTCTTAGATAGTTTGTGTCTAGTAACCATAGGTGTACCCACTGGTTTGGAGTCTTCCATCCCAAAAAAATTTGGTATCTCCTTGATATATTTGGACTAGGTAATGAAGATACCTTGCTTCATTCAATATACTTGTAAACCAACAAAGAATTTTATCTCAACGAATATTGACATTTCAAATTCCTTCTTCATTTCATCAACAAATTTTTTGCATAATGCTTCCTTTCCTCAAAATATAATATCAACAAAAAAAATTCAGATAACAATACTCATTGTTCTTTCCAATATTCAAATATAAATTAATGTTATCATTTGTCCTTGCAAAACCAATCTTCACCAAATAATTATGAATTATTTCATACCATTCTCTAGGGACTTTTTTAAACCCATATAAAGCTTTATGTAATTTTCATACCATGTTCTTCTTGTCAGAATCCACAAATCCTTCAAGTTGTTCTATTTATACTTCTTCTTCCAGTATCCCATTCAGAAATGTAGATTTGACATCCATTTGATATACCTTGAATCCTTTACAAGAAGAATATACAAGAAATGTTCTTACTCTTAATCTTTCTATAGGGGAAAATTATCCCCCATAGTCAACACCTTCCTCTTGTGCATATCCTTTGCATACCAATCGATCTTTATTCCTTGTGACTCCACCTTTCTCATTCAACTTGTTTATGAATACCCACTTTGTTCCAATAACATTTTTTCCTTTAGGTCTAGGTACAGAGACCATGTTTTATTATTTTAGTCTATTCAATTTCTTCATTCATATCCTACATCCAATCTTCATTCTTGAAAGCATCTTTCATAGATTTGAGCTAAAACTCAAAAAGTAAGAACTTATCACTTATGAGTCTTTTTTCTTGTCATAACACTAGACTCTTTATCTCCAATAATTTATTAAGATGCATGATGTCTTCCTTACACATTTTTCTACTATAGGCTTTTTTCTTCTTTTTTCTTCAACAAGTTCATCTTGAAAAATAATTTCAAGCTCATCATCTCTTCCTTGTTCAAGTTTTGGTTTAGGTCCTACATGCTTGGCATTGTCTTCCTATTTTTTGGCTTTCTTTTTTTGTGACTCAGTATCATTTATCTATTTCTTTTCACCCTCAATTTGTTGCTTGATAACTGGTTGTTGCAACTTGACATTCCTTGTTTGCTTAGGGTCTGCAACTTTGATTTCTTTTTTAGGTAGAGTTCTTGGAGCACTATCATTCACATATATGAATGAGTTGTAGTCTTTAGGTTCTATCTTGCATTCAACCTTAATTTATCACTATGTACTCATCAACTTTCTCATTTGCAACTTTCCACAACTTTGTTAGTGTTAGAGTTCAATAACTTATAAGCTACACCTTTTGAATTATGGTATGGTTATGCACCTAATGTGAAATATTTCAAAGTTTTTAGAAGCTGTAATTACAACTATTTGTAGGCTAAATAGAGTACAAGTAAAGAAAGTTACAAATGCTACACCTTTTGAATTATGGTATAATTATGCACCTAATGTGAAATAATTCAAATTTTTTGGAAGCTGTAAGTACAACTATTTATACTTTGAATAGAGTACAAGTTAAAAAAGGTACAAATGCTACACCTTTTGAATTATGGTATGGTTATGCACCTAATGTGAAATATTTCAAATTTTTTGGAAGAAAATGTTACATACTTAAAGACAATAGGAATGGAAAACTTGATGCTAAAAGTGATGAAGGTATATTCCTATAATATTCTACCAAGAGCAAATCTTATAAATTTTTGAACTCTAACGCTAAAAATGTTATGGAAAATGAAAATCTGAAAATTGATGAATACACAGAGATAAATGGGGCATGTTTTCTTTTGTCTCCTTCCTATGGGTGTGGCTTTGATGATTGTAAGTGTTTCTTTATTTGATCCCTCAAAAAATTAGGACATTTGAGGCATCATCCTTGTCTAATACATCATTTTTTCACACATGGCCATACTTGGGGGCTATCTTAGAGCTTATGCCTTGATACATAGGTGTAATATTGCAAAATTAAACTTAGGGAACCTATTATCAAGTCATCTTTACCTTTATGTCTCTATGTCTTATTCTAGGTTCCCACATTTTGGCTTGATGATAAAAACAAGGACCTATCTAATTGACCCTTATAATTTCACTTTGTATTTTCATGTTATCTTGTATTTTAAGCTTACATTTTGAGTGAGGAGAGAGTCTCCTTTGTCACTTTTGGGATAAGTCATCAAATTCACTTGATCACCTTTTCTTCTATCTCTCAATCATGTATTCATCACCTTTCTTGATTGTTTATCATCATTTATCTTTCATATTTTTTCTATCCTATCTCCATAAGGGGTTAATTATGTCATCTTACCTAATCAATCTAAAGTGGTCAATTTCAAAACATAAGTACATATCATAAATATTATAACTAGTATCAATATTTGATAGCATCACATATCATGGTACAAAAGAAAGAAACATGAGCATATATCAGCATCATACAAGAAAGTAAATTATGAAAAGTTAAGGTTTATCCTAGACATAAAGAAAATGAGATAAGTACACAAGCATGATCAAAATATGAATCTAGTATCTCATATATA
Organism: Cupressus sempervirens; assembly: GCA_028749045.1. Lineage (NCBI taxonomy): Eukaryota > Viridiplantae > Streptophyta > Pinopsida > Cupressales > Cupressaceae > Cupressus > Cupressus sempervirens. The sequence goes on along the minus strand of CM053787.1, from coordinate 564,507,984 downwards.
TCATGATAAATTTGTACAATAATAATGTGAAATAAAAATATATATATCAAGTGTCTCAAAATATCAAATGCCAAAATGTAGGGGCCCTACTACAATCTAAGATTGGCCACACACTATAATTTTTCTTTCCTTTATGAATAATGTGGTTCCTATCACTCTAGAGGCACCAACACTAGGTATCCCCCATAATAGTATGCCTTCCTAGCCCCATGTCTCTACATGTGTTCAGACTCCATCCCACTCATTACAGAGTGCCTACTTTCTAGTATGGGCATTAGCCCATGCATCAATTAGCTTTTGGTTTCTCACTTATATGATCATCCTTTCCTTTTGTAGCTCTAATTATGTCATCCTCAATTCCATAACTATAGCCCACAACTCTTCCTCTAGTTGTATTATCCTATCTTCCTCTCCCCCCAGCCTCTACCCTAGCTATCTTTGTACTATGAGTAGTTTGGAACATTTTGACCCTTAGGATCCACTACTATATACACTATGTAGTAATAGGTTGCTCTAGCCCCATGTCTCTCTACATCTATGTGGGTTTTTTCTTGCTTTTCCCTGAGTATCAACTCCTTAGATCAAGCCTCATCTTGAGCACCTAGTAGCTACTTATTTGTCACAACTATAGTATTCCAAGCATACTATAGCTCTTTTCATTCTTCTCTCAACTCTACCTCTAGTTGAGCCACTCTATCATCATCCCTTTATGCCCTCTCCTTTGGTTAAGCTAGTTGTCTCTCCCTTGATCTAGGTCCTAATCCAGAGCCCCTCTCTACTCATACCTCTGCACTAATCTCTCCTCTAGATCATCCTTTTCCATCTCCATTGTCATCCTTCTAGTCCTAGATCAAGCGTATGGTCTTCTACTAGAAGGGAGACTTCTCTTGGTCCCACTAGTATTTCATCCTCTCTTTCCTCCATCTCCATCATCATCCTAATCATCTCCTCCTCATGGAGAATCTCTCTGGGTTAGATCCATGAATATTTGGAAAGAGTACTATTTTATCCATTTGCAACACTCTAAAGACATCCTTAGATCTATCACTACTAGCAATAGGTCCCATGTCACCTACTACACCTACTGAGTCTCATGAAGACACACATCATATCTTAGCATCAAGGCCCATCCTATACCCTCCTATGCATGATATCTAGGATAATTTTTTACTTCTATGCTCACTCTCTATTGGCATCTAAACTATCACCACATGCTATTGATCACAAATCTCTTTGCATGCCTCCCCACTAGTGTCTAACTATAGAAAATATATGATATCTTATCTCTTGCCTTACCTACTAGTCATGATCCACATAATGTCTTCATTTCATTGATGATAAGTCATCTAACCTCCTTTGCCAGTATGGAGTATCTACTACATGTGTCTATAGCATAAAAAATTAAGTATATGTATATATAGGCTTAGCCTCCACAATTTCAATTGTACCCTAGGGTGGATCATAGAAATATGATCCCACACCCAGATCTATGCCAGTACTTTTCCACAAACCCAACTCTTCCCCTCCATGTAGACTATATCACATAGCTTAGGATACATGTTTGCTAGGATAGAGGGTCCCCATGCCATTTGAGAAGGGTGTCAAAATTGATCCATTACAAGGAAACTCCATCCGCACTGGAAGCCTCTCTGGCTCCTATCTATACCAAGTAAGTATCCAATCAATGAATAGAGAATGCATGCAACTAGATAATTATTAATATAATTGGCCATCATGTGATTCCACAGAATTATGCGATCGAGAATAATGTCATCACTGAAAACTATCTACATGGACTATTATCACCATAATGTGGCAACTATCTCCTCATGAGGTTATTGACCTAGGTGGACCTACATCAAAGAATTTTCAATTATCAGTATCACCACAAGGATAAATCTCAAGAAATAAGTGAAACTATCAAGATACTCACTAGATCACCATGACAAGGAATGTGAAGGATTTCATACTGATGGGGACACAACCCAAGAACAGAATGGACACAACAGAAAAGGGAAATTATATTAACTGAGAAAATAAGCTAGTACAAATAGTACAGAGAAAATAAACTTTAGAACATGCCCTAAGGGCTTACAATAGCATAAATCTGGAGAATATTTCTCCTTTTAGCACCTCCTCTCAAACTCCACTCCGAACTGTCTTTTACAATGCCAGAAATCTCCTTAAATAGACCCCAGAGGGTTAAGGACTATGAGTACATTCTAGAAAGTGCTAGTAGGCATCCACTGACGAAATAGAAGGTTCCAGAAGCTGCGTTAGAAGTCAGTACAAATCTAGAAGAATCCAGAAATGGTAATCGAACTTTCGGGAGGCATAACTTTTGAACCGTAGCTCCGATTGACGAACCGTTTACATTTTTGGAAAGCTCTTGAAGCGCTCTATAGCCTTGTGGACCAGCTTTGCTCGTCCCCCATTTTTTGACCCTTTTGGAGGTCATTTAATGCCCCAAACTTGACTTTGAAGCATTCTTAGGAGGTCTCCAAAACTTGAAAAACTGCAATAACTTTCAAACAGTGGGGCCTATTGACCTGATTCTTTTTCTAGAATGCTCTAAATCATGATTACATTCATCTGGCCAATTCACACCTTCTAGTTTACCGAAATGATGGCCCAAATACATGCTCCTATTTTTTTGGGATTTTCAAATGCACTGATAGTTGAACTATGAGAGTTGGACCCTTTATTTGAGCCAAATGGGTATCCAAAAATGTAAAGACATGAAACAAAAACTAACTCTAAGTACATTTTTTTGGGTGACACAGGATTGCCCTTATACCTGTAGATGCTCCTACATCAGACACCCAGGGTAGATTGAAAAGTGACCCTGTCACTTTATGGATGGTAGAGGAAATCTCAAATGGGAAACCTCAGCTGCTGAAATCCAAGTTGAGTCCTCGATCAGCCGTCCTTTCCATTTGACCAAATACTCTTCATACTGCCTGTTTCTGGTACTCCTACCCACACGATGATCTAGAATGTCTTCTATCTCCTCCTTCTTAGAAGCAGGAATTGGACATGGCTCTAAAACCAGCTCCTCATCTGCACCATCATCATGATACTCTGTTAAATCTACAATGTTGAAAATGGGAGAAATGTGAATACCATCTGGCAGCTCCACCTCATATGCATTTCCTGAGTCATGTTTCTTCAAAAATTTGTAGGGGCCAAATTTCTTCATTTTCAGCTTTTTGTAAGTACCAACTAGAAATCTTTCTTTTCGTAAGTGCACCATGACTAGATCCCCTACTTGGAATTCCTTATGTCTTCTCCTTTGATCAGCCCTAGCTTTATACTCTTGATTCATCTTGATAATGTGTGCTTGAACCTCCTCATGTAGACGCTTGATGTGTTCAGCAAATTCCTTAGCTTCAACACTTGTCCTTTCCCCTTGTTCTATCTTCCTCAATTCTAGTGCAGTCCTTGGGCTATTCCCATATACAATTTGAAATGGTGATTTTCCAGTACTCCTATTTACAGAGTTATTATAAGAAAACTCTGCCTGTGGTAGAATCAAATCCCATCCCTTGGGCTTATCTCCAACTAAACATCTCAGCAAATTGCCCAGACTTCTATTTACCACTTCTGTTTGGTCATCAGTCTGTGGGTGATGCATGGAACTGAATTTCAAGTCCGTTCTCAACTTCTTCCACAATGTCCTCCAGAAATACCCCACAAATTTAGTATCTCTGTCAGAAACTATACTCCTTGGAAGACCATGTAGTCTTACCACCTCTTTGAAAAACAAGTCTGCAATATGGATAGCATCATGAGTTTTGTGGCATGGAATGAAATGTGCCATTTTGGAGAACCTATCAACCACCACGAATACTGAGTCATTACCCCTTTGTGTCCTTGGCAATCCAAGAACAAAATCCATAATTATGTCCTCCCATGGCCTTGGTGGAACAGGCAATGGCTGATATAGGCCAGTATTTTGACTAAACCCCTTGGCAACTTGACAAACCTGGCAACTTTGTACAAACTTCTTCACATCCTGTGTAATTTGAGGCCAAAAATAATGTTCTCTAAGAATGGCAATGGCCTTATCCCAACCAAAATGTCCTGCCATCCCTCCACTATGTTTCTCCTTAATCAGATTTTCCCTCATGGAACTCCTTGGAATGCACAATTGACTACCTTTGAACAACATGCCATCCTGAATCAAATAGTCTAACCACCTGGTTCTATCTACAGCAACAGGTTCTTTACAAGCTTTCCATACTTAAGCAAAATCAGGATCCTCGGGGTACAAATTCTTGAGTTCATCAAACCCAACTACTTCAACCTGCATTGTTGTAAGCAACAACTATCTCCTACTTAGTGCATTTGCAACCCTGTTAGATTTTCCACTTCTATGCTTCAACACAAATGTATAACTCTGCAAGAATTCTACCCACTTCATATGCCTCTGATTCAATTTACCTTGGCTATTTAGGTATTGTAATGTCTGATGATCAGTATACAAAACAAATTTATTTGGCAATAAATAATGCCTCCATTTCTTTAAGGCCTGAACTATTGCATAGAACTCTTGATCATAAACAGAATACTTATTCTTTGCATCATTCAAATTTTCACTAAAATATGCAATAGGCTTACCTTCTTGGCTTAATACAGCCCCAATAGCGCTACCACTAGCATCACAATCCACCTGGAATACTTTTCTAAAATCTGGAAGTGCCAACACAGGCTATTTAGTCACCTTCTTCTTTAGCAATTCAAAACTTCTCGCAGCTGTTGTAGTCCATTTGAACTCTTTTCTATCCCCTCTTATTGTATCAGTTAGGGGTGCACATATGCCACTGAAATTCTTAATAAACTTCCTGTAAAAACTAACCAGACCATTAAATGATCTTACCTCAGTAGCAGACCTTGGAGTAGGCCATTCCAAGATGGCTTTTACCTTCTCTGGATCCATTTTGAGACCTTCAGGTGATATAACAAATCCCAAATAGACTAACTCCCTTTTTGCAAAGACACACTTCTTTAGATTAATTAAAAATTTCTCTTCCCTTAGCCTTTCAAGGACACTACGAATATGCAGTAAATGTTCTTCCAAAGTCTTGCTGAAAATTAAAATATCATCCAAATAGACAATAACAAATTTTCCCAAGAACTTCTTAAGTACCTCATTCATGAGCCACATGAAGGTGCTTGGGGCGTTCGTCAATCCAAAGGGCATGACTAACCACTCATAAAGACCCTCCTTAGTCTTGAAGGTTGTTTTCCACTCATCTCCTTCTTGAATCCATATCTGATGATAGCCACTCTTTAGATCTATCTTTGTGAAGTACTGAGCTCCACTCAAGTAGTCCATAAGATAATCCATCCTTGGTAAAGGAAACCGGTACTTGATGGTTATCCTATTTATAGCTCGAGAATTTGTACACATCCTCCACTCTCCATCCTTCTTTGGTGCAAGTACTGCAGGTACTGCACATGGACTCAGGCTCTCTCGAATCAAGCCCTTCCTCAACAACTCCTGAACCTATCTATTTAGCTCCTCTATTTCAGTAGGAGTCATCCTATGAGCAGCCTTGTTAGAAAAACTAGCTCCTGGAATCAAATCTATCTGATGACTGATTTGCCTTACTGGTGGCAATCCATCTGGAACATTATCAGAGATAATATCTCCAAATTCCCCTAGTAAATCTGAAACTTCAAATGGTATTTCACTACTACCTTCTTTATCTTTCCTAGGAATCAAAGCATAGCACATATGCTGATGTTTCATGCCATCTAAAAACTTCCTTCCATCAACAACAGAAATCCTAGCACTGCTACATACCTTTTCACCTTCATTTTTCATGGGCTTCAATTTGTGGCGAACTCCATCCTTTGTCAGAGAGTATGTGTTTGCATGTCCATCATGTATTGCATGTCTATCAAACTGCCATGGTCTACCCAACAATAGTTGGAAAATGTCCATCGAAATAACATCACAGAGAACTTCATCATGGTAACTCCCAATTTTGAATATTACTAAACATTGTTCACTTACCAAGACTTTATGATCATCTTTTACCCAAGAAATCCGATAGGGCTGGGGATGTTTCTCCCTCTTGAGCTTCAGCTTAGAGACCATCTCTTCTGATACCAAGTTATCAGTGCTACCACCATCAATGATCACATCACAACATTTATCCTCACACTTGCATCTGGTACGGAACAAACTCCTTCGTTGTCCTAGTTCATTCTCACCACTTAGTAGGACTCTTTTATTTACCAAGGTCTCTCCTCTTTCTGCATCCTCTGAATGTGATGATTGTGCATCCTCATCCACATGAGCAACCCTAGCTTGGCCCTCAGCTCTCCTATCTGTCCTTCCTTGTCGTTGAGGGCATTCAAAGGCACGATGACCTTCTTCATTGCAATGGAAATAGGTACCACAGAAGCCTCCTCTTCCTTGTCCACGTCCTCTACCTCTTCCTTTTTGATTTCCAAAGTCTTGATCATGGGAGCGGTTGAAACCCTCATTCCTTTGGTTTCTGCTAGTACCACATCTTCATTTTTCTTTTGGGTTTCATTGCGGCCTCCAGATGATCTACCGCTTCCCCTTCCTCCTTGATCGCGCCCTCTTTGTCTTCCTTCAAACCTTTTACTCAGCCTCTCTTCAACTCATAGGGCAAACTGGTATGCTTCTTCAACGTTGGTCATTCTTACCGGACTTAATTCCTCCTGGATGCTAGGTCGCAATATAACGAGCAACCTTCTCCTTATTTGCTTCTGCATGCCCTTCTCTAATCAAGAGTTGGTAAAACTCCTCTGTATATTCTTGGACTGATCTTCTGCTTGCTTTAACCCATGCATCTTCTTAAACAGATCAAGCTCGTAGTCCACAGGAATGAATTGCTTCTTCAATTTGTCCACCATGCGATCCCATCTTGTGATCTTCTCCTTTCCTCTTCTAAGTCTTTCCAGTTGAACCTCTTGCCACCAGATTTTGGCATGGCCTTTCAGTTTGACCTTTGCAAAATTAACCCTATCTGGGTCCCTTATATCCTCATACTCAAAGTATTCTTCCAGTTCATTGATCCAATCGATCAACTCATCTGGTTTCAGATTTCCTGAAAATATACCCACTTCAATTGTAGGTCTTTTCCCAAACTTAGTAATGGCCCTAAAAAGCCTTTCCTCTACAGGATTCAGAACTTCCTCGTCAACTTCCTCTTTTGGTCCCATTACTTCCTCTTCATTGTCATCCTCACTATTGTCACTTGCGGCAACATTTGCTCCTCTACGAAGCTCCTCTTGCAATGCTTGTACCTGCCTCTGGAGGGCTCTAACCTCCTCAAGATCAATAGCTCTGGCCCTTCCACCACGCTCTCTTCATGGAGGCATCTTCTAACTCGAACCCACAACCACACAGTCCTGGTGAAAACTGCCTCATAGTCGGCGCTCTGTCTACACACTCAGGAAAACCCGCTCTGATACCACTTGATGGGGACACAACCCAAGAACAGAATGGACACAACAGAAAAGGAAAATTATATTAACTGAGAAAATAACCTATTACAAATAGTACAAAGAAAATAAACTTCAGAACATGCCCTAAGGGCTTACAATAGCATAAATCTGGAGAATATTTCTCCTTTTAGCACCTCCTCTCAAACTCCACTCCGAACTGCCTTTTACAATGCCAGAAATCTCCTTAAATAGACTCCGGAGGGTTAAGGACTAGGAGTACATTCTAGAAAGTGCTAGTAGGCATCCACCGACGAAATAGAAGGTTCTAAAAGCTGCATTAGAAGTCGGTGCAAATCTAGAAGAATCAAGAAATGGTAACTGAACTTTCAGGAGGCATAACTTTTGAACCGTAGCTCCGATTGACGAACCGTTTACATTTTTGGAAAGCTCTCGAAGCGCTCTATAGCCCTATGGACAAGCTTACTCATCCCCCATTTTTTGACCCTTTTTGAGGTCATTTAATGCCCCAAACCTGACTTTGAAGCATTCTTAGGAGGTCTCCAAAACTCAAAAAACTGCAATAACTTTCAAACCGTGGGGCCTATTGACCTGATTCTTTTTGTGGAATGCTCTAAATCATGATTACATTCATCTGGCCAATTCACACCTTCTAGTTTACCGAAATGATGGCCCAAATACATGCTCCTATTTTTTCAATATTTTCAAACGCACTGATAGTTGAACTATGAGAGTTGGAACCTTTATTTGAGCCAAATGGGTATCCAAAAATGTAAAGACATGAAACAGAAACTAAGTCTAAGTACATTTTTTTGGGTGACACAGGATTGCCCTTATACCTCTGGATGCTCTTGCATCAGATACACATCCTCTAAGGTGATCGTTATCTCTTCTCTCAAGATGTCATGCTCAAAATGGAATCTTGCATCCAACATTGTAAGAAAATCATGGTTTTCTCAAATATGGGGCATATGCAAGAGCTCTCCAAAACCCATGGCAGTCATGGTTTATATGTCCTCAGTGTCCAACTACGACACAAGGCTCAACCTGACTAGATAAGGTGCTCTAATTACTAATTTTGGAAATTCTCTATGCATGATAAACCCAAGAAAGGAAATGCATCAGAACCTATCAGTGGTAAATCATAAAGTGACTAAGGACATCAATGAATCATCTGAGACATCTACAAGTATGATTGAGAAAATCTTGAAAGAAGTTAGAGAAACTATTTAACCTGGATGATATTTCATTTATTGGCCTACAACCATATGACACTTCACATTATAAGGAGATGGTATTTAACAATCATACATCGTTTCATATGTTATCATATGACTAACTAGGGGTGGCATGTGTATGATACTCTATATGATAACCAAACAACACTTTGAGGATGACGAAATTATTTTACAAGTTTTTACGTAGCTATGGGACAACATTCTAAAATTTCTTACAAAATTTTGATGAAAATGGCTAAAATATGAAGAAAATGGACAAAAAGAGGTCAAATCAGTTAAAAATTGTTGTTACTAGTGCACTGTAGCAACAAGTTTGGTTGTACAACCAACTAAGCTCAAATCAATACTAGTCAATAGGAACTTGTCTCTCTACCATTGAAAATATCTCTACTCACTTTGACCTTACAAAATAAAAATGCACAAATGATTTGAAAATGACCTTTTGGACCACTTATAGAGAATTTTGACCTAATTTTTTAATGTCTTAGATTTTTGTGAAAATGCACCATTACCTAATTTTGACATTGTGGATCCATTTATGGGATTGAAATTGAAATTGAACTTCATCTCACTTGTCAAAATCATGTTTTTAAATTATTTCCTTCTATGCATTGTTGGTTGACCCTTCTTGAGGCTAATCTTTTGAATCTTTTGAGGCAATCATCATTTTTACCTCTTCATCTTCTCTTCTTCATCATTTCATTTCCTTCTTTCTTTGACCCAATTTCAATGTTTTATTCTTTCTGGTCAACTCTCATTATACTAGGGCATTTTCAACACTCGATGGTCAAACTTGGTTCTATGCTCTCTAAATCTCTTATCTATCATCAAAGGCCTTATTTTATCTTAATTTGATCAAATCAATCTCATTCATGCATCCTCTCTACCTTATTTTGATTTTGATCCTAAGGGGGTAAATACCTAAATATTTCAATGTTGCAAATTGATTTTTCTATATATATCAGCTATATGTTTTGCTTGGGGAAAATTCTTGATCAATCTATTCACTCTTTGGCATATCAGTTTTCATTGCATCATTTCATTTCTGATATTATCTTATCTATCAAAAAAAAATTTAGTGTTTAGTTTTCACTTCAAACTATGCATTGGAATTATCTTGTTATCTCAGCTAGTCCTCATAATTTCATCAAGTTCGGGGTTGGTTATCTCTCTATTTTTTGTTCCATCAAGTTTAGAGTCAAATCTCTTAACAATTATCTTTATGTCATCATTCTTTAACTTAATGTGTTCCCATATCACTCACACATTAGTCAATGAGGAGTAAAAGTAATCACCCATAAATGGTTTAGTAAACTATAAGCCCCCTTTTTTAGTTCTTTTAATATCTATACTAGGCTACATCTTATGCTTAATCAATTTTGTATAACTTATTAATCATTTATCTTTGATCAATTTGTCATTTTATTATTTATTTGATTATAACCTATGGTTTGACCACCTTATCCTAAGTTTTTATTTAATTAGAAGACATGCTCCCTTTTAAATTAAATAAATCAATTTTATCCTATGTGTGCACATGAAAAAGGAATTTCCTAATGTAAAACTAAAAGAAAATGTTTTTTGTCTACACATTAATGCACATTTTTCTAGGTGGGAGGAATTTATTTTTCTCCTTATTCTCCTCCACGCATCTTTTGCCTCTTAACTACATCCATTTATTTTTCCTCTTGAGAATCTTGTGCACTGAAGTCAAAACAAGAATATTTCCCCACCATAGATTTTTCCACTTAATCTCTAACCATCTACTGCTCTTTAATAGGAGGCTTTCTCCCCATTTTCTTCATCTTTTGGAGTTTATTATATTGTTATGATGTCGCACTATCACTTGCATTCTTGAAAACATGATCACATACTTTCACTCTCATTTTAGTTTACATGCATAATACCTTACTTTTATTTATTGCAATTAGCTTAGATAAAATAGCTTCACTAGGGGTTTTTTTAATACTCATATTTTATTATTAACTTCTTTAGTTGAATTTTCATCATAGCTTAGTCTTGCATTCTCATCTTAGTTTCATTTTCATTTTCATTTGAACCTTCCATTATATGGTGCAATTGAAAAGGGTCTTCATTTGACATTCAAGTGAGAGTCCATGGTTTTTTTTTTTTTAAATTGACAATACGAGGCTTGAACTAATGACCTCCCGGAAGGAAGCCATGTCAATTCACCGATGTACTACAGGTGGCTCTCAATGAGAGTCCATGTTACTACTATTATTTATTTGTCCTTGCACATCATAGATATGAAGCTCTAAACCACCATTCAAAGTTGCTAATTAATTGGATCCCTTGGATAGAATGTCTTAGAGAAGTGTGTCATATTTTTGACATAGACATATCAACCACACACTCTGAAACACCAACCCTCTCACCACACATCACAAAAACTATGGTTGGTTATCATCTCACTGGTATATTAAACACTTGGTAAAATTATTTGTCCAATCCAATATTCTACTCATATGAATGGTCCATCACCTCCAAAATGCTTTGTCTCTAGTAATGACAACACTACTTTGATACTTTATTCTTTATGACACCAACAATCTCCCAACACTTCAGTATTATGCTAATAGAGCAAGAGAATTTATCTCATAGAGGTATGAATAATAAGTACAATGATTGTTGAGTCTAGACCAAATGTACTTGGAAGAAAAGCTCTTGGGATGAAGAGGAAGGAAGAAAATAAGTTTAATGGTAATCATTTTTGTTATTGTCATAGAATTGGATGTATTTATATCAAGAGTACCCATTTCCATTAATGTTCACAAAGACATTAACTTTGGAAAAGATAAGATTAGATGTATGAAGAATAAAAATGAACAATCCATAGTTGAGAATGTGACTGTTGTAGGTGGGCTCAAAGTGAATCTACCTAATATAATAGATACAAAGGTCATCTATGCAATGTAAATTAGATGAGATTATGAATATGGAAGTTGATGTGGAGAACAATAAAATTAATGTGCATATTAATGATGAGAAGTTTATTAATTAACCTTCATGCACACAAGAAAAAAGACATCTTCTGATAAGAATGATACATTAATGGAAAGAGAAACTCTTCATTTGACTAAATCTCATGGAAAGTTAAGCTTTGAGAACTAGAATGAGGATGAGATTGCGTACACTCTTATACATGTAAAACCAAAGAACATAAAAAATCATAGAATAAGGAGAAGGAGATCAAATCGACTAGGAGAGAAATCATAGAATAAGAAGAAGGAGATCAAATCGATTAGGAGAGAAATAGATACCATTGTGAAGATTTTAGCGAGTGCCCATATTAGTCCAAGAAATACTTCACTAGAGCAGTAGAAAATCTTATTAAGTAATCTTAATGATTAGTTTGGGTCTCTAGAGAAGTATACAGAGGATTGCGAACAAAAAGAATTTAGTACTAAGAGATATATGCATTTGAGATCTTTGATTTCTACTGACAAACCAATTTTCAAAGTCAAGATTGTTCAAATCAAAAAGTATATTAATGAAGTAAGTGATCCAAAAAGCTTTTTGTGATCTTTTTTTGAAAGTGAAGGGCATAGATAAATTCATCATGGAAGATTAAGAAAAGAAAAGCGATTTGATTCATCAATTGAATTTTCTTCTTTTTTATGGAAGACATAGTGAAGATTCATGATACCATCAACACAATCAAAGTGGAGAAGAAGAGAGTGTTCAAAAGATTCTTTGACCTAATTAAGGAATCAAATTATTCTGAAGATAGATATTTTGCAAAGATCGCATGTGGATGTAGTTACTTTTGCCAATGAACCTAATCCACCCAATTATTTTCATGCTAAAGAGATGGCTTATTATTTAAATGATACGTACAAATTTTGGAAAGCTTTGAGAAGATATGGTCAGAAGACATAATTACACTTAGAAGAAGCTATGTTGATATCCTCAAGATGATGGAAGGTGTAGGATTTTGGTAGGCAGTGTTATATTTAAATAATTTTGTTCTTGTCTTTTATATTGATGTCAAAGGGGGTAAATTTTTTTATAGATTTTGAGTTCAATTCTATATTTTGGAGTTCAAGTTTGACATATATTTTATGGATACTTAGTTTTTTTTTCTTAAGCATTTCCATTAATTCCAAAGGGAGATTGTTGGAAAGGTTATTAGGCATGCATATTATGTTATTCACTAATGGAAACTAATATGCATATTGTTGATCATTTGTTGAGGAAAAGTATTCTACAGGATGGTTTGTTATGGCTATTAGAATATTAAGGAGAGTTTCTTTAATATTTGGTATGGTTAGAGGATGTGATTACATAAGTGCATGAAGATATAGGATTATATCTAATGATACGATCATAGGATTTTGTGTTAGCATGTGCATGAGATAATCATCATTGAATATTTGATTGGCAATGTTTTTGAAGAACAAGTTAAGTTTAATCCATCAATAATCATAATTTTTCAGCACTAAATCTTGAGTTAATATTACATTTTTATGGAGTTTATAGAAGATAATATTAAATTTGGATATCACATTATATTTTGATGATATGGCTATGGTAGAGTTGTCATTTGTATGTGTTTCATTATGGAAGCTAATAGAGTTATTTTGAGATATGACTTGGTATTTAAGATCATTTTTTTGGTTTCGAAGGGATGGGACATATGAAATAGATGTGATATGATAAGATAATTGACAAAAAATATGTCTAGGTTTTGATTTAGTAGTTTTATGTATTATTGGTTATTAGAGTTTTATCATATCTATTCAAGCATATATGATTCTACTAGTCAACTTGGAGTGAAATAGTAAAGCCTGTAATAGGGAAACTTATAAATGTAGTAGTGAGATATTTGTGGGTGTCATCCCCATCAAGGTGTTTCCCTTAACCATGTTTTCCTTAATAGAAAATCATGGTGTTATTATGTTTTTGTGTTGGATATTTCTTTATTTAATTATATTTAATTATATTCTATTATAAATTGTGATTTATTTTAAAGAGGAATGTTGTAAAATACTACTACATTGATTCATGCACCTCTTAGTACTTCCTCATCTTAACGTATCTCTAGGAGAGGCTAGGGGTATTAACCATTCTGAGTTCAAACCAAGTATCCTGGCACTACATTTAGGGTTTACTTTAGTGCCAAATATTTGCCAAATGGTAATTTTTTTTTGTACTTTTGGGGTGGTGACGTTGCCCAAAATTTATTAAAACTGGGTCCCATGCTCAAACCAATCACCAATAATGAAACATAATCATTTTTATTTTGACAATGACTTCGCCAATGGAATCTAATCTTTCTACATGGTAAATTAAATATTTTTGCCCACAATTTCTGGAGCATGTCTTAATAGATGGTCACATTCGCCAATCTATGGTAAAACTTTAAGTCGGGTTATATGGAAAGTACACATTTGGCAAGTGTCTCTATTCCAGAGACTTTCTAAGGAACTTTATATACTTCTAATCTTTGGCTCGAAACAAATTATAATGTTGACAAGTGTCATTATTTGAGAAATTTTCTCTGAAACTTGTTGTACTTTAACTTTTTAGCCCAAAATAGGATTTATACCATTGATTTAGGATCATCTAATGGTCATTAAAAAGGGTCATTGTATCTTGGATGATAAAAATTTATGGTTTCTATATATTTTTACTTTTGGTCACAATTTTTTGAAATAATTAAAGATTCGCCACAGTTTTATAAAATTTTCATATGACGGGAAAAAAATGCCAATAGAATTAACTTTTTGCCCCTAAAATAATGTTGGTTTCGCCATGATTTTATACATTTTTCCAAAGGGGGGCTTCTTTAAGTTATCCCTCACTAAATTAGTCCAAGAAACTTATTGCATATTCTTAGTCTAGAGTAATGTATGTGTTCCCTTTTAGAGGTATCCAAGTGTGTATTTTTCCACGATTTTCCTTGATGTCAAAGGGAGAGAGAGAGAGAGAGAGAGAGAGAGAGAGAGAGAGAGAGAGAGAGAGAGAGAGAGAAGGGATCCAAGTGTGTATTTTTCCATGATTTTCCTTGATGTCAAAGGGAGAGGGGAGAGAGGGAGGGAGGAGAGAGAGAGAGAGAGAGAGAGAGAGAGAGAGAGAGAGAGAGAGAGAGAGAGAGAGAGGATCCAAGTGTGTATTTTTCCATGATTTTCCTTGATGTCAAAGGGAGAGGGAGAGAGAGAGAGAGAGAGAGAGAGAGAGAGAGAGAGAGAGAGAGGGGGGGGGATCCAAGTGTGTATTTTTCCATGATTTTCCTTCATGTCAAAGGGAGAGGGGAGGGATGGGGAGAGAGAGAGAGAGAGAGAGAGAGAGAGAGAGAGAGAGAGAGAGAGAGAGAGAGAGAAGGGATCCAAGTGCGTATTTTTCCATGATTTTCCTTGATGTCAAAGGGAGAGGGAGAGGGAGGGAGGGAGAGAGAGAGAGAGAGAGAGAGAGAGAGAGAGAGAGAGAGAGAGAGAGAGAAGGGATCCAAGTGTGTATTTTTCCATGATTTTCCTTGATGTCAAAGGGAGAGGGAGAGGGAGGGAGGGAGAGCGAGGGAGGGAGGGAGGGAGGGAGGGAGGGGGAGAGAGAGAGAGAGAGAGAGAGAGAGAGAGAGAGAGAGAGAGAGAGAGGGAGGGGGGGGGAGAGAGAGTTTTGAAATTATTTGGTGCTCTAGATATGGCATTGATACTTTTGTTTTGTACCACTCATTACTTTATCTCTCAATATTTTGCATTGCTTGTGTTGATGTGATTTGGAGGTGCAGTTGCCAATGATGTTATTTATTCTTGGGATCTAGTTATTACAACATCTGTATAATGTGTTTTTTGGTCAAGGTAGTGTGTTTGGTTTGATCTCCTTTTTATTCTTCCCTATTATGGTAATGTTTGTTTGTACCTATTTTAAATTGTGTTTTGATGGTTAACTTGGTGATTTCGTATTTTATAGATCAACATAAATTAGAGAGTGATTGTGATGGAACATGGTGAGATTAACTAAGAAGATCTATTAAATATTATGTAAGGTGATGCAAATGTGTGAAATTGGGTTATGAGTAGAGATTGTGTGTTATTGTTGTTAATCATTAGAGAAAATGAGCCAAGGATTTATTCTAGCAGTTAAAACTTTAATGGTGGATCTCCTTTTTCATTATTCTTTACCAAAGTAGTGATTCAACCTATAGTTATCTACCCTTTGTATCACCCTAACCAATGTTTTTATTCATAAGAATTAGATTCTTCAAGGTTTTTCCCATCTTGGGTTTTCACATAAAATTTTAGTGTTCATTATGCATGGTTCATGTGTGTACTTATTCATGTTTACATCTAATTGGTTTAAGCAAGTAGAGAATTAATAAGCTAGATTCCAACCTGTGAAGTTGATAAAAGTTTTAATTTACAACTAATTCACCCCCTCTTAGTTGTCTAAAACATTCAATAGTTGGATGATTTATTCTTGGAGACCGTCAATTCCAAAAAATATTGATTTTTGCCTTGTGCTAAGGGATTTTTATTATTACCTTTATTTATTTTGAGGAACACAATCTACTGATGAGAAAGTTGTTGGCTTTGGGGACTTATTCCCTTTTAGACAAACCATGGAAAACCTCCTTCAAACCTCTTATGAAATAACTTAATGTGCATCTAGTGTGGTTTTATCCCCTACATATTCCTCTACATTTCTGGGGGAATTCATTTTTTAAGTACATTGACAAGTCTATTGGTTGCTTCTTAAAAGGTAGATGATGCTAAAACCTCGATATGTTTCTATTCCTTTGCCTAAATTTTTATTGAAATTGGCATCTATACCTCTTCCTAGATATGTGGTCCTTATGGTTGGAGATAGGTTGTGGACTCAACCATTGGATTATGAGGATCTCTTCCAATCTCATTGATTATTTTCTAGTAGTCACCTAGAAACTAGTTATTCTCTCTTTCACTATTGAGGTGGTGTCACTTGGTGGAAGGAAGCTAACAATGAAATATCTTATTTTCATGGCTTTAAAATCTTCCACTGATGACTCTCCAAAATTCATGATGGATCCCCTCAACATGATTATCCTAATTTTGATTTGGCCTCTTTAATTCATGTGGAGCACACCCCACCTCTTGATATTGGTGTGGTTCCCTCTACTAGTGCAGATCTATCTCTATTTGTTGCTCCTATTCCACATCAATCTCTAGTTGATGATTTGCAACTATGTTAGCACTCTACCCTTTGTGCTAAAAATCTTGCAAAGAGGATTTCCCACAACCTACCTCTAGTTTTTAGCATCCTAGAGATAATATTGACTGGCAGTGGTTTGATGGTGTAGGAAATGTCATTCTTCATTTCATCATTCTCCTCCCCATGTCTTGGGTAATTTGTCTATCCACTCTTGATGTGGGTTATTAGTTGTTTAGGTAGTGTGTTGTTAATGATATGGTATTGAACTTCTTGTATATATAGCTAACACCTTTATTGTTAATGTGTTCTTGGTCTCTATTAAGATCAATGGGTTGTGGTTATACAAGGGACAACAACCTTGTAATTTTGTTTTTAATCAGAAACAAAGCATTGCTCATATAAAGAAGAGGGAGATCTTTTTATGTGATATTTTTATTTTTCTCTTTTATTTTTTCCCCTTTTTAAAATGGAACATAACATTTGGTTTTGTAGGGGGGGGTACACCAATATCCCCTTTCCAAGATTTATTTTCTTTAAGGAATTTTAGATTTGGTTAAACCTTTCCAAATGGTGGCTTTTGTAGGTAGACCTCTTCCATTCAACCGAATATTTAGAAATAGGATTATTTATTAACCACTTTTCTTGCATATCTAAAATGTATTTGGGCTTGAAAATTAACTTGCCTTCAGCATCAAGTAGAAATATTTCAAACTATTGAGTAATGTGTTGTTCTCATACCTTATTGAAGTGAGACAGGTGAAATAAATTTTGCAGTTTGTTATTTTCTAGTAGTTTCAATTCATAAGAACATCTCCTACCTGCCTTAGAATCTTATATCAACCATAGAAGCTAGTTCTTGGCCCCACTTATTGTGATCAATGAAGTTTTTTATAGGGTTGTTACCTTAGAATAACCAAGTCTATATATTTTCAATCATTTAGTGAGTAGATATATTTTACTCATATGTTTCTCTATGTAGATTATCTTTAAGTGTATTGATCATATATATGTTTTGTTTCATTAAGTATTTGGCCCCTAGTATATGATTTCCTAGTTTTGGATTAAATTTCCAAAAGAAGTTGTTGCATACTCATATAAGGCCTCAAGAGCACACATTCTTATTGACATGTGATTGATGGTTTTCAAATAGTACTACATGAAGTGTAATCATTTAATTTATACATTTTTTCCCCTTAACATAGTTTCCCGATTATCCTTCCAAACAATTGTTTACAAGTTCTATCTTCCAATTGATTTGTGGATGGTAGCTCATACTTGGTTGAGCTTTGTTCCTGATATTTTGAAAAATAACCAAAACAACTAAGGAATATGGTGTATTGTTGGTGACAATGTTTCTAAGTGGACCACGTAGTTTGAAAATTTATTTTTAAGAAAACATCCACTACTTGAACGACTCTATAGTCTATGGATGTTGCAATGATATGTGCATACTTTATCTGGTAGTCCACCATGATGCATATGCAATATTTTCCCTAAACTTTAGGCACTCAATCATGGAATCCATGAAAATTTTAATCATTTTCAATTAGATATGGGTAGGGGGTTGAATGAGGTTTGTTGGATAGGTCTTTTTTGTCTTGTTTCTTTGGCACATGATGTATTCTTGAACACATTTTAGGATGTCTTTCTTGAGACATGTCCATGAATTTTTTTATGTTGATTGCAAGTTCTATAATATCCTTGGCTTCTACCAAAGGGGTTGTCATGGTATTCCCTAATGATTTTATCCTTTTTTCTTTGAATTGGGTACAACATATATTAAAACTTTATATAGAATGAGTTTTTACAACACTTAATATTCTTCATTTTGTATATCTCTTTCAGAGATGACATCTTTATGGATCTCTAGCATATTCAACAATAATAGAGTTCATCATATAAATGCTTGTTCTAGAACATAAGTAGGTTTTGTGAGATACAACATCAATGCCAAAGTTATTCTTCCCTATTATGTTTTATATGTTAAAATTATAAACTTGTCACTTGGTACCCTACTTTGTTGACAAACATTTAAATCATTTTAATTTCGAAAAAACTTTAAGTTATGGTGGTACTTTTTTACAATCACTTCTTTAAGTGAAACACATGGAAGAAATTATGCATTTTGTTATTTATAGTTAGCTTAAAGTTTTTCCCCAAAATTAAAATGATATAAATGTTTATCAACAAATGGGTCACCCAGTTGCAAGTTTATAATTTTGACATTTAAAACATAACAAGAAGAATACCTTTGTAGTTGATGTGCTATCTCACAAACCCTACTTATGCTCCATAACAAGCATTTATAGGATGAACTCGATTATTGTTGAATATGTTGGAGATCCATAAACATGCCAGCCTAGAAGGAAATCTCAAAATGAAGAATATAAAGTGGTGGAAGAACTCATTCTATGTAAAGTTTTAATATATCTTGTACCTGACTGGAAGATAAATGAGACTATATAAAGTTATATTATATCTTGTACCTGACTCCAAGAAGAAGGATAAAATCATTAGAGAATACCATGAAATCCCTTAGGTAGAAACTAAGGATATTCTAGAGCATATAATCACATAAAAACATTCTTGGAAATGTCTCAAGAAAGACATCCTAAAACATTTTCAAGAATGCATTATGTGCCAAAGAAATAAGGCAATAAAACATATATAACATATATTAAAACTTTATATAGAATGAGTTCGTCCAATACTTTATATTCTTCATTTAGTATCTCTTTCAAACACGACATCTTTATGGATCTCTGGCATATTCAACAATAATAGAGTTCATCATATAAATGCTTGTTCTGGAACATAAGTAGGTTTTGTGAGATACAACATCAATACCAAAGTTATTCTTCCCTATTATGTTTTATATGTTAAAATTATAAACTTGTCACTCGGTGCCCTACTTTGTTGACAAACATTTAAATCATTTTAATTTCGGAAAAACTTTAAGTTATGGTGGTAATTTTTTACAATCACTTCT
The DNA here is from genome assembly GCA_028749045.1 of Cupressus sempervirens. Lineage (NCBI taxonomy): Eukaryota > Viridiplantae > Streptophyta > Pinopsida > Cupressales > Cupressaceae > Cupressus > Cupressus sempervirens. The sequence continues at coordinate 564,488,163 of CM053787.1, read as the reverse complement.
TTAAGTGAAACACATGGAAGAAATTATGCATTTTGTTATTTATAGTTAGCTTAAAGTTTTTTCCCAAAATTAAAATGATATAAATGTTTCTCAACAAATGGGTCACCAAGTTGCAAGTTAATAATTTTGACATTTAAAACATAACAAGAAGAATAACTTTGTAGTTGATGCCCTATCTCACAAACCCTACTTATGCTCCATAACAAGCATTTATAGGATTAACTCAATTATTGTTGAATATGTTGGAGATCCATAAACATGCCAGCCTAGAAGGAAATCTCAAAATGAAGAATATAAAGTGGTGGAAGAACTCATTCTATATAAAGTTTTACTATATCTTGTACCTAACTGGAAGATAAATGAGACTATACAAAGTTATATTACATCTTTTACCTGACTCAAAGAAAAAGGAGAAAATCATTAGAGAATACCATGACAACCCTTTAGTAGAAACTAAGGATATTCTAGAGCATATAATCACATAAAAACATTCTTGGAAATGTCTCAAGAAAGACATCCTAAAACATGTTCAAGAATGCATTATGTGCCAAAGAAATAAGACAAAAAAACATATCCAATAAACCTCATTCATCCCCCTACCCACACCTAATTGAAAATGACTAGATATTTCCATGGATTACATAATTGAGTGCCTAAAGTTAAAGGAAAATATGCATATGCATCATGGTGGATTGCTTGATAAAGTGCACACATTTCATTGCAATGCCCATAAACTATAGAGCCCTTCAAGTTCCAGATGCTTTCTTTAGAGAAATTTCCAAACTACATGGTCTACCTAGAAACATTGTCACCCATGACACATCATATTCCTTAGTTCGTTTTGGTCACCATTTTACAAATTAGCAAGAACAAAGCTCAACCAAGTACGAGTTGTCATCCACAAATTGATGGGGAGATAGAAAATGTCAACAAATTATTGGAAGGATAATTAAGATGTTAAGGAGAAAAACCTGCATGAATTAAATGCTTCATGTAGTATTGTTTAAAACCCATCAATCACATGTGAATAAGAATGAGTGCTTTTGAAGCCTTATACATGTGTGAGGAAACTTCTTTTGGAAATTTGATTTGAACCTAGTTAGTCATGTACTAGGGACTAAAGAATTAGTGCAACAAAACATCTACATGACCAATACACTTAAAGATAATCTACACCAAGTACAAAATCAATAAAATATATTTTCTCACTAAAGGATTGAAAAGACATTTGACTTAATGGGATTAGTTTTTCTATGGTTACAACCCTATAAGAAACTTCATTGATCACAATAAGTAGGGCCAAGAATCTTGAACCTAGCTTTTATGGATCATATAAGATTCTAAGGAGGGTATGAGATGTTTCTTATGAATTGAAACTATTAGAAAATAACAAAATTGTAATAACCCCAACAGGTTATAACTTCTTCAAACACCAAAAATCTTTATACTTTAGTGGTTTGACATTTCGTCAAACACTTTGCAAGCAAGCTTTGATACCACTGTAATGACCTTGCTCAAATCCAACCTTAAAATGCTGATTGAAGGCTCGAAGAATTTTGTCAAACACTTTGCATACAAGGGGTCATATGACTGATATAACTTTTTAGATTGCTACAATAATCTTGTCTCGATTTGCATCAAAGAGAATGCTTACAAAAGACTCCATATTGTCTAAACAATGACCTAACATGAATGTGCAACTAATTTTGGCAATATTCAATACAAATATGTGACTTGAACTACTTGCAATATGCAGCTACAACAATTAGTAATTATGACAAATACTTTGGATGCAACCTAGGATGGCATTAATGCACTCACAACCAAGTGGCATTAATATAAACACTTAGTATGCAAAATTATAACATTATTTATGCCAAAAAGAGAACTTATAGCCAATTGACATTTTGTCAAACAATTGGCATGCAAACTAATAAGTTGATCGTCAAACTCTAGGTTTGCAATATAGATAGTCTAAAAATTACAATGCTCTTTCAATTGCAAAATCCTAGCCTTCCTTTGATACCAATAATGCCAAATGGCAAACAAAGACAAGTACAATATGAAAATAGTGAAGTGTTGAAGCTATATTTTGTACTCAGCTAAAAACCTACATTTTTAAGAAAATATGCCAAATGAGAAGTGAAGAACCTGATTGTAGATGGCTGTAATAATTTTCTACAATGCTGCCCCTTCTGCTTTGCTTTTTTCTAATCTTCTTTTTTCGCTTGCTTTTTTCCAGATTTGCTTTTTTCGTTTTTGCTTTTTTGAATTGCTTTTTCGGATTGCTTTTTTCAGAGCTGCTTTTTCGAACTGCTTTTTCGGCTTGCTTTTTCGATTCTTTTTTTTCGACCTGCTTTTTTGGACTGCTTTTTCGACGTGCTTTTTTGAAACTTTTTTATCAGCCTGCTTTTTTGGTTCTGCTTTAAAATGGCTTACTATAATTTCAAACCTGCTAGAAATGACCTCCAATAATTTTGGCCCTGCTAAAAATGTCTCCTGAAATGCTGAGAAGCTGAAAAATGGCCTTAGGCCCAACGATGCCCTAGCTGAAGTGACTGAAGTATCACCTCCAAATGTGCAACCCTTCAGTCTGTAATAACCCTAACAGGTTATAACTTCTTCAAACACCAAAAATCTTTATACTTTAGTGGTTTGACATTTCATCAAACACTTTGCAAGCAAGCTTTGATACCATTGTAATGACCCTGCTCATCGCTAGTAGGAGAACCCCATCCATAAACTGCTAAGAACTGACGAGCAGCATCGAAATGCTGGCAAGTGATAGCAATGTCTCGCTTACTAACTCTCAACTGACTAGACACATGATAGCACTGGCTAGACTATCTCCTACAAACCTCCTTTGACGCACTATCTAAAGGAGTATCCTCAAAGTTACTGGTCTCTAGAGTATTACCATCCATATCCTGTGAATCAACTCCAAAGCTCATATCAACATATGGAGTATCAAAAACTATAGCACCGCTATCCAACTCCTCTGTACCAAAAGAAACTACCAAGGAAACTAAGTCTTCAAAATTGCCCACTGCATCCCCCTGGATGTCATCAATACCAATATAATCCTGGAACTCATCTGTACACACTGCCATATATGAAAGATCATCAACACATTCCAACAAAAATAGTCGACTGGATACATGAACAAAGCCCAACACTGGTGTATAAAAACTAATACCAACATTAGACAAGCTACTGGCACAAAAAAAGACAACACCGTGCAATTTTCTAATCAAATCCATGATAGCACCCAAACAATCACTGCTACCAAAAAGTGTTAAAGATCTCCAGTCAACTGAATCCCAAATGCCAATATAACAATCTTGAGTCCATATCCGTAAACTAGAATTAGTTGGTAACTCAAGCAAACTCCTCACCTGATTAATATGACCAATACCAACTAACTCCACATACCTGTCTGACATTGACCCTGTATCCTGGATGTGAATGCAAGATGAACTCGCAACATTATCAATGACAATATATGATTTACGTGTCGTAGAAAGCTGAGTATCAAGAGTGCAAGATGAAACTAAACTCAACTCCATGCCATGTTTATCCCCATGTCTCTCCCAATCCTATAATGCCAATGGAGTATTCACCAAAGAAGCTCGAGTGTCCTCCAGCCCACGAGAAAGCCTATCAACTTCCTCATCCTTCCTCCTCAAGGCATCTGAATAGTCTCCGACAAGGCTAAGAAGATGGTCACGATCTAATAGAAGATGTAAATAACTCAACTTCATCGTTCCCATTCCTTCCCTAATCGCCTGTAAGTCAACACAAGAAGAACCTGTTGTGACTCCTTTCTATCTCTCCTACAGTTGAATCATCCAAATGTGATTCTCAATCAATCCATGCATCCTGTCATGATGAGATAAAGTTGCGACAATATCCTTGTCCCTTGTCTTCAGTTGGCTTGCCAAACCAAGTGACGAGCTACGAGCCTCAAATATGATTGTATCCCCAACTGCTGTAACTTCATCCAGCCCAATTGTATTGTAATCACTATCTATGTCAATCACGCAATCCGGTGTGCTTGTGATATCACCTTCTAATACAACTAGCTCAACCTGCACAACATCTGTAACCCCTTCTTCCTGTGAATATGATGCAAATAAACCATTACCTAAAGATGTGCTAATGTCTCCCTGTATCGAATCCGCATGTCTGTTAAACTCCCCATACAAGTTTTTGCTTGTCATAGGGAAGGTACGATCCTTAGGCCTATCAATCAAGCTCTTTAACCACATACGTGCCATAGGTGACAAATTCCTCTCTTTTTTCCAAACATACCATAAGTCTTTTGCCAAAATTTTAGAGATTTCATCCTCCTCCTCAAATAGGATTGTGAACATGATAGAGTGCATTGATGCCAATACCCTGCTGGGATGAAACTCATCCATAATATTTCAAAATGTATTAAACATCCTGTGAATGTCACCAATATAATCTATTGCCAGCATAATATTTTCAAATCTACACCTCACAAATACTTCAAGTAATCTTGCCCTCTGTGTGAAATAAGGGTCCTGGATGTTGTCCAACTTTTCGAAGCTTTTTACCATGGCATGAAGTATCTCTCTCATAATTTGATCATCATAAGAATCAAGGCCAGCTATTATCCGCATGATTTCACTAATGCAAGAGAGAGTTGTAAGTCTTATTACCTCATCATGGTGTCTCAATAATTGAGGCTTAACCAACAAACCAAATGCTAGAGATAAAGTTGTTTGCATAGCATCGAGTCTTGACTAATCAAACTTGCCTAAATAAGTTTCCAACTCCTCCAAAGTTCTTAGAAGGTCCTCTGTTTGCTGAAATGGACAATCTAATTTCTTCTTTACATTGTGCATTCTTTCTTCCAAATCCTTGTCTCCTGTTAAAACCATACTGATAATTGAATTCAATCTGAAATAACCCAAGCAAGCTGGCAGGAAACCACTCTGATACCACTGTAATGACCCTGCTCAAATCCGACCTTAAAATGTTGATTAAAGGCTCGAAGAATTTTGCCAAACACTTTAATAACCCCAACAGGCTATAACTTCTTCAAACACCAAAAATCTTTATACTTCAGTGGTTTGACATTTCGTCAAACACTTTACAAGCAAGCTCTGATACCACTATAATAACCCCAACAGGTTATAACTTCTTCAAACACCAAAAATCTTTATACTTCAGTGGTTTGACATTTCGTCAAACACTTTGCAAGAAAGCTCTGATACCACTGTAATGACCCTGCACAAATCCGACCTTAAAATGTTGATTGAAGGCTTGAAGAATTTTGTCAAACACTTTGCATACAAGGGGTCATATGATTGATATAACTTTTTAGATTGCTGCAATAAATCTTGTTTCGATTTGCATCAAAGAGAATGCTTACAAAAGACTCCAAATTGTCTAAACAATGACCTAACATGAATGTGCAACTAATTTTGGCAATATTCAATACAAATATGTGACTTAAACTACTTGCAATATGCAGCTACAACAATTAGTAATTATGACAAATACTTTGGATGCAACCTAGGATAGCATTAATGCACTCACAACCAAGTGGCATTAATATAAACACTTAGTATGCAAAATTATAACATTATTTATGCCAAAAAGAGAACTTACAACCAATTGACATTTTGTCAAACAATTGGCATGCAAACTAATAAGTTGATCATCAAACTCTAGGTGTGCAATATAGATAGTCTAAAAATTACAATGCTCTTTCAATTGCAAAATCCTAGCCTTCCTTTGATACCAATAATGCCAAATGGCAAACAAAGACAAGTACAATATGAAAATAGTGAAGTGTTGAAGCTATATTTTGTACTCAGCTGAAAACCTACATTTCTCAGAAAATATGCCAAATGAGAAGTGAAGAACCTAATTGTAGATGGCTGTAATAATTTTCTACAATGCTGCCCCTTTTGCTTTTCTTTTTTTCGATCTGTTTTTTCCACTTGCTTTTTTCGGATTTTCTTTTTTGAACTACTTTTTCGGATTGCTTTTTCGGAGCTGCTTTTTCGGATTGCTTTTTTTGCCTACTTTTTTTGGGTCTTCTTTTTTCGGACTGCTTTTTTGACCTGCTTTTTTTGGTTCTACTTTAAAATGGCTTCCTATCATTTCGAACCTACTAGAAATGACCTCCAATAATTTCGGCCTTGCTAAAAATGCCTTCTGAAATGCTGAAATGCTGAAAAATGGCCTTAGGCCCAATGATGCCCTAGCTGAAGTAACTGAAGTATCACCTCCAAATGTGCAACCCTTCAGAAGATATTTCACTTCCTCAGTAATGCAAATCCAAGGGAGTTTTCATTCCCAAAGATCAACTGACTATCTGAAACCACTTGGCTCCACAATAGACTATGTGACTGAATCACAATTTGATGTCAAGAGAGAAATAAACAACTAGATGATTAAAATGAAGCCTGGGGTGCCTATTTATTCTTTTTTCTCCACTTTCTCCAAAAACTTCAAGAACATTATTTTATTTTATCTATTTACTTTATAAAATATTTTATAATTCAAGTCACTTTATTAAATTAATTAAATATAAAGTTACATTTTAATATTTATTTATTTGATAACTTTATAAATAATTAACTTAATACCACTTATTTATTTAATTAAAATAATTAATTAGTCATCCTCATAAAATATTCATTATTTTGGACAACCTTATTAATTAAATTAATTAAATCAATTTGCCTCCAAAATGGGGACATGATAGTCCGCCCTTCCTAAAATTGCTTGTCCCCAATCAATGGTTGAACAATAAGCCAATCAATCCGCTGGGATCCCAAATGTAGTCATGAACTATACTACTGTCAATCAACACAAGCTCATGCAATATCCTCTGCAACATAACCAAGAGGTATCCATAATCAAACGGACAATTACAGCTCAACCAAACTCCAAAATCACAACTACCACAGTCAGAAACCCACGAGACACAAGCTCTTAGAACATCATAACCCAAGTAAAGTGGACAAATCAAACTGTCAACACAGTAAATACCATCAATTCATCCCACTAGCCTATACAGGATGTACAATCTAACTCTGCAACAATGGTGAACGCTCCCGAATGAAACTGTACCAAGTATGGAGAATCCACACACTATACAACTCCTATAGTCAACACAACTTTGCAGATCACCGACCACTGTCTCATAACCATAACTCCCATGCACCGTTGATGGTGAAAAGCCATCACAAGATAAAACAGCAAGAAATGGAACCCAAACCAAATTTGTCTGCCATCAACTCCTCAACACAAGGATCAAATGCTAGCTGATGTACATACTCTGCAGTATAATGTTGATAAAAAGAACCAACCTCAGTCAACAGCTCACCATGAACAAGTGATACAACTCGCTGTGACTGATCACCAGCTAAGTCAGGAGATGTCATAGCCAAAGGAGTAGAATCAATAACAACAACCACTAAAGCATCACTCCCAAACTCCTGCTCTAAGTCATGTATTATCAAGTTGTCAACCACAGAACCTATCACCATGTCATGCCCATCACAACTCTCATCTCGAGGCGTCAAACCGTCCCATAACTGATGACAAGCACTAGGAACCAAAGTACATCTCTGTATCATCATCTCATCAACATGGTCATCAAAGGTAGGCTAGGATTTTGCAATTGAAAGAGCATTGTAATTTTTAGACTATCTATATTGCAAACCTAGAGTTTGATGATTAGCTTATTAGTTTGCATGCCAATTGTTTGACAAAATTGGTTGTAAGTTCTCTTTTTGGCATAAATAATGTTATAATTTTGCATGCTAAGTATTTATATTAATGCCACTTGGTTGTAAGTGCATTAATGCCATCCTAGGTTGCATCCAAAGTATTTGTCATAATTACTAATTGCTGTAGTTGCATATTGCAAGTAGTTTAAGTCACATATTTGTATTGAATATTGCCAAAATTAGTTGCACATTCATGTTAGGTCATTGTTTAGACAATCTGGAGTCTTTTGTAAGAATTCTCTTTGACGCAAATCGAAACAAGAGTTATTGCAGCAATCTGAAAAGTTATATCAGTCATATGACCCCTTGTATGCAAAGTGTTTGACAAAATTCTTCGAGCCTTCAATCAACATTTTAAGGTCAGATTTGAGCAAGGTCATTACAGTGGTATCAAAGCTTGCTTGCAAAGTGTTTGACGAAATGTCAAACCATTGAAGTATAAAGATTTTTGGTGTTTGAAGAAGTTATAACCTGTTGGGGTTATTACAAACTGATGGGTTGCACATTTGGAGGTGATACTTCAATCACTTCAGCTAGGGCATCATTGGGCCTAAGGCTATTTTTTAGCTTTTCAGCATTTCAGGAGGCATTTTTAGCAGGGTCGAAATTATTGGAGGTCATTTCTAGCAGGTCTGAAATTATAGGAAGCCATTTTAAAGCAGAACCGAAAAAGCAGTCCGAAAAAGCAGCTCTAAAAAAGCAATCTGAAAAAGCAGTTCAAAAAAGGAAAAACGAAAAAAAAAAAAAATGTAGAAAAAAGCAAGTGGAAAAAAAAAATCGAAAAAAAGCAAAGCAGAAGGGGCATCATTGTAGAAAATTATTACAACCATCTACAATCAAGTTCTTCACTTCTCATTTGGCATATTTTCTGAGAAATGTAGGTTTTTAGCTGAGTACAAAATATAGCTTCAACACTTCACTATTTTCATATTGTACTTGTCTTTGTTTGTCATTTGGCATTATTGGTATCAAAGGAAGGCTAGGATTTTGCAATTGAAAGAGCATTGTAATTTTTAGACTATCTATATTGCAAACATAGAGTTTGATGATCAGCTTATTAGTTTGCATGCCAATTGTTTGACAAAATGTCAATTGGCTATAAGTTCTCTTTTTGGCATAAATAATGTTATAATTTTGCATACTAAGTGTTTATATTAATGCCACTTGGTTGTAAGTACATTAATGTCATCCTAGATTGCATCCAAAGTATTTGTCATAATTACTAATTGCTGTAGCTGCATATTGCAAGTAGTTTAAGTCACATATTTGTATTGAATATTGCCAAAATTAGTTGCATATTCATGTTAGGTCATTGTTTAGACAATCTGGAATCTTTTGTAAGCATTCTCTTTGATCCAAATCGAAACAAGAGTTATTGCAGCAATCTGAAAAGTTATATCAGTCATATGACCCCTTGTATGCAAAGTGTTTGACAAAATTCTTCGAGCCTTCAATCAGCATTTTAAGGTCGGATTTGAGCAGGGTCGTTATAGTGGTATCAGAGCTTGCTTGCAAGGTGTTTGACGAAATGTCAAACCACTGAAGTATAAAAAAATTTTGTGTTTGAAGAAGTTATAACCTGTTGGGGTTATTATTTATTTATTTGATAACTTTATAAATAATTAATTTAATACCACTTATTTATTTAATTAAAATAATTAATTAGTCATCTTCATAAAATATTCATTATTTTGGACAACCTAATTAATTAAATTAATTAAATCAATTTGCCTCCAAAATGGGGACATGACAAAAATGCATAATTTCTTTCATGTGTCACTTCAAGAAGGTATAAGAACAACACATTACTCAATAGTTTGAACCATTTCTACTCGATGTTGAAGGAAAGTTAATTTTCAAGCCCAAATTCATTCTAGATATGCAAGAAAAGAGATTAATTAATAAGCCTATTGAAATTGGTAAGCCTTGTAGATTGATTTTAAGCCCTAAATATAGAATTCCTTCTAACCCAAATTCATATTTGATTTAGTATGTAGCAACTCTTGTTTAAGAACTAGGTTTTCATCATTATACTTAAGGTTCTCTTTCCATGCTTTACTCAATCAAAATGTCATCAAAGAATGCCAATTGGAACTTCCTTAGTTGTTTCTAGAATGAGTGATTCATGCATGATTGGAATGTTGTGAGGGTGTTAGTTAAGCCAAGGGTGGGACCAAGAATTCAAAGTGTCAATTTTGACATCTAAAAGAAGACTTAGCAAACCTTCCTTCCTCATTCTAATTTGGTGGCAATAGATCATACGCCAATATTAGAAAAAAGTATTTTGCTCCGTGTGGTTTATCAATTAACTCATTAACTCTAGCAATAAGATAACATATTTTGATGACATTTCTCTTTCCAATGCCCTTTGAGCTCTTTGGCTTAGTTGCATCAACCATCTTGTATTTTATAGGGTGGCAAAAATGATGCTTTGAACTTAAGAAAAAATATCAATCAATATCAATAAATGATAATGAAGTTTCATATTATAATCATGCACGCAATCGCTTCCACCATATCAAAAATTTGAGGGGTATGCACCATAAGAAGTCGAGAGACTATCCTCCACAATTAAGGAACTAACTCAATAAGTGTCCACATAATTAAGAGAACCTGTACTCCTCCATCTCCCTCTTGTGTTTCCTTGCTAGCTTCTAATATGGTTGCTTTATTAAAATCCAATGAACAATTACAAATCCTAAATACTTGATCTAATGACAACATAACTCAATAAAAAAATTAATTGAAGACTTCATCAAAAATTCCATAATAAACAATACACCTATCCTTCCTTATTGCATGTAGATTACTTCTAAGGCACAAATTATTACTTTTTTGGGATTAAGTTAAAATCTCAAAAACTCTTATTAATCAAAGATTTTCCTTATATAGCCCTCATGGGGAGACACATACTTACAAACATTGCAAAAAAATACCTCTTCATAAAAAGGGGTCCCTTCTAAATTAATTGTTCTCTTTATAACTCATAATTACTTTGAATTGATTTGATTAGGCATGCTTATGATTTAATTAATAAAACTATTCTTAGTTAAATACATCTTCAATTATGTGAAAAAGATGAAGATCTTTGGACATGTTATTTTCATTTATTTCTCCATACTACGAAATCCCTCTTCATAAATCAATATCCTTTTTAAGTTGATTGTTCTCTTCATAAATCACGGTTACTTAAAATTAAAGTTATTAAGATCTACTTATAATTCAATTAAGATAATTATACTTAGTTCAACAAATCATGAATCTTATGATGATCTTTGAACTTGCTGTTTTTATTTATTTCTTTTATTTTTCAGAGGAATCATAAAAGATGGTTTTATATTAGAAACATAAAAGATGGTTTTATATTAGAAACATGATATTTATATAAGAATCATTAAGAGAGGGATATATAGATGAACATATATCACCAATCTTCCATTTGTGAGTTAAGTTTTCCCTATCATATGTTTTGTAGTTACAAGCTCATAGTCATTGTCATGTTGAAGAAAGCTTTATCAACCATTTTTAGTGAAAATATTTTGCTTTGTTAGACTTTGCCAATTTTTTTCTTGGAGCTTTTGCCATTTTCTGCTTATAGACAAAATCTCTAGCCAAAATTTTAACTACCAAATATTTTTCCAAAAAAGTTGTAACTAGTTCTAATTTTCATGTGCCAAATTTACTCGTTGCATTCTCTTTTTGTTTTGCCAACTTATAATGGAAGAATCATTGAAGGGAGAATAGAAGATTCATTATTGTTGATATTTGTATTATCTGCAGTATTTTAATAAAATATAATTTCCATGTTGAACATTTGTTTCACTTTCTCATGTATCTTTGTTTTAGTTTGCATGCACGTTAAAAAGGAGGTAAAAAGTAATAGCAAAAACTACATATGCATGTCCTTTAACCTGTGTTTTGAGAGTATCATATGCAATTACAGTTCTACAACTGCCGCACTTGTGTCCGTGTTCTTGCATGCCCCCACTATAATAGTTCTGACATCAAAGTGGAAGCAAAATGTGTGAGCCAAAAATGCATACCCATGCCCTTTTCCTATATGATTTTTGTTGTACAGGTGTTAATACTTGTCATATTTGACCCATGACGCCATTATACCCTTTTGCCATTATCACTCGTCCCAAGAAATCAATGCCAATCCTAAAATTGATTATTTGCCTCCCAAGATTAGATCCACAAGAACACACTGATTTGAAACATTTAAAATTCAAAATTCAATTAAATCTGTCAATCTTGTCACTAGCCATTGTGAGCCATCCTGACACAGTTGTGTTCTGTTGTATTCGCAAATTCTTTATCCATTGCAGACCATCAAATAGATTAAAGCATAATTGGAGTATTCACATCAGATCAGGACATAATTATATAGCATCATAATCGGAGGCATGTTGCATACTTTCCTATTGTCTTTGATCATTGTCCCAAACTTCCGAATCTGTCAAATAGGTTTGTCTGTAGGCTTGACATGAACCTTGCTTCACAAATTTCTGAATGGTGTCTATAAACGCCATCCCACTCCAAACACAATAGAGGGCTGAAGTAAAACTGCTACAATTGTCCAACCCTGTCAGTTGACAGTTCAATTTCTCAAGTACAGGTTTAGTCTCTGATTGTAAAATCAGTTCTAATTGTGGATTTTAAATTCAAAACACATTGATCTTATACTCAATCATTTTTATAAAGTAGCTCGAACCAAATAAAGATTTAACTTTGTATTGATCTAGAACAGTTCACTAAGATGCAATCCAATAGTGAGTTTTGAATGTAAAATTACTAGGTGAAAGTGCAAAAACCCAACATCATATTATACAGAATGCATGATGTTTCATTTTGCATACATCTGGCTGCAGACTAGTCATTATGGACACAAGCATCAACCTGCAGGAAGATAGATTTCTGCGAATATCAGGATAAGTATTGTTAGATTTACAACATATTTCAATTTATGTGAATATGAGGACCAACTGTTATTACATGTACAAGATATAATTTTTATGTGAATGACAGGATCAATTATTGTTACATCTAGTAGATCTTTGCATTTCTGAAAAGAAAGTCTCAAGGATCAAGTACATAGCTTTATAATTTGATAGTTTCTAACTTAAAATAAACGGAGATACTATTATTTTTGCCAATCTTGAAGCGTTGGAAATAGTTAAGCTGCCTTCTGATCAACCAAGAGTTCTTGCCAGTGGGCTCTCCAATCAGTCGAAGGCACAAGGAGACGGCGTACATCCCAACCTGATGCCTGCAGCTGCTAAAGCATACCCTATATCAGTATATTCTCTGTAATAAGAAAACTCTACTAATACAATAGAATGCAAGCTGTGTTTGATCTTTTAATGACTCTCTCAATTTTCTATGAATGAACAGAAAAATTATAAAGGTAATACCTTAGAGATGAAATTTAAATAGTATTTATCCATCCACAAAGAGCTTTCTGCAAATTTGGTTTCACTACCATAAGTGCCACTCCCTGTATGATATGCAAGTACAAGAGCATGGATGTATGACTTCAAAATATCTGCTGAATCTGAAAACTTGTGGAGTACGATATCAATTCTTCCACCTCTACAAATCAACAAGTATTTTCCTATAGGCAACAAGACACTTGATTAAATTTTGATCTGATACAAAAGCACTAATTTGGGAAAAATCTTAAATACAGAGATGTAGCTAATGCATCCGGCAAAACTCCCTTTTACCTTTGCAAGAAGTTGATGACCTAAACATTTTCAACCTGCCATTTGTTAATTAGTTAGCTAATGCCTTAAGATTAAAACAAATCAACCTGTATTAGCATTAGAAAAGAGATGGATAGACAATTCTTGAGATTCGCTTACATGTCACCAGACGGTAATGATGAAACTTTTGCTCCTAACTTTACACTTGCAGGAAAAAACCTATCCTTTCTGAAGCTTTCTAGCCTCATCCATTTGGGAAGCACATGCTCCATTGAGGACACATCCTTTGGTGTGAGCACTGTGCAAACTCACTAAAATAAGCTAAGACCAACTCCCACAAGAAATATGAGAGCTGGCAATTAAACTAAAAATGAGAAAAAAACATAATATGGAAACACTTACATCCTTATAAAATCATTAGCAACAAGAACAAACAACTTATTGAAGACCTTAACGGCACATTGTTATAATCACGTACTTGTGTTGTTTCTGCTAAGATACACTGACATCATTGTGGACTCAGTTTTAAGTAACAGCTCTACTATCCACGTGACTGAAAAAGGTGTTCGTATATTATTTATTTGACGTAGGGATTCTAAAGCACTTCATGATGGCATGTATCCTTCCATTTCCATCAGAAGATTCCACTGCAATGTTTAACTAGCACAGCCTACTACAATTCAATTCAGAAAATAATCATTTTCACAAATTAAAATTAAAACATGAGATAATTATATGGAGCTGTATGAAGCCTGTTCTTGGCGCCTACTAAAAGCTGCTCGTTGTCATCTGAGAGAAATTACCTTTGCATCAACAATACCCTATCTTTTGTTACACACTACATATTTACTAACAATCTATATAAGAGAATACAGAGCATATGAAATTTCAAATTACTAATATTTATTTATGGACATGCTCATCCATTGTCAAAACAAATAACTTTATATACAGGTGAATGGTCAAATTAGATGGATTTCTGAAACAAGCCACACAATTAACAAGCTTCAAGTTACTTTGCTATATAAACTTCAAATCAACTCGAACCAAAAAGAAGCGGTATATTTAACTAGACCTCATTTTTTCAGAAATCATAAGCATAATTAACTCCAGTAGCTGATTATAACAAGACTAACATAAAATTTATATTAGTGTGAATTACATGATAAGACATGCTCCTATAGAGTAGCTCTTAAAATAGCAATCACAGAGACATAACTAGATAAGAATCGGGCCATGCACAGAGAGCACAAACTTTTATATTTGAGCTTCCTATTCATTGCAAGGAAACTGTTACCACATAGATCTCAAGAGCCTCTTTATGTTTAGTTCTTACTTTTAGAGGCTACCGGCTTTCAATGGATACCACAAGACATGCATTATACCCATGTTTTACTAATTGTTTTTTTGTTGAGCTTGCTTCTCACCCCCTTCTGGCCTTAGCAAGGCAAAGACCATGTTGACACAATCTTTCATAGTTGTATGCACCGTGCAGGCCAAACTAGACAAATAGGATCTCCAGAAACTTTGTATGCCAGCACTTCCTAAACCTGATTTTTTTCTTGCATGCAATGGGGAAATGTTCTCATATCAGTGGTATGATTCTCCAGAATTCAGGAATCCTTCATGATGCAAACATTATAAGCCAGTTTGAAACAAAAATGTAAACAAACCAACAAACACATCTGCAAACCTGTGTATGTGGTTTGTTCAAGCTTAACAGAGATTAGGCATTGCTTGAGAGAAAGTGAAGACCTCTATGCAACTAGTTACATCATTGGATATAATGTGCAAATAGAACATTTTCTTTGATTTATTTTCTAATCTTTTCAGCTATATGGATCATGTTGTGAGGTTTTCACAACATTGGTTCATTGCAAATGGGAACCCCCTCCTTTTGCTTAGCAATAGTAGTTGTTGTCTTAGGTGGTCTTAGTGGCAATTCTCAAGTCTCCAAGTCTAAGAGGTGATGTTTGGACCATAGTTCAAAATCTAGTCCTCCGCCACTTATTGGCAAGGCAAAAAAATTGTTCTCGGCAAAAATCGGTAAATTCTCAAGAAAATATCGGGAATTTTAAAAATGAAAAATAAATCAGAAGTGTTTTTATTTTTGCAAAATTCAATAAGGAGATGCATCTAATGAGTCACTAAATGAGTAAACAAACCAAACAAGCTGATTTAAATATATATAAATGCAATATGTAACAAAATCACATCCTCATGTGGAATGCCGATGGCTGCCAACCATAGTCAGAGACTCTAAACTTTGAAGCAAACTAAAATAACAAATTGTCTTTGTAAAAAGTTGATGCAGGCAAAAGGGCGAATAACTAGGGCCAAAGGCTCACCCAGCTATCCCAACCACCCTGCAAGAGTTAACACAACGGAAACGAACAAAAAGAACAGCAACCAAAGGAGAGAGAAGAGCAAATACTTCTATTGATTCATCAAAATATCTTCATACATGCCTAGCTGTGAGGCCTTCTGGGTTACAGCGAATTACAATACATTCAGATACAAAGATCCAACAACAAATTCGCACTTTCAGTTCCGCTCCCTCATCTGCTCTCTCTGAAGCTTTCCTAATTCTAAGCCTGAACATTCTATTTATACTTGCCAAAATGGCTTACAGATCATTCTAGAATCATCACATAAGAGGAAGGCCGACCCAACAACAATCTGGACTCATCCCAAGAAAAGATCTTAACATAATGTCACGAATGAAATAAATCCCGCAAGTCGGCTCGCAAAATCACGTCCAAATACTGACACTCGGCATACACTGGATAACTCGGCACATGAAAAAACACTCGACATGCATTGAGTAACTCAGCACATGAAGAAACACTCGGCATACACTGGGTAACTCGGCACATGAAGAAACACTCCGCATACACTGAGTAACTTGGCACACGAAAAATCACTCGGCATACACTGGGTAACTCGGCATATGAAGGAATGCTACAATAACTCGTCACATAAAGGAAAAGGGTTACTAGGCACATGAAGAAACAAGATTGCTAGGCACATGAAGAACTGCTAGGCACATGAAGGAATTACTAGGTGAACAAAATAAGTAGGATAACAAAGCAACCCAGGATGCTCCTGCATCAGACAACCGGGGTTGAAAGAAATGATTCTCCTAAATCATTGAAATGTCCCAACCTGAGCTGAATCCAACTCAAATTGAGAAATCCATGAAGCATCTTCAATAGGTCTGTTCTTCCACTTCACCAAATATTCATAGTAATCTTTTCCTCTTGTACTCTTGCCAACTCTCTAATCCACTATCTGTTCAACTTCCTCAATCTATTTCTTAGGATAATCATCTGGTATAACAACTTCATCCTCTGACTCCTGATACTTATACAAATCAGCAATATTAAATATAGGAGATATATCCATGTCATCAGGTAACTCAACTTTATAAGCATTACCACTATCAAACTTCTTTAGGATCTTACAAGGTCCAAATTTCTTCATCTTCAGCTTATTGTATGTTCCAACTGGGAATCTTCCTTTCTTTAGATGAACCATCACCTCATCACCAACTTGAAAATCATGGTGTCTTCTAGACTGAGTAGCATTCTCCTTATACTTTTGATTGCTTTGTTCCAATCTCAACTTCACTTCCTTATGCAAGGACTCCATAAAATCAGCAAATTCTTCTCCTGCAGCGCTTTTCTTTTCTTCACTAGCAACAT
Organism: Cupressus sempervirens; assembly: GCA_028749045.1. Lineage (NCBI taxonomy): Eukaryota > Viridiplantae > Streptophyta > Pinopsida > Cupressales > Cupressaceae > Cupressus > Cupressus sempervirens. Next base: position 564,470,979 of record CM053787.1, on the reverse strand, counting down.
CTCTCAAATCTGATATACCTCTAGGATGCATTCCGGTAACAATCTCAAAAGGTGTCTTCCTTATACTCCTATTCATAGAATTGTTATATGCAAATTCAGCTTGTGCCAATACCATCTCCCAATTACTTGGCTTATTCCCAACTAAACATCTCAGCAAATTTTCCAAGCTTCTATTCACAACCTTTGTTTGTCCATTTATTTGTGGATGGAATGTAGAACTGAACTTCAATTTAGTACCCATCTTCTTCCACAAAGCCTTCCAAAAATAAACAACAAACTTACTATCTCTATCTGAAATAATGCTTCTTGGTAATCCATGCAATCTCACAATCTCTTTAAAGAAAAGTTCAGCAACATGCTCAATATCTGATGTCTTCTTACATGGTATAAAATGAGCCATCTTAGAAAATCTGTCCACTACAACAAATATGTAATCATACCCTTTCACTGTTTTAGGCAATCCAAGAACAAAATCCATACTGATGTCAGTCCAAGGTTTCTCAAGAACAGTAATAGGTGTATACAAACCAGTATTTTGACTCACTCCTTTTGCAACTTGACAAACTCCACAACTCTTTACAAATTTTTGAATATCCTTATACAATTGTGCCCAATAATATTTCTCTTTCAGCAAACTCAATGTCTTATCAATTCCAAAATGTCCAGCTAATCCACCACTATGCTTTTTCTTAGTCAAATTCAACCTCATAGGACTTCTACGAATACACAACTGGATGCCTTTGAACAACATACCTTCTTGAATGAAATACTCATCATACTTACTTATGTGATCTGTCAGATTTGGTGCTTTGCACTCTCTCCACGCCTCAGAAAAATCAAGATCAGCATCATACAATTCTTTCATTTCATCAAAACCAAGAACTTCAACCTTCATTTCAGTCAACAAAGAACGTCTTCTACTCAATGCATCAACAACTTTGTTAGTAACTCCACTCTTGTGCTTGATCACAAATGTAAAACTCTACAAATACTCAACCCACTTCATATGTCTTTGATTCAATTTATGTTGACTTCCCAAGTATTGTAAAGCTTTATGATCCGTATACAACACAAACTCCTTAGGCATCAAATAATGTCTCCACTTATTCAATGCTTGAACAATGGCATAAAATTCTTGATCATGCACAAAATATTTCCTTTTAGCATCATTCAACTTTTCACTAAAGAAAGCAACAGGCTTACCTTCTTGACTTAATACAGTTCCTATTGCATTACCACTTGCATCACATTCAACTTGAAATACTTTGTTGAAATCAGGTAAAGCCAATACAGGTAATTCAACAACCTTTTGTTTCAAAGTCTCAAAACTCTTATCAGCTCCATGCATCCACTTGAATTTTTTTTTATCTCCCCTCATTGTTTCAATCATAGCATTACAAACAACACTGAAATTCTTTATAAACTTTCTATAAAAACTAGCCAAACCATGAAATGATCTTACCTCACTCACATTCTCATGTGTAGGCCATTCCAAAATTGCTTTAACCTTCTCAGGATCCATCTTCAAACCATCAGCTAAAATCACAAATCCCAAATACACAATCTCCTCTTGCATAAAAGAACACTTTTTCAGATTAATCAACAAATTTTTCTTTTTCAACCTCTACAATACTTGTCTAATATGCTCAAGATGTTCTTCCTTAGTCTTGCTGAATATCAGAATATCATCCAAAAAAAAATCACAAATTTACCCAAGAATCTTTTCAGAACTTCATTCATCAACTTCATGAAAGTACTAAGTGCATTAGTCAAACCAAAAGGCATAACCGACCATTCATACAAACCATCTTTTCTCTTGAAAGCAATCTTCCATTCATCACCTTCTCTGATTCTGATCTGATGATAGCCACTCTTCAAATCAATCTTGGTAAAATACTTTGCTCCACTCAAACAATCCATTATGTCATCCATCCTTGGCATAGGAAACTTATATTTCACCGTTATCTTGTTAATGGCTCTGGAATCAGTATACATTCTCCATTCTCCATTCTTTTTAGGTGCTAATACAACGGGTACAGCACATGGACTCAAGCTTTCTTTGATCAAACTTTTCTGCAACAACTCATGCACTTGTCTGTTAAGTTCTTCATTCTCTGCAGGTGTCAATCTATATGGTGCTTTGTTTGGCAAACTAGCTCCAGGAATCAAATCCATACAATGACTTATACTTCTTACTGGAGGTAAACGATTAGGAATATCATCAGCGATAATTTCTTTATACTCATTCAACAACTTTGCAATTTCTTCTGGCACTCGGTCAATACTGCCATCTGTCATTCTGTCACCACTGACTAGCACTCGGTTAACACTATTTTCTTGCACTCAGTCTCCAAAACTCGATTTTCTTGGAGTTATAGCAAAATAGACTTGATTCTTTTTCATTTCCTTTTCAAATTGTTTCCCATTAACCATGCAATTTTTTACAGCAGTACAATTAACCTCATCTGGACTTTCGATCAAAGGCAACAATGTTTGTTTCTTCCCATTTACCCAAAGAGTATATTTATTCAATCTTCCATCATGTACAGCATATCTATCATATTGCCAAGGTCTACCCAACAAAATATGACAACAATCCATGAGCATAATATCACACAAAACTTCATCAAAGTAATGTCCAATTTTGAACTTCACAAGGCATTGCTCACTTACCAATATCTTATGCTCATCTTTGATCCATGAAACATGATAAGGTTTGGGATGTTTTAGCCTCTACAACTGCAACTTTGTAACTAGCTCTTCTAATGCCAGATTTGTAGAACTTCCACTGTCAATGATCACTTTACAGCATTTTTCAGCCATCTTACATCTTGTCTTGAAAAGACTTCTCCTTAAAACAGGTTCCTCATCACCTCCCTTATTACATAAGGTTCTTCTCACCATCAATTCTCCAGCCTTAGGTCCACTTGGTGAACTCTCAATGTCTTCTTGAATCATAGCATTTCTATTATTCTGCCCACCTTCAAAAGATCTACATTCAAAGGATCTATGTCCTTCTTTGCCACATCTAAAACAATTACAATGAAATCCACCTCTAGAATAAGAATTACCTCTTCCTCGGTAAGAATTAGTGCCTCCTCGGTAAGAATTACCACTTTTCCATTCAGTCTTGCCTTTGTCATCATTCTTCCATTCAGATTTGCCTTTATTCTGCATAGCACTGTCAGATCTACTACTTTTTCCATAAGATCTACCTCTACCTCTCTGGAATCTACCACCTCTACCTCTCTGTCTTTGTTCATGCTTCTTTGTCAAAATCTCCTCAACTTTCAAGGCATATTGATATGCTTTTTCTACACTTTCCAGCTTCACAAAACTTATTTCATTTTGTATTCCAAATCTCAATCCATTAATGTACCTTGCAATTTTCTCAACATCATCATCCACATGTCCAGATCTGATGTTTAATCTATAGAATTCCTCGGTATATTCTTTTACAGTCATGTCCTTTTGTTTCAAATTTTGCATCTTTCTCAACAAGCTAACTTGGTAATTAGCAGGAAGGAATTTGTTCTTTACCTTGTTCACCATCTTTGGCCAAGTTCTGATCTTTTCCTTTCCTCCCCTTTGTCTATCAATTTGCAAGTGCTCCCACCATAGAGATGCATGACCTTTTAGCCTAGTGACTGCAATCTTCACCTTTCTATTATTAGGAGTGTTTTCATACTCAAAGAACTTCTCCATATCAGAGATCCAATCCAACACAGCATCGGTGTCCAATTTTCCATCATAAGGAACAACTTCTATAGCAGGCTTTGAATTCGCTCTAGACAATACTCTCAACAATCTTTCCTCATCTTGATCTTCTTCAGGCTTTGGACTATGGTTTGGTGTTGTTGCTTCATCATCACTTATATCATCAAGATGCGCTCCTCTCCTCTGGGCTGTCTCCATAGCATCTAATTTGGCTGCAATTTGTCTCAACTGATCCAATATAGCATTATCAACATTATTTCCTCTACCACGAACCATCTTCACAAATCAGGTTCCTGCAAGATCGTAACCCTCTGCAAGTTATAGGTCAAATCCACAGAGCTACGACCCTACAACCAAATCCAAATCAGGGTTCCACACGATCCAATCTCCACAAGGATGAACCTCAAGCTCTGATACCAAATGACGTAGGACAAAGGGTGAATAACTAGAGCCAAAGGCTCACCCAGCTATCCAAACCACCCTGCAAGAGTTAAGACAACGGAAACGAACACAAAAAACAACAACCAAAGGAGAGAGAAGAGCAAATACTTCTATTGATTCATCAAAATATCTTCATACATGCCCAGCTGTGAGGCCTTCTGGGTTATGGCCAATTACAATACATTTAGATACAAAGATCCAACAGTAAATTTGCACTTTCAGTTTTGCTCCCTCATCTGCTCTCTCTGAAGCTTTCCTAATTCTAAGCCTGAACATTCTATTTATACTTGCCAAAATGGCTTACAGATCATTCTAGAATCATTACATAAGAGAAAGGCCGACCCAACAACGATCTGGACTCATCCCAATAAAAGATCTTAACATAAATGTCGCGAATGAAATAAATCCCGCAAGCCGGCTCGCAAAATCACGTCCAAATACTGACACTCGGCATATACTGGGTAACTTGGCACATGAAGAAACACTCGGCATGCACTGGGTAACTCGGCACATGAAGAATCACTCGGCATACACTGGGTAACTCGGCACATGAAGGAATGTTGCAGTAACTCGGCACATAAAGGAAAAGGGTTACTAGGCACATGAAGAAACAGGATTGCTAGGCACATGAAGGAATTGCTAGGCACATGAAGAACTACTAGGCACATGAAGGAATTACTAGGTGAACAAAATGAGCAGAATAACAAGGCAACCCAGGATGCTCCTGCATCAAAAGTAAGCAAATACAAATGTCAAGTACAATATGAAACCAGTCTACATCTTCCTCTTCCTCTTCCCCTTCCCAGTGGCTCTAGTAAAAATTAGTCAACTTCAAATCCACTTGCAATCAATCTACAAGGCTGCCAAAGACTCTCTCCTCCAAACACTCAAAATTGCAAAATAAACAATATTTGGGCAAGTTCTCGGGTGTCCAAGTTTTATTGGTGGCACCCATGAGAAGCAGTTAAGTTATCGCAAGAAGTTCGCAATTTATTGCAAAGAAGTGGCCAACTTCTCGTTGAGAATTTAAGGTCTTCTCGACATGAATTTCTCAAGAAAAACCTTAAGTTTACTCATTTTGCAAAAGTTCTTGGGCAAAGCAGAGATATTTGCCACTTCTCGGAGAGATTTTAATCTATAGTTTGGACCATAGTTCAAAATAGTACCGATAAGTCACTGATATATCAGTTTCTCGCGTAAAGTGTGGAGTGGCAAGAAAATACAGGATTTTCGCGCCAAAATCTCAGCCGAGAAGTTTGAAACTTCTCGTCGAGAAGTTGGTGATATATCACCGAGAAGTGGCATACTTCTCCCAACAAGTTGAAAATTTTTCACGAGCAGCCCATGAGATACCATTTTAAAATTTGCAGCCTTTACAGGAAAGGAGAAGGGTTTGGTGGAGAGAAATAGTCATTGGAAGCCTTGTAGATTTATTGCAAGTGGATTTGAAGTGGATTCAAAGAGATTTTTGAAGAAAATACCAATTCAAAAGAGGGTGGTTTTGCACTGAGATTGGATGACATTTAGCAGAGGGCAGTGAGAGTGAGGACACTTAGGACACTGAGAGTGAGGATATAGAAGATGAGGAGTCATCGCTAGCGCCAACACCAACTACATCTAGGATGGATATTGAGACACAACTACAACCACAACCACAATGAACTGCTAGGGCTAGACCCCTTCCTACTCCCATAGTTTTTACTAGAGCTACCAGGAAGGGGAATAGGAAGATGTAGACTTATTTTATATTGTATTTGACATTTGTATTTGTTTATCTTTTTACAATGACAATTTGCTATTAGTTTTCTTCAAACTTCAGAGTCTTTAACTATGGTTGCCATCCATCGACATTCTATATGAGAGTGAGATTTTGTTATGTACTGCATTTATATAGTATCAAGATCAGCTTGTTTGGTTTGTTTACTCATTTATTGACTCATTAAATGCATCTCCTTATTGAATTTTGCAAAAAAATACATTTTAAATTAAATTGAAGTCATTTTTAAAATTCCAAATATTTTTCCGAGAAGTTGCCGATCTATCTTCGATATTTTGCCGAGAAAAGTTTTTATTGCCTCGCCAATAAGTGGCAGAGAATGAGATTTTGAACTACAGTTTGGACAACTCTAGCTCTTTGGGTAGTCAAAACTATCGAGGCAAGAACTGAGCTGAGCCAGTCAAGGATAGGGATACTGAATTAAGGATTTGTGATGAAATGAGTTATAACCTTTTGAAAAAAATTGTTCGAGTTTCTATTTCATCTTAGAAGGTCAAGGGAAGTTGTGGGAGATAATGCAAATGGAGCCATGTTGAATCTTAAAATTTGTCTGTTTGGAATATTTTACAACTCCCAAAATCTAAAATCTTTATTATAACTCCTATGAACCTAAAGCCACTCTCAAACATCCTGACAGTTTTAAAATAAAATATAACTTAAAGTATTAGTTCTTTTGTTATACTTTACATAACTCATTTTTCCCTTAGCGTTGAAGAAATTGAACTGAAAATTTGGGAGTTAGCTTGCAAAATGAAAAAAAATGAGTAGGTTAGAAGCCGACCATGTCTTGTAACTCGAAATCACAACACTAGATCAGAATCCAACCTCATGTCAGGATTCCTAATCTTGGCAAACCTCAAAAATTTGCCCAAGTCTAGATGATTTCCAAGTAACTAAAGGGGGAGATTCAAGTACAAACTGATGAAAAGAACCAGGGGAACAAGTGAGAAGACGAATCAAGTAATCCTCAGAGTAGGTTAGAATCAAACACCTCTCCGGGTTCTCAATCTTGAGAGACCCCAAAATTTTGCCCCCCTATCCATGTAGAATCCTGACAAGTAGTAAAATTCTGCCCAAGTTTACGGGCATCTCAATGAAAACTTTCAACTTCAAGCTAATGAAAATAATGGAAATTGAATATGAGCGGTATAAATCAATTAAAATCTTTGGATAAAATGATCAATTTTGGAAATGAGTGTGAGTGAAAATTATAAAGATGAGTTCTTAGAAAGAGTTCAAAATCACCCTCAACATTTGGACAATTTTCACCTTCATTGGCACTGTGCCATTGAAAGATAGGAATTTCAAGGTGAAAATTAGAATTATTCTCCCAAATGGAGATCAAATCTTAGATAAAAATTTATTCGTAAACAAAGAAAACCAATTTGAAGAAGAAGTATGAGCCTAAAATGTTGAGAAGCAAGGGTATGATATTCAACTGGAATGGAATTAGAAGTGTTTCTAGAAAAAGGAGACGTGTATATGTAATTTCCCCTACTAGGGTTGGACATAATATTACATAATTAGGTCATTTAGCATTATAAGATTCTCAATAATTTATATTTATAAGTAGGAATTAAATATCCTCCAACATTATCCAAAGATTATTACTATTTGATTCGTGGATTCGAGAGTATAAATGTTATGCAAGTTCCCCAAATATCATCTCTGGACACCTTCATAGTTTACAAGTCCAAGTCTGTTTCACGAAGATGTATGAAACGTTGTGATGGAACCTTAATTTTAGAGTATCAATTTATACACATCTTCACTTGGGATCCCAAGTACATATTGGCAAAGTGGACTCAATGTTCCAGATGCTAGCATATCTCAAGTTGAATCAACAACAGAGGTTCTAGATTTGATGAAAAGCGGTCAGATGAACAAGGCAATAGGTGCCACAGCACTTAATGAGTGCAGTAGCCACTCGCATAGTGTCCTGATTATGCATGTACAAGGAATAGACTTATCTTCTCGAGAAGCTCTTCTTTAGTAGACTTGGATGGTAGTGAAAGGGTAGACAAATCAAAGGAAACTTGTGATAGAGTTGAGAGATTAATAAGAAGCTACAACAGTCAATGTATCATTCAAATTTCAAACAATAGAACATGCTCAACAATAAAAAATGCATGCTCCAAAATGCAAACTCTTCAAATGCCGACGCACAGATCCCCACTAAGAAACTCTTACAGCAGCAATTAACCTTATAAATTCTCCCTAGGTGCTAACAAAATATATCTCAGGTCTGCAGTGTTGATTTCAGATAATTTCCAGCCTTAGTCATCTTGTTGTGGGTACTCAATGATTGATAAGGTTTCTTTATGATGTGAAATATGAAACCAAACCCAAGGATATCACTCCAGACCAAAGTAACAAGAATCGGAATTGGATCGGACTTGGCAAGGCCGAATCGAATCGTGAATTGGCCACAAATCGGAAAATTTAAAAAACCCTTCAAGTTTAGTGAGCAACTTATTTCATAAACCCTTTATCGCTGATTCACAAAAAAATTGCCTGGCTTGAATCGAATCGTGTGAATCGCATGAATCGCCGTGATTCTTGGAACTATGCTCCAAACATCTCAGATCTTCTCCATCTATGTTGATTGGCTACGCACAGCTCTACTGGGTCTAAATACGGCACCCAGTCAGCAATATAATATCTAAAGATTACTGGGTTCTGACCTCAAACCAAGTGTAGCTGAAGTTTGTCAATGAGAGATTCACCATTAATATTTGTTTCCTATGATTTAAATGATATACGCAGTGCACCCAGTCACGTCAATATTGATTCTACAACAAAATTTTGGAGACCCACCTACAGATGGAACACAAAGGAATATTTCACAGCTGGAACAAACAATATGATATCCCTTAAACCAACATTGCTCAGTTGACATGTGCCAAATGAATGTCCCCACAATGAATACAAGCTGCGTATTTTTGTGATTGATATACATCAAGGTAGCAATAGGAATGCGGCAATGAGTTTTTAGTAGCTACAAATAAGCCAAGGAGACTGGGTAGAAGACAAAGACAAAAGACAAGGGCTCAACAAATGTCAATGCTGATTTTGTATATAACATTTGACACTACAATGAAAAAATAGTAAACAAATATTAGCAATACACATGCTTATACATCCAAGTTTACGAATCGAAGATTCTCCCAACATCAACGATAATTTGAATCGAACATTTAGATGGTGGTAGAGATGTTATCATTTTCTTTGAAGACCTAAGACAAGTCACAAGCGGGTCTGCATGTAAGGAAGCAAAAGTGCACAGAATTGCTTCCTACACTAATCTTGAGAGGACAATTATGCCAATTCAACTAACTATTGCAGAGATCTCAAGAATGCATAATAACATAATCAAAATAACAATGAACGCATAACACAATGATTACCGTGGGGAAACCCTTCCAGAAGAAAAACCCCACCCTGCAAAACTTGCACAATGTATTCTCAAATCAAAAAGATTACAATACACTTGCAATGTAAGTTTTTACAAGAGAGCATCACCACAACTCAAACTCAAACTCGGACTCAAAGAGACTCCTAGCACCTAGCCTTGCAAACAAAACTCAATGATTCAAACACCTCCCCAAGCCCTCCTTTTATAGTGATTTACAACTTGAAAACCATTTGTGGTCTTACAAAACCGTGGGCCAAAACTATGGGCAATACAACCATGCCACATGTTACCCACTTGTCATTTGTAACTCCAAGAATAGCATTTTCGTCCATAATTTTGTCCTCTAGTTTAGACCCCCCTAAAAGTCATATAATGAGTTTTTTATACTCTAAAAATAGTCCTCCTATATTGTACTAGGGACACGACACATTTTTAACAACTCATACACCTTTTTCCAACTCTTAAACATGTGAAAAACTGCCACAAAAAAATTCTAGAATTTTCCGAAAAAAGCTTGCAAGGTTGAGACACAATTCTCAACATTCTCCCACTTGTCGAACACCTTGCAAGAGTCAGGGGATCCAAGGTGTCATCGACTTAATTGCTAGGGACCAAGAGGCCCATAGACTCCAAACACCATCTGAACTTCTCTATGCTCACAAGCTTAGTTAATGCATCAGCAACATTCACCAAAGTCTCCACCTTTTCCAGCTTCACCTTGCCGTCCTCGGCCATATCTCTCACAAAATGATCTTTTACATCAATGTGCTTGGTCTTGGCATGAAATGTTGGATTCTTCGCTAGGCAGATTGCATTCTGACTGTCACTATAAATTGTCACTGTACCTTATTTGAACTATATATCTAAACACAGTCTCTTAAGCCAGATAGCTTCTTTGCAAGCATGAGTAGCTACCATATACTCTGCCTCTGTAGTGGACAAAGAAACCACAACTTGTCGCTTGCTCATCCAACTAATTGCACCACCAAATAATGTAAACACATATGCACTAGTGGATCTTCTTCTATCAACATCGCCAGCCTAGTTTGAATCCACATAGCCTTAAATATACAAGGAATGCTCATTTCCTGTTCCATGGAAACATATAGAGTATTCTGAGGTACCCCGAAAGTATCTGAAAACTCTTTTTACTGCATCCCAATGTGCTCTTCCTAGATTAGACATGTAACGAAAAAGTACTCCCATTGCTTGGGCAATGTTTGGTCTTGTACAGACCATAGCATATATCAAACTTCCAATAGCACTCTAATACGGTACTTGACTCATCTCTTCCATCTCCAATGGGGATGAAGGACACTGTGAGCAAGAAAGCTTTATTCCTATAGTAACAGGAACACTCAGTAATTTGGAATCTTGCATATTGAATCTTCTAAGAATATTACCAACATACTTACTTTGGCCTAGCCAAAGCTTTTTATTTTTCCTATCTCTTATAATCTCCATTCCCAGAATGTACCTTGCTACACCAAGATCTTTCATTTCAAACTTTGTTGAGAGCTGAGATTTTAATTTTGCAATCAAACCTTTTCCTTTGCCAATAAACATGTCATCAACTTATAAGGCAATAACCAGGAAATAATCATCATCAAACTTGTAGTATATCTAGTGATCAGATTTGGATCGCACAAATCCTAAACTCAATACATATGTATCAAGCTTCTGGTACCACATCCTAGGACTTTGTTTTAAACCATACAAGGATCTCTTCAATTTACAGACCAAATGACTTTTACCTTTCACCATAAAGTGCTCTAGCTATGTCATATAAATTTCTTCCTCCAAATCTCCATGAAGGAAAGTTGTCTTCACATCCATTTACTCAACTTCTAGATCATAAGTTGCTGCAATAGAAAGTAAAAATTAAATGGATGTCATTTTTGCTACAGACAAAAAAATTTCACTATAATCAATTCCTGCAACCTAGGAGTAACCTTTTGCAACCAATCGTGCTTTATACTTCTCAATGCTTCCATCTGAACCCATTTTCCTTTGGAACACCCATTTACAACCAACAAGTTTACGTCCTTCAGGCAATGGTACAAGGTCCCATGTGTCATTCCTCTTAAGAGCTATCATCTCTTCTTCCATGGCTATTTTCCAGAACTCTGAATCATTCATACCAAGAGCCTCTTCTACAGATCTTGGTTCATCAATGTTAACACTCAAAGAAAATATACACCTCCAATCATCAAGGGAATATCCATACCTTTCTAGTGCTTTCCTATGTCTACTAGACATTCGAACAAGATCTGGTTCAGGTTCTCCCTCTTCCTCTGATGATTTAGAACTCGTAGAGCTCTCTTCAACATCTTTTCTTTCTAAAGGCCTCGATTCAACTTTCTCAAGTGTAGCAAGAAGTTGAATCACATCTTTCTTTTCTTCTATCTGTTCTGGCTACACTGTAACAGAGGAAGGCTTAGTTTCTCTAAAAATAACACTTCTGGAATAAAATACCTTCTGTGCAATAGGATCCCAAAGCTTGTATCCTTTCACACCATAACTATATTCGATGAAGATACATTTGACAGCTTTGTTGTCCAATTTTGTCTGCTTCTCCTTTGACACATGAGCATATGCCTCACAACCAAAAACTCTCAGATGTCTAAGTGAAGTCTTGTGGCCCGACCATGCTTTCATTGGTGTCTTATCAACAAGAGCTGATGTAGGAGACCTGTTTATCAGGTAGCAAGCAATGGCTACAGCTTCAGCCTAGAACTTGTGTTCTAGTCCAGCTCCACTCAGCATGCTCCTAGCCTTCTCCATCAAGGTCCTGTTCATTTTTTCTGCAACTCGATTCTACTGTGGAGAATACAAAGTTGTCTTCTCTCTTTTAATACCACAATCTTTACAAAATGTGTTGAAATCATTGGAGCAATATTCACCATCATTATCAATTCTCAAACACTTTATCTCCTTTCCAGTCCACAACTCAACCATTGTTTTAAATTCCTTGAAACGACTGAAAACTTCAGCTTTACTCCTAAGGAAATAAACCCATATTCTTCTACTAAAATCATCAATGAAAGAAACATAATAAACCGATTTACCAATAGAAGGAACATCAACTGGACCAAATACATCCGAATGGATGAGATCCAAAATACATGAGGACTTATTAGAACTTGAGTAAAATTGAATGCGATTTTGTTTACCATACATATGATGCTCACAAAAATCAAACTCAAGATTGCAATCATTCAACCCATCAACAAGGTTTTTACTTTTTAAGGTTCGAAGACCCTTCTCACCTATGTGGCTGAGTCTCTGGTGCCATAACAGTCTTCTCTACAGGTAACTTTGATTTAGTAGATAGAGCACCCTTGGGTACCCAAAAACCACAACCATCTATTGAAAGAGAAACCCTTCTTTCTCCAACAAAGTAGTCCTCTTCACAGTCTTATCAGAAGTACTATTGCACTCAACCGTGCATGCATCGAGCCGATACAATGTACCCAATTTGCTTCCTCTTTCTATTACCATAGCACCTCTCACTATTTCACACCTGCTTCAAAAAACTGTACATGCACACCCGCATCTATTAGTTTGCTAACAGATAACAAATTCCTCACTAGTCCCAGCATATGCAAGACACCATCAAACCATCAAAAAATTTGACACGACTACTTCCACAACTAACAATATCAAGAACTGAGTTATCACCTTAATACACCTTACCACCATCAAGAAGAATCAAGATTAATGATTAAAGGGAAACATAAAATCTTAGATGAAGACATTCATGTTCTTAACAACCAACTCTCATAAGAATGGAAAGAAGAAGAAAAACAAAAGGAAAAGAAACTTTCATGGAAAAGGCAGTCAAAATATTTGTCCAAAATTCTATGTTTCGGATATGATCAATATGGGCATTATGCATTAAATTGTGCCGATCGATCTAAACTCCAAGCGTCATTTCCCAAATCTGATGAAGGTCATGAATCTGAGAAGTATGCCTTCTATTCAGCATTGTCTAGTCAAATATCAACCAAATCCAACACTTGGATAATTGACAATGGATCTTATAGACACATCACTGGATATTAGGAAAACCTAGAAAGCATACAAAAAGAAACAGATGAAGAAGTTACAATTGGTGATGATTCTGCACATTTCGTAAAAGGAATTGGGACCTGCACCATTAAATTGAAATCTGAAAATTCTATTCAGCTTTTTGGAGTTTTTTATGTACCAGATATTAAAAGGAATTAATATCTATATCTGCACTTGAAGATGATGGTTATATAATTGCATTCATGGAAGGTTAGATACTAGTGTGGCTTAAGAATTCAACTATAAAGAAGGCTCTAACAATAGGAGTATGAAAAGAACTATTATATGAGCTTTGCACTAAGAAAAATCTTGCACTTGTTCACTTCAGATTCAAATGAAATATGGCATAAAAGATTAGGTCATATCAACTTTCATACTCTAGCATCTATGGAGAAGATGGTAACTGGAATGCTCAGATTAAGTCATATTCACAATGAATCTTGCACAAGTTGTGCCTTAGGTAAAAACACTAAAAAGTCATTTCCTTGTAGTTTGAGCAAAACTAAAGATGTGTTAGAACTATTGCACTCTGGCCTATGTGGACCCATGTCTACAGCATCCATAGGAGGGTTCTTGTACTATGTGATATTTGTTGATGATTTTCCAAGAAGGACATGGATATACTTCCTTAAGTGCAAAGAATCTGAAAAGATTCTTTCTAAATTTAAAGAATTCAAAACTATCACTGAAAACTCCTCAGAAAAGAAAATTGAAGTTGTGAGAACAGATAATGGGAAAGAATACACTTCTGAAATATTTAAAGAATTTTGCAAACTTGCTGGAATAAGAGGGAGTTCACAATTTCCTACAATCCTCAACAAAATGGAGTTGCTAAAAGGAAAAACAGAACTATTGTAAAAGCTGTTAGGACTATGATTTATGATCAAAACTTGAGCATGTCATTTTCGGCTAAAGCATCTAATACAGTAGTCCATATTTAGAATAGATGTCCTCGCTCATATTTGGACAACAAAAATCCTGAAGAAGCATTTTCAGGAATGAAACCTGACATCAGTCATTTAAGGATATTTGGATGTCCTATGTATGTTCATATACCTAAAGAAAAGGACAAAGTTAGAACTTACTGGAAGAAGACGAATTTTCATTGGTTTCAGTGAAACAATAAAAGGATACAGAATCTACATACCTAGACAGAAACAAATAGAACTCAACAAAGATGTCATCTTTGAAAAGGATATTGTTTTCAAAAGAGCCAAAACTTTAGATGACTTATCATGTTCCCAAAAGAGGCTCCTGCTCCTGGGATTCAAAGGGAGTACCCTGAAGAGATTTCAAATGAAACTAAGATCCTTCCTGAGACTCAAGAAGAGAGTCTTGATAATTATAAAAGGCCTCTTTGGGCAAGGAAAATTATACAAGAAGGAGATGAATTTGCAGCACCTTTAGGGACTTTTAGAGAAAGCAAAAGACCTCGAAAATTAACATATAATGCATTCATGTGTAAAAGTCCAAACCCTAAACCTTCAAATGCTTTAGAAGCACTTAAACATCAAGCTTGGAAAGATGCAATGGTGGAAGAATATCAGTTGATACTAAAAAATTATGTTTGGGATATATTTCCTAGACCTAAAGGAAAATCTATTGTTTCTTCCAAATGGCTCTTCAAAGTTAAGTATGCTATAGATGGGAGCATTGGAAAACATCAAGCTCATTTTGTGGTTACCTCGTTTTCTCAAAAGGAAGGAATCGACTTTGAAGAAACTTTTACACCAGTTGCCAGGTATACCTCAGTTAGAGCTGTAATAACCATTGCAGCAGCTAAAGGTTGGAAAATCCATCAAATGGATGTAAAAAATGCTTTTCTAAATGGAACAGTTAAGGAAGAAGTATATTTGGAACAACCAGAAGGATTTGTGACTCATGATGTTGCCTCTTATGTATGTAAATTGAAGAGGGCTCTATATAGACTCAAACAGGCTCCCTGAGCCTAGTATGAAAGGATTGATAAATACCTTCTAAGTCTTGGATTAGCCAAGAATGTTGATGATCCAAATCTTTACTTTAAGGTAACTAAAGGTGATATGTTGATTCTAATTCTTTATTTTGATGACCTTTTGATTACAAGAGAAGAACATCTCATTAATCAGTGTAAGAAAGATTTGGCTTCTGAATTTGAAATGGACTTAGGAATTCTTCATTACTTCCTTGGTTTGAAAGTTCGTTAGAAGTCCAGGAATATCTTCCCACATCAAAAGAAGTATACCATTGATATTTTGAAAAGATTTGGAATGTGGAACTGTCAACCTATGGAAACCAACTTACACAAGCTAAAGGAAGCAAGTGTTGAATCTAGACTAGTTGATCTGACTTTATACAGACAGATAATTGGGTCTCTGATGTATCTTGTAAATACTTGACCTGATATCTGCTATGTTGTGAATGCATTAAGTCAGTTCATGTGTGAACCTCATGAAATTAATCTTGTTTCTTTGAAGCATATATTAAGGTATCTCCAAGGCACTATTGGGTATGGACTTAAATATGAGAATATCAGCTTGGAGTTACATAGATATACTGATTTTAATCGGGCCGGAAGTGTAAACGACCGGAAGGCCACATCAGGATGTTGTTTCAGCTTAGGTTCAACCATGATATCTTGGATCTGTAGAAAGCAAGCTTCAGTTGCTCAGAGTTCTACTAAGGCAAAGTATATTGCAGCATCAATGGGAGCTAGAGAAGTAGTGTAGCTTTGAAAGTTGCTTTCCAACTTATTTTGTGAGCCTATGAAACCTACCACTTCACTGTGATAACCAAAGTTGTATCAAGTTATCTATGAATCTGGTATTTCATGATAGATCCAAGCATATATAAATTCCTTACCACTACACAAGAGACATGGTGGAAAGATGAGCTATTCAATTGGAATATGTTAATACAGGTGATCAAATAGCTGACATTCTCACCAAGGCTTTTCCTAAAGTGAAGTTTAATCATTTCAGAAAGAAACTTGGTATGGTTGAAACATAAGTTTATGAGATTGAGTCTCAACTTTGTAAATTTGTATTATTTTAATAAAGATATTTAAAGTGTAAACTCTTTTGTCATATGTGTGACTTTATGACTTATGAGCCTACCTTATATACATTATTAAAAGGTGACAATCTTTTATGATGAAATGTTGATTCTAATAATATAAGGTGACGACTTCATAATTATTAGATTCCTATCATGATGAATATCATGCGACTTGATATTCATGGAAAAATCATGATAGTTAAAAGAGCATGTTGATAGATATCATGTGACTTGATATCTGTTGAAGATCAATATGTTCAAACTCATGGTGGATATTATGTGACATAATATCTATGGATATACGATGATCTTTTATGGTAGATATCATGAGACTTGATATCTGTGTACACACCATAACTGGAAAGAATATCATGAGACTTGATTTTCTTAAATATATCTTGAGGATATCACTTTTCAAATAAGGAGAACTTATATATATCCACTTTGTCTTCCCTAGGTAAGAGGGGTTAAAGCATGTAGCTTCGATCTGACAATAACTGTGAACAACATATATACACATATGTATAAATGTACACCAATATGATGCACATATGTGTGTGTGTGTGTGTGAAACAATGCACAGTTGAAACCGATGATCATATATATATTGTCTGAGATCATTTAAGGCATGGTTGAAACTATCCTGATTCCTTCAATTTTAGATCACTATCGATCTATATTTTATATTCGGTTGCAGTTCATAATCATTGGCAATACATTATTACACGTGTGTTAAGTTTGTAACAAATCGGGCATGATTAGTTAACACTGAACCAGTGTGATGGTGAATGTTCATGTCTCCATTCAGAGATAGAGACATGACCATTCACCCTCACAGCCCTCCATGTGATATGTATACTTGATCCGCTCGAATAAACAAGGCATCGAAATCAATTAATGCAAGTACATCAAAGAATCGAAGGACATTTTAAGTTCAAGAACATTATATTATCTCTATTATTTCTATACTAATACATAGATTCTAGAGCAAATTTATTCTTTGTCAACAGTGTTCATACCTGCAATAAAATTATGCATCAGTCAACCTCGAATTTGAAATCAGGTAAGAAACTTTACAAAACACTCTGTAGTGATAACAATAATCTTCTCCATGATACTATGTTGTAGCTGGCTTCTTCACAAATGCAAAAAACCCAACAAGATGGTAGGTTCAATGCTTTGATACCACTGTAATAACCTTAACTAGATATTTGCCCAACTTTTTGAATAAAATCTCAAAAAATTCGAAATAAATAAACTCATGTAATGTATTGTAGATTTCATCAGAAAAACCCCTTTAAACAACTAAATAGAAAGAAGTCTCAAAATATTATTGCAATAAATCTCTAGCAAAAATATATTTTCAGAAATAATACTCCATTGGAGTTCTTCAGTGACATTACCAATAAATCCAATTGTAAATATAGTAACTACAGCAAGATTGGATAATAGAAAAGATGTACTTGAAATACAATGTGAAACACCAACATGATGTCTCAACCAGAATGGGTTTCCATCCACTATCCAAGCTTGAGAGTAACTATCCTCTCACTTGCTAAAAGTTGTAGCTTTCAAAAATCTCTTCAATAGAGAAAAGAAATCCAAAACTCAATAACCAAGCATTTTGAAAATGAAATCCCTTCTCCCCTTTTAAGCACAATAGGATGACTCTTCATATTCGCTTTTAATCGTCCTTTTTCCACTTAGGAGAATAATATAACTTCATAGGATAAAGTGACTTATTAATTTCCCCTCTTAATTTGAAGTAATTTTATGAAAAAAAATTAATCTTCAAACATTAAAATAAATGTCCTATCAAACTTAGAAAGCCTAGTGTAATAGTGTGCGAGAAAGCTCTCAGTAAGACGCTCCAAGTCCAAGCACCACAAAATTGGAAATACGGACCCTATTGACTTATTGTAAATAGAAGAAAATAGAAACTCCTATTGCATTGACATCAATTGGTCTAAATATTTAACTACCTCAACCAAAACTCATACTAGTCTCAATGAAGTTATGGTTAGGCCACGGGACCATGGTGTGAAGAGCTAATGACACATCAGATGATAAGGACTAGAAAAAGGGGACATTACAGGGATCCCCTCATTTTGCTTAGCAATAGGAGTAGTCTTAGGTGGTCTTGGTTGCAATTTTCAAGTAGTCAAGTCAATTAGGGGTGTGAGCAAGAATTGGGGTAAGCTAATAAAGAATACAGATATGGTATCAAGCGATTTGTCATGAAATGAATTAGAACTTTTTGAAAATCCTTGTTCTAGTTTCAATTACATTTTAGAATTGATAAGGAAAGTTGTGGAAAATAACATTGATGGAGGTATGTTGAATCCTAAAATTTGGCAAACTCTAAATTTTTTTACCTACTCTCAAAATCTAAAATCTTCATTATGCCTCTTATGAACCTAAAACCACTCTCAAACATCATGACTGTTTTTATATAAAGTTTAACTTAAAAAGATAAATTTATTTTTTTATACTCAAATGTTATATTCTAAATAATTCATTTCGTCCTTTGGGCTAAAGAAATTGAATTGAAAAATGGGGAGTTAACTTGCAAAATGAAAAATCCTCAGAGTAGGTCGACATCCATGATGTCTCAGGGTTCCAAATCTCTACATTGGGTTGGAATCCAACCTCATGTCAAGATTCCCAATCTCGACAACCCTTAAATTTTTGCCCAAGTCTAGATGATTTCCAAGTAACCAAAGAGCAAGATTCAAGTTGAAATTGATTAAAAAGAACCAAGAGAATGAGGGAAAAGATGATTCAAGCAAACTAGAGAGTAGATTAGAATTTGACCACCTCTTAGGACTCAATCTCAAGAGACCCCGAAATCCGCCCCCCTTTTCATGTAGAATCCTAACGTGAGTAAAGTTTAGCCTAGGTTTAGAGGCATTTCAATGAAAATTTTGAACCTCAAGTTGATGAAAATAACAAAAATTGAACATGATAGGTTTAAATCTATTGAACTCTTGTGATAACGTGATTTGTTGAGGAAATCGTTGCAATCCACTATGCAATGTAGAGGATCGTTGTAATGTAATGGCACCATGTTTCCAATATGTGTTCTCTAATAAATGTGATATCTATATGTATTTATATATTGAGAAGAGACATGTCCCATGTAGTGACATGTGTCTGCATAGATTAATATTGATCAATAATTTGTTATTGATTATCATATAACTGCAAGTTTAATAATCTTTAAACAATTTGAAAATATTACACAATCATTCATATATATATATATGAACACTTAACTAAATATATATATAGATATATATGTGAATGGTCTAATGATAATTAATCAAGGGTAAAGATGTTTAACCAATAACTACAGAAGGATTATCTCTAGAACAATTCAATCCGATTGAAGCTACAGCATTAACACTCCCTCATAGGTAGGGAGGATTGTTATAAAAACACATTATACTCTCAAGCAAAACAGAGAGACATCATCTCAACATGATATTCTTAGAAAAGGTATATTTTAAGGATATCAACATATATCCGCTAATGAGATGTGATTTTCAATATCATCAAAAGTATGATTCAACCAAGAATATCAACAACATGATATTCATTATACTTATATTTTCATGGTATGTCCATGAATATCTTTAATCAGTAGATATTCATCATAATGATATCATCTCATGATATCAAAGTAATCGCTTACAAATATCAAGTCACATGATATTTACCAAGTACTCAGAGTAATGGTCTTAGAATATCAAGTCACGTGATATTCACCAAGTACTCAAATGTTCATGAGGAATGTGCACACGTATCACCCTATGATACTTACCAAAGGAACATTATAACCATGTTTTGTTTACAAATGTTAATCCATCATGATATATATCTATACAGTACAACACATTGAAATCTATTAGATGATATCTATCTCTCAATTGATATTGATTTACAAGATATAACCTGTCATGATTTACATAGACATCAACCATATGATATCCATCATGATAGAAGGTTAGACTGTTGTAAGATCGTCACCTTACTATGGTAACGGCAAACAAACATCAATGAAAGATAACTTTTCACGATGGTTCCACAAGGTCATGTAGTAACACACATGACATTCACCATGAACATTTCCAGAGAGTGGAACAAAGGCTTTCACCTCAAACTTATCTCTCATAGAGAAGAATACATTAAAGTACATCTCAGGTAATCATTGATGTTGAGGATCCTCTGACTAAAGGCTTTGATCCATAACTCCAAGTTTGTCTTCAAATGTACAAACTTCACTTTGGCAGAAGGCTTGGAGAAACTATTGGTCGTTAGATCTTCTATGATAACGTACTTTGAATGAATAGTATTCCAAGTATCCATCTAGGCTTTAGGCATTTGCATAAAGGCCTTTTAGTCTGCACATATGGAACTCTATCTCATGAATCATAGTCCACTAACTGCTACGGTTTCTTGATGACTACAGAATCTATCTCGACATAGTCTCTACTTGTCTGAATCAAATATGACCAAGATCCTTAAAAATTGACTGAAGCATATCCTCTATCTACTCCGTCTGTCATGGAAGCATACCTTGATTCATAGTAAATGAGTGAATGTAATAAATTGTGGATTTATCCTCAGGCTTGGCAACATTAGATGTTAAGATAATGCGGTTCTCTTAAACAAGTATCAACCTCCTGACCTCTTCGTCTAAGATTCCCTATTATGAAATGTTAGGCTCCCTCTTGATATAGAAGAAAACTCAATCTCAATCATCAATCTTACTTCAAGAGCTTCACTTTATCTAGCATGATCATCAAATGACTAATGAATCTTAGATCAGAACTTCTTTGGAGCTATTGTCATAAGATTGAGTCTTGCACAATATTTGGTAGCATGCCTAATATACCATTCTTCTTTTCTTACAAGAACATCCTCGGAGACAAAGGAAAAGATCAAGGCATATAGATCTTCTAGTATGTATAGAAACATATATAAGAGAGAGACTACAATGAGTAGATAAATGTAATACTTTAGGATAATAAATACTTATCTATACATTAACATCCTTGATACAAGTTGCTTCAATGAAGGTCCATATGCATCAAATCATAAAATAATTTCACATAAGCATTTTTCCAACAATGGGAATGGAAAATTGGTCATTATTACCCCCCTAGCCCCCCCCCCACAATGTAAAATTCTCACTCTTATATCGTTAAACAATTTTGCATTGCATCAAATATGGCATACTTCTTTATGTTTAATGTATCTCAGAACCTTAGTCCATTTGCACTATGGAAGGATGCAATAGAAGCAATCAGGCCAAGCTTTCAACTCAAACAGTAACCATAAGGTTGCTTCTGCAGCTTGTGCCTTCAACCATTAATTGTTCCTTTCCGATAAATTACTGATGCTTGATATTAAAAACTTCAGCAATGACCCAATAACACATATCATCTAATCTCTGTGCAGGTAGCTGATGAAATGGAGATTCTTCTAATGATCAAGACATGTAGAGATGTATCCTGTCTGTACCCACCTCAACCAGCTCCTTACAATCGCTGAAACTCAGTAGCATTAAGTAACATCAATATTAACTGTTGTATTCCATAATTTGTTGTGGTTGCAGACATTCGCTCTGAAAGTTATTGCAATAAAATAAATGTCCCCTCTTTGGAACAACAAAATAAATCCATAGATTTGAAGCATTGTTCATAATTAATTGACTAGTTATAGCATAATATTCTCATGAGATAACATCAATAAGCCTTGCTAATGGAGTTATCCATACTCAGTCTCGAATGTAACTGATCTTGTTGACTTAGTATTTGAACTCCACTGATTATTCATTGTCTCATAGAAATGCCACCAACATGCTGTCAATACTTCTAACTATATAACAACACTGTAGGAAAATGAGATTAGTGCATTGGATGTCTGCATGAAACAATGTCTAATTTGAATACTCTAAAGCTCTAGCACATAGAATGAGATTATACTCAGTCCTTAAGTCAGGATATTATTGATATTCAGTCACCTCGCTTAATGAATATTATCTTGGCCTCATTGGAATTGTATACCCAGGTGTTCCTCTGTGTCTGAATCACTATGTTGATAATTTCCTTGATTTGTCACATCTTCATGTCTTCAAGTCTTTGAAACCAATTTGCACGACAATATGGAAAACAATATCAATGTTTTTAACATCCTTGGGCTCAGTAGGTAGATTTGATAATATGTGCTTCTTACAGTCTCAAATACATGATTTCCATAAGTATTACCTCTGATATTGACCCAAGAAGAGCACAAAATTTTGGATAAAAGCAACGTCACTTTGTAATATTGAAGATCCTATGTTGATTTATCAGTATCAATCCATGTTCACCCTTCTTGTGGCAACTTCCTATTTGCCATTTTCTTCTTAGTTTTCTGTTCTTTGCACACATCTTTCAGATCAAGTTTTACCTGTGTTTGCTCAGGTTCGTTGTTCTTCTTTCTAGTCACTTTAGTCTTTTTGTGCAAATAATATGTTATGTTTATTCAATCCCCTACAATGCTCTCCATCTCCTGTGTTCTTCCATTTTTGTTCCTTCTAGTCGAAAATATAGTCTCATTCCTTGTTCAATCAGAATATTCTTTAAAGTTATGAACGCTAAAGCTATTGAACATTAATTGGATTCCTTCCCATATATTATTATCCATTTTTTTATTCTGCATATGACTATTTCCTCCTTATCCATCGTTCGTTCTCTAGTCTATCTCTTAATTGTCATCCAGTATTCAAAATATTTTATTTTCTCCAAAGCATAAAGGTGTTGGTATGTATGCCTTCAGAAATGTGAATATTCAAATTAAAGTTTTGTTTCGATGCTTTGTCTTCCATCTGTAACTAGATATATATGTAATTTCAACTAATATTCTACTTCCCATGTACCAACAAACTCATGCCTCTACAAAACTAGTCTAGATCTTATGGATATTATTTTCCCTGAAATCTCATCCCAGGAGTTCGTATTTGTGCTAATACCATGTTGAGGAAATGGTTGTAATCCAACTATACAATGTAGAGGATCGCTGTAATGTAATGGCAATGTGTTTCCAATATGTGTTCTCCAATAGCAGTGATCTCTATATATTTATATATTGAGAAGAAACATGTCCCATTAGGGACATGTCTCTACGTAGATTAATATTGATAAATCATTTGTTACAGGTTATGATATAGCTGCAGGTTTTATAATCATTAGACAATACATACATACATACATACATACATACATACATATATATATATATATAGCAAATGATTATTATATAACTGCAAGTTTAATAATCATTAAATAATTTGAAAATATTACACAATCATATATATATAAACACTTAGTTAAATATAGATACATTGGTATGGCCTAATGATAATTAATCGAAGGTAAGGATGTTTAACCCAGTGTTCTGGGACTCTACGAATCCAAGCAGGACTCTGCAAATCTAAGGCAGAGGCGGCCCCTCCGAGGCAAATGGCCTCTGGACTCTGACTCGGTCGAGCCCTAGCAAAGTCCATGTGGACTCGCCGAGTCCAGGGACTCTGCCTTCAAAAATTCACTGTCATACTTATGTGATCTATGCAAAATTGTGTATGAGTGTTAAATAGCTTCTATTTATTTCAATTATTGTGTATTTAATGTTAATTGACTAAGTGATGCATGAAAAAATCATTAAATCCTTAAAAATCTTTGAATTTCATGGGTTTTTTGATTTTTCAAGTCCTTGCCGAGTCTTGGCTGGTCTAGTTGCCGAGACCGAGTCCGAGTTGGATTTTGACTTTCTGAGTCAAAGGTGAGTCCGAGTCCCATAACTATGGTTTAACCAATAACTATAGAAGGATTATCTCTAGATCAATTCGATCCGACTGAAGCTACAACATCAACATGATCAATTTTGGAAATAAATGTCAGAATTTAGAATGGATTTCAATCAATCAAAGATGCACATCAAAGTAAAAAAACATAAAGATGAGTACTTAGAATGAGTTCAAAATCACAAGATGAGAGCTGGAAAGGTTAAAACAACTCATATGTTTAGAGGTTTGTTCCCTATAAAATAGGAACTACAAAATCCTATAAATGCATAGTGAACGAATATGTGAAGATCAATGCAAATAATATATATATATTAGTCTAATATTTCCTGTCTATCTCTGCTAAAATTTTCAATATAAACAATGAAGATTCAGCCTATTGTTTTTCTTTTTGTCATCTTCCAGTATTTTATTGGTGGCATTCTAATCTAGGCTGTATTTTCTTTGATATGCATGGTTATAAAATATCAATAAAATTGAAATTTCAATCATGATTATATATTCATCTGATTTTTTATTCCTTTTATAAACAAAACATTGTTATTGGGCTGCACCCATGCATATTTAATCTAGAATGTTAGTTCACATTCAGGTTCAAGCTCCAGTACAAAGGACCAGTTTGGTTGTATGGCAAAATTTTGAAAAGGGGTTTGGATTCGTTTGGATTCAAATATCATAAAAACATACTTAAACACCATAAACTTCTAATCATAACATCATGAATCATGATCACATTGTCATAGCATCATACTGACATATATTTTCAAGTTCAACATCAAAGATTTAAAACATTAAAATGTCAAGTGATAAATCATAACAAGTTCAAGTATCATTACTTCAAGTTCAACCAATAGATTTAAAACTTATTAATATTTTGTTCTTCATCATTATCATCATCATATTCTTCTTCTTCGTCTTCTTACTCTTCCTCTTCCTCTTCTTCTTCTATATTGGCATCAATTGAAACACAAACAAAGCTACGGTCAATGGGATTAGTTGCACCAATAACATTATTGGTGTCAAAATCTTCAATTCATCAAGTGCAAACTGAGAAGTGGAAGCCAACATAAGCCTTTAGAATCCACTTTTAAGGGTTGAGGATGTTGCTATACAGAGCTTAATTAGACTAGGGGGTTAATTTTTCCCACTTTTATGGGCACAATTGCACCCCAAATGTCTCAACTAGGATTTGGGGGCAATGCTCCTTATGCACTCCCAAGAATGACTTTAGTTATCACAAAAAGGCACAGGGAGTTATTTTTCTATTCGCCGAAATATTCTAACCCTACCAATTGATGTCAAAAAATATTTAAATTTGCAAAATAAAAAACAATTTTGCCACCGACTTTGACCATCCATGGGACCAAGTTGTTTGGCGGTTCGATGTTTTCCAACCTATCATGCCTAGGTCTCGACTTGGCATAGATTGATTCAATCCACTCTCTTGCGGGTGAAACCATGTCTAAATCCACAAGCAAACCGGACTAGAATCACAAACCAATTGTACAATGGTTGGTCTGGGGGCCCTTAGGGGCGAACTGGACATACTAGCATTTAATTACAAAAGTATTACGTCTGTGGTGAAATAAGAAAAAATAAAACAAAAGTATACTTAAGCCTTCGTGCCCTTTAACCTATCATCTAATACATTTTGAATAAAATGGGAATGATCATATTTGCAACCCACCTCATCATACATATAAAATTCAAAAACAGAGGAGACACCATGCATAGCTACTCTAATAGACTATCATTAATCTATAGATACATAATACCTAAACCCCACCCAAACATAATTTGAGACTATAATGTAATCAGCCAAGCTTCGTATAACAAAAAAGAGCTAAATTTAGTTATCTAGATACCATATCACTACACCAATCAAGTCATAAAGATTATTTTTTCTAATATTTGCCAACAACCAAACAAGCTTTATACTCCTAGCCCAATGTACAAATAGCATGATCCATCAAATTCTATGAGGAGTCTAAAGAAGCCTCCTCAACAAGCTTTCTATTTCCACATCTGCATGCAAGAGTGTATTGATATGAGTTTTGTTCCACTATAACATGAAGAATCAAATACTTGATGTTTAAAGGAGAGACACCAAACACTCAATCCTCTCTTCATACAAGGTCATCTCTCATGCTAAGCTTGTAAAGTAGGATCATAAAATGACTTCAAGATTCCTTCTTAAACATGGACTTCACCCAATTTTATGATGTGATATGTTGGTTATCACAAATAGACTTACACTATTCACTCAACGGATATCAACTCTTGCACTCATAAAGATTTAGCTTCACAATGTGCAATAAAAATATAGTTCAACTTTTCCACTTCAGCCCCAAATTTAAACTTACTGCTACCTCTACCTGTAACTAGGAATTCAAGGATTCATGGATGACTTGGACTCTAATAGATGTAATTTCACTAGTGGCTCGACCCAACTAATGCAAGCTTCTAAGGAATACAAAAATGATTTTCACATCAACATCCTCTCTCTAATCCCATCATATGGATGCAAACCAAATATTGGATATCAATTGAAGTTAAGAGTTTCCATTGGCTTACCACACAAGGCACCCTTACCATCGGCAAGAGGCTAGTGGCTCGGATTTGTTCAAGTCAAACAAGAAACAATCCACTATAAGTTCCATTCAACTAAACTATTTCAACATGAAAATAAATCTGCTCCAAGTGAAAGATTGAGGAATCCACACAACACTCCAAAGCAATAACAAGTAATTTGCCGTGAAGAACCAACAATGAATTATCAATTACTTTGACAAGCATTATAGCAACATCTTCATCAAGTCTCTCCCTTAGCTATCCTAATCTAATCTCCTAGTTCTTTGTTACCTCCAATTCTAAGCTAATCTCTAATCTCCTCCTAATGAATTACAAATGAGAAAGCCTTGGCCTTTTATAGTGGTTCTATTACAATGAAGGGCCAAGATCGATTCAAGATCAAGCACCAAGATTTCTTCCAAACGAGGGCACCAATTTATGGTCCAATAAGAAAATTACAATGATTTTGATAACCAATGAGAAAATAGGACACCTAGCATGTTGTGATTAAGTGTGCTTGAAACTGATTTTTTTTAATTGGAGGAGACAAACAATTACCACCTCATCATCCTTATGTTGTGCTTGGAGTCTTAGTTTGCTGAGTATCTCCCAAAATTTCTGATTTCCTCCATCCTTCAAAATTCCCTCATGGAGTCGACTTGAAACACTTGCATCTTCATGATCCCCTGAACTTGATATTTCTTGATTCTCCTTGAACATGTCCCCATGTAGATGAATCCTCTGTGCTTTCCTAAATTTGCTCTTGATTTCAATCTAACTTTGTGGGTTGATAGCCCAAACATGAATCCTTCCTTCTCACTTGAGTCCTCAGGCTTGAACATTTTTCTCATAGTATCCACTTCAAGTTTTGAGGCCTTGATCATCATCTTGCCCTCTAGCTTCTCCTTCTTGAATTCACCTTACAAAACAAAGGAGAAGAGCTATAAGCTTGTGAAAAAAAAAATTTAAATAACATCACATCAATAATAAACAAATTCATCCCACTTTAAAACCAACCATTTTGTAAAGTCAAGGCCAATTTTAATCTCATCACAATCCAAAATCCTATATTATTTTTTTTTTCTAATTTTTGTCTCTTTCACTCTCCTAAATTCTTTTTCCTTCTTTTTTAGGAGAGGTGGGATGGTTTTGGCAATTAACAAAGGATGATATTTGGTTGGGGAAAATCTTGAGACCAGGGAAATTTTCGAAGATGAGAAATTTCTCGAGGGAAACTTTCAAAGATGGGAAATTGCCCCAGGACATGGTGTTCTTAAAATTTCTTCATTTGAACGTTCATTGGCGATTCCTAGCTCCATTCTTGCTCATGGTGTTTCCATCATGCCATAAATCGATCTTCTAATGCCTTAGAGGATGGCAAAACTTGGGACACTCAATGTGGGGAAATTTCCAAAGATAGGAAATTTCCCCAGGAGGAAAATCCTTAGGAAAATTATTAATTTCTTCTCCTTAGCATTCTATAATTGCAATGCTTAAGTTGCCACCAAATAAAGGCCTCCTAAACTATTTGCAGTTCTTTTTTCTTAGAGGAGTCTTGAGATTTTGGGAGAAATGAGGAGGTAGGGAAAATTCTAAAGATGGGAAATTTCCCCACAACCTGGTTCTCTCACAAACTTCGTCAAACACGCAAACCCTTCTCTCCCAAACTAAAATTTTACTTTCTACTTTGACTTAGGTCACGAGAATTCCTCAAAGTGGCATCAAAATGATCAAACAATTTATGACCTTCCCATTGCCTAATTTTCCCATCTTCCAATTTTGGTAGAAAGTTCTTAAAGGAGGAGGGTATGTTAGAACCCTTACATTATGACTCAATTATTATATAACAAGTGTTATTAAATAAAATACAGGGATGCATATGATTTATGTCATCCCTTGAGTTAATTAGAATAAAACTATTCATTCCACATATATGGGAAAGTATTATTTGCCTTTGGTTGAACAATGTATGTTTGGTGTCTAGGGAAGAAAGAGTCATCTTGCATTCAATTTTGTGTTGAGCATTATTCAAAGGTTGAAGCTCTGAAAAGCATCCAGTGATACCTTGTAAAGAGTCTGGTAATATCAACTATAAGAACCTCAAGTAGTTCTAACTCCAACAAACATCAAATTTCTTCACTTTGGATGTTTGACATTTTGTCAAACACTTTGCATGAAACCTTTATTTCGTTATCTTTTATTCCAGATTGCATTTTCTTGCTTGAAATGGTTTAAAACAATGTTCAAATGCTTGCTAAGTCAACAATGACTAAGCAAAGTATAAGAGGCAATAAAAACTTCGCTTGATCATTTCAACTACATACATCAGAATTTTGCATGCACATCTATACCAAGAGCCAAGAAACATTTCTACAAACACTTGCATGCATACTAGTGAATCAATATAACCGAAACACATATAGCTACAGTTTGGCATTTCATCAAATAATTGTAGTGTGATCTTATAACTCCTCTTTCCAATACCAAACTGTTTATAATGAACACAAATAATGCTCAAGCAAACAATGTCAATTATCAAGTAAAGTTGGTGATAATAATGTTGCAATTTAGAGCATCATCTCAACGAAACCAAAATTAAAAATATAGGAACCTGTAGGTGGTTGTGGTAGGAATTAACTTGCAGCAGTGCAGTCTTGGGAACCACAAACCAGCAGTGTGTTCCCTCCACCCGATGCAAATCACAGCCAATGTATGCTAAACGCTGCCCAAACAAGGTAGCACCAAGCTCCTCCAAATGGCATTGAAAAGACACAGCAGGGACTGCCCTTCAGTGGTGTCCAAATGCAGGAGATCGATTGGATATTGTAACCCAATCAGAGTGCTAAACAGTGACCAAAAATGCTGCCCAACAAGAATGTCAACAGCAGATGATACTAACGCCAATTTGCAGCACAAAAATTCACCCTCAAATCACAGTAACCACAGTTCTGAAGGCTGGGATAATCAGACACCCAATACGGTAGAAAGCTTGAAATAAATTGTTGCAAATGAACAACGATCTTGGCATACAACAGCATTAAGATTAATTGTGCAATTCAACCTCAAAAATTAGTCTTGGAGGAATCAGTCCTCCCACAAAACCATAATCAAAAACTCAACAAACTTCACAAGTAATTTAAAAGCAATAAATAAGAATGAATCTATTTGCTTCATGAAACTTCTTTTATAATGCAACTTAGCTTCTCCAATACACCTTTCATTAGAGTTGCTTCCTCAACACACCTTTCAATTAGAAGCTTCCATCTAATTATTTTAAATAAGTAACTCTCAAGCACATGACTTCATGAAGACACTTTTCACCGAAGAGGCTACTTCAACACATAATCAAATTATAACACTTAAATGATAAAGTCATTTATTAAGAAAAAGCTCCATGAATTTAACCAATCAATCACTAAAGAAGCCAAATGCCTTAACTGCACTGCTAAAATAATTTACTATAAATAGCAAGACAATCAACAGAGACCCTCAAATCACACTGTCTTCTAATGAGGGTCTCCATGATGAAAAGACTAAGCCCATAATGAAGCTTCCTACATACACATGCATCTCTATTTCAGATAATTCAGTTACAAGGAAACTATCAAGAAAGCAGTTCCATGTATAATTCTTACACTGGCATATAGTCGTATAGAAAATGGAGGGATTACTGCAATAGATGGGCTAAACAATAAGATAAGATGGTCAATTACAAAATTAGGACAATATAAAAAAGTGAACATACATGTAGTTTGAAAATGTTTTGCAGCTTGCTAAGACATACCCCATATTAAACATGATTAGATACTAACTACTTTTCTCTTATCTATGTTAACAGTAACACAATTGTAAAAATGCACTGTAAATACAGAAGTCAAAAATATCCTATTGCTGGCATACACCTCAATCCCAAACTTTAACTAGCAACAAACTAAGAGGAAAGAAAATCAATATCACAAACCTTGTCCATTGATTATAAATCTTTGAAGTAGAATCGACGTTCTTCCTTCATTTAAGCTAGTCAAACAAACGCATCTAACAGCTTGATAGTTTGCTGGACAAGAAAACACAATCCAATCATTTCCAACAAAGAAAGACTGGATATTTAATTTATATAATCCAAGGATAACAGAATTATTAAAAAACAAGTTTAAGAACCATACCCCAAAATGCAT
The DNA here is from genome assembly GCA_028749045.1 of Cupressus sempervirens. Classification (NCBI taxonomy): domain Eukaryota; kingdom Viridiplantae; phylum Streptophyta; class Pinopsida; order Cupressales; family Cupressaceae; genus Cupressus; species Cupressus sempervirens. The sequence goes on along the minus strand of CM053787.1, from coordinate 564,439,927 downwards.
CTTTCTACCAAGCAACAAATTTTGTAAATGATATTAACTTTGAAAAAGGAATCAGAACTTAAAAATCCAAATTCACAACAGTTTAATTATTTATGAATGTGGATTATACTACAAAGTCATTAACTAAGTTACCGATTCATCCCTTGGATAGTTAGGTGCGGGGGCAGAAGCGACAGATGCCGAATCCATCAAGATGTCCTACAGATGCTGGTCGGAAGCCAGCCAAAGGCTTCTGGCCAGCATGTGGATGCATCCAGAGGAATCCAAACCAATTGAATTGCTTATGAGTACTCATGGAAGGTACAAATCTAGACAGCCTTCGAAAAAATTTCTGAATGGGACCTAATCCTAACACTAATTGGACTGCTTCACTTGGCTTTGCTTTGATTTGTGATGACATTTCACTAGTTAACCAATAATCATCATATCTTGACAAAGATTTGTATGCTCTAGAATCAAAAGATCCTTCTAATGCTTGTGCATGTTAATTATGAAAATAAGCTGGTGATAAAATGCCTGGGACCACATCTTCTAGGGTACAATATGTCGTGAACCAATGTTGCCATCCTTTCTTATGAACATAACTGAAACAAATAATAGAACTATGTTCAACTCAATTTATAAGCATTAGACTACAGAAAGTTTATAAGAAAGAAAAATCATAGAGCTTAAATAAGAAGTAAAAAGGTGGCTAATATTCCCATGTAAATGATACAACAGTAAACATCAAAGAAGTATATTTTCTTACGCAAGAAAAAATATAAAAATCACAGACTGAAGCAAAGGATATTGGCCACTTGTGTGACAGTGAATTGAAATACAAGGGCGTAAGATGGCTTGGAATCCATGAGCAATCTACTACAAGGCTCCAACAAGAAAATTAGGATACAATTGTTCAGGATGACATATCATATATTGTGGCAAAAGCATCATGTATTTGAATTGAAGGCCATCTTCTTAAATAGTTGACATGAAGACAAAGATGCTTTATATAGTGTAGTTCTTGAGGAAAGGGCAACTAATTCAAGCTAAGAAACATTTTGGCCAATTAAAGTCGCAGACATGATTTTGAGATTCAAATTATTTTTGTTTTTGTATATTTCTTGCATTTCTTTGCATATATTATCTATATATAATTATATATATGTACATAATTATATATATATATATATATATATATATATATATATATATATATATATATATATATATATATATATATATATATATATATATATATATATATATATATATATATATATATATATATATATATATATGCGCGCTTCCTCCCACATCCGCATACAAAAAAAAATTCTCACATCCCCTATTTTCTTCCGGAATCCGCATACGAATCGGTAACTTAAGTCATTAATATTGATAGATCACAAAGCAAGATAATTTTTATTGTCTTCAATTTGGTTCATGAAAACCTTTAGTTTGAGTAGAAAACCAAATCAAATGTCTATAAATAATGTTTATCCTGTAAGTTCAGCAACTACTCCGTAATATATAACTCCAAAAGATCTTTTAGAAATATAACAATTAAGCACACTAACAAAAAAATCCCTTTTACATCATATATTGTGAGGTGGTCATTCAAATAAGTTCACAGTAAATTTGTCATTTAGGCTATCATCCATGTGTTGATATGGATATCACCTAGCATAGGACCCAGGTTCAAACCCTCACAGATGGAAAATCATTGCTTTGAAATGGGGTGAATGCCATAGACAGAAAATTCCACAAAAAAAAAAGCAATGCTTTAGTCCTGCCTAGGTGGAACTGCAATTAAAATAGAGTATTTATTAAAATATTATAATGTTTCTCTAATGGTCATTTTAGTTAGTCTTTAGTTTATTCGGTAGTTTTTATCTCTGTCTTTAGTTCATGGTTGTTTCTTTTAGAAACATCATCAACGTTAATCTATATAAGGTGCTTTCATCTTCTTTGTTTAATACAACTAGAACAACACTGATTTATCATAACATGGTACTAGAGAAGGTTGATGGGATTTCATAAAATTTAGCAAAATTTTTAAGAAAAATTCAAGCCTCTTTTGGTTTAAATTTTTTCCAAAAATTGGTTTCTCGAATGTTTGAAACAAAAACTGTCAAAGGTATTTTATGAAGATTTTGTGATTTGTCTTTTTTGCTGAAAATCGCAACCTTGGTCAAGGGTTTTGATTACGCAATTTCTTGGTGTGGGCAAAAGTTTCGACTTTCAAAGGTATGTATTTGCACGTGAATTGCATGTGCATTTTGTTCCTCTCATGTACTTGCATGTGTTGTTTTACCATGCAAGGTCTCAAGTTTTGTCACATGAAGGTTTCTCTAACGGGTTTTCGTACTTTTTTCCGTTAAAATATTTTTGCAGTAGTAATTCACTAGGTTGCGTAGGATTCCTTTTTGGGTTTATAATTTTTTCCTCAAAAATGATCTAGTGGGTTTATAATTGTTTCCTCAAATTATATGTTGGGTTATACTATTTTTCCTCAAAAGCGAAGCTTTGTATTCTCTAAATCGTGTCTCAAGTTATGTTGTCAAGCTTTGATCGATTTTTTACCTTACCAATTGTGTGTAATCGTTCCAATTTCTCCTTAAAAATCATGGCTTTTTGTAGTCTGTTTTGGGACATCATGCTCATCTGCAGAGTTTGGAGGATTTGTTAAGTTTTTCTCAAAATCATGCTAGTTGTTCTCAGTGTTTGTCTACATCTCCAAGAGAGAGAAACCATGTTATCCAATATCAAGTTGAATGTTTTGTGATGATTTATGGTTAGATGTTTAGTTGATTATGGGAGGGTTAGTTGTAAACTCATCTTAGTGGTAGAGATAGTGGTAGACTCTTGTCTCTTTTTGCAAAGCTTTATGAAGAAGGGGGCACCCTTCTCTGTTCTTTTTTGGACAGGGTTTTGGCTTCGTGGTTGTAAATGATAATTAAACTTATCATCAGACTATTATGGTTATGGCTTGATTGCAGATTTGATGGATACTAATCTATATACTTTTCTTGCAGGTGCTAATCAATATAGAATGGATATGACTCAATTCAATTTTGAACATTGAATGCAAAATCTGAATGTGATTTGATCACTGTATTGTAGTCTCGATTTGAAAAGATATAATCATTTATTGATTTCGATGATCTAATCTCTTGAATCGATTCACATATATACTCATAACAATAGCCAAGACATGGGCGGACATGTCTCTTCATTCATGAAGAGACACGATGGTATATGTTTGGATTCTCTAAAAGTCTTGATTCTTAATCGGGTGAGATTAGTTTGATCAAGAAACATCCAATATTATCTTTGATTTGTATAATGCAGTGATCATTAACTCGATCCAATACATGATCGATTTTGAGCAAGGATATAATGCTCGATTCAAGAGAAATATATAATCGGAATGCTTAGATTTCAACTTAGTTTGATATGGATAATTTTTGGTCAATTTCAAGGATGGTCTCAATGATATTAATGGCAAGAATAATTTTATTGTCTATGTATATGTGTGTGTGCATGTATATTAGTTCACCTGGTGAACTGGTATATATACATGCACACATGCATACAGTTGCCACGTTTGTCCTTGAATTATGACCGACACTATCATATCTTAACACTCCCTCTTAGCTAGTGAAAATAACTAAGTATGAACTAGTTCGATATCACCTAACTCATGATATCAAGGAGTATAGAACATCAAGTCACATGACATTCATATATCCTTGTTATGGTATGTGCACTAACATCACGTCGCATGATGTCTACCATAACATATCATGGCATATCCACAAATATTACTTCTCATAATATCCACTGTGATTATCTCATAAAGAACATAATGATTTGCAATCAATATCACATCTCACGATATCCATCAAAATGTTCAAGAGATACTATCCTAACATGCATAAGAATATCAAGTCACATGAATCTCATTGTGATAGAGAACATTGTAAAGTCATCACCTTACAATGTTGAATACAAGTGTATATATCACAAAGATCATCACCTTTCAGTAATGTATATAGGGGGCTCACAAAGTCATAGAGTCGCACATGTGAAAAAAGAGTTTATACATTAAACATCTATTAGTACAAATAAAATAATTTTAAGACTGGGTCTCAAAAAATTACATTTCAACCATACCAAGTTTCTTTCCAAAGTGCTCCACTTTAACTCTGGAGAGAGACTTGGTGAGAATGTCTGTTGTTTGAACACTTTCACTAATATACTATAGTTGGATTGCATTCCTTTCAACCATATCCCTTACATAGCGATAAAGAATCTCTATATGCTTTGACCGATCATGGAACACTGGATTCACTGACAGCTTGATACAACTTTGATTGTCGAGACGATAGTGGTAGGCTTTAAAGGCTCTCCAAATAGTCTCATAGCCAACATTCAGAGGCATAATACTTTTGTGGCTCCCCTAGAGGCCGCAATGTATTTTTCTTCTATAGAACTTCGTGCTACTAAAGACTATTTCCTGCTTATCCAAGAAATCCTGACTGATCTCAAACTGAAACAGCATACGGATGTGCTCTTTCGATCAGCCACACTTCCAACTGAATCTGAATCAGTGTATCCATGTAGATCTAGGTCAACTCTCTTATATTTGAGACCATATCCAATAGTACCCTATAAATACCTTAGAATGTGTTTAGCAGCAAGAAGATGTATATCCTATGGTTCACACATAAACCGGCCCAAAGCATTCAATGAATAGCAAATGTTAAGTCTAGTGTTGACCAAGTACATCAATGATCCGATAATTTGTCTATAAAGGGTAAGATCTGCAAATCTGGATTTTGTTGTTGTATCTTTTAACTTATGCAAGTTTGTTTCAATGGGTGTGGACATTAGTCTACAATTTAGCATTCCAAGTCTTTTCAAAATATCAATAGTGTATTTTCCTTGCTTCAAAAGAATACCATCAAGTTTTTGCCAAACTTCCAAACCTCGAAAGTAGTGCAAAACACCCAAGTCCTTCATATCGAATTCTGAAGCCAAGTCCCTTTTGCATTGAACAATAAGATGACCCTCTCCTATAATTAGATCATCAACATAAAGGATTAGTATTAACATGTCACCTTTGATAATTTTAAAATAAATATTTGGATTTGTGACATTTTTTGTGAACCCTAGACCAATGAGATAGTTGTCAATCCTTTTATATCACGCTCAGGGAGCCTACTTCAATCCGTATAGGGCTTTCTTTAATTTGCACACATGAGATGCCACATTATGAACTATAAACCCTTCAAGTTGTTCTAGGTAGACTTCTTCTTCGATAGTCCTATTCAAGAATGCAGTTTTCACATCCATCTAGTGTATTTTCCAACTTTTAGTTGTTGCAATAGCTACGATTGCTCTAACATAAGTATATGTAGCAACAGGTGCAAATGTTTCCTCATAATCAATTCCTTCCTTTTGGGAGAACTCTCTAGCAACAAAACGTGTTTTGTGTTTCTCTAAACAGACATCTACAACATGCTTAATTTCTAAGAGCCATTTGGATGAGACAACATATTTCTGTTTAGGCCTAGGTACTATGTACCAACATCATTGTTTAAAATGGATCGATACTCTTTTTTCATGGCATCTTTCCAAACTTGATGTTTGAGATCCTCTATTAAACTAGTAGGTTCCAAGTTCATAGTCTCACTCATTAAAGCCACATAGCTTGAGAGTTTGTTAGGCCTCTTACTCTCTCTAAAAGTACCTTTGGGTGCTGCAAAGTTTTCAGCTTTCTCAACAATCTTCCTAGCCCAAAGTAGTTGTTTCCTTTTGTTGATATTTTGATTTTCCTCATGATGCTCCCTCTAATTCTCAGGATCAAGTTTGTATTTATTTGAGTTTTCTTTTGGATACTCCCTCGAAATCTCAGGAGAAGAATCAATTTCCATGTTTGAAGGTGAGTTCTCAATTTCCAACTCGTTTGAGTTCTTTTTCCTTTTGAAGGAAATGTCTTCCTCAAATATGACATCTCGACTCGATTCAAGTTATCTTTGTCTAGGAATATAGATTCTGTAGGCTTTTGAGGTTTCACTGTGTCCTACAAAAATTTCTTTCCTTCTGGAAGGTTCTAGTTTTGACCTCTTTTCTTTGGGGACATGAATATACACAGGGCAACCCAATATCCTTAGATGGCTTTTATCTGGTTTTCAAGTCGATAAAAGCCTCTTCAAGGATTTTGTTAAGAAGATGGGAATGTGGACATCTATTTTTAATGTAAACAACTACTCTAGATACTTCAGCCCAAAAAGAGGTGTCTTAGTTTTAGTCGTGCATCATTGATTTTGCAGCCTCTGCAATAGTTTTTTGTTTTTCCTTTCAACTATCCCATTTTGTTGAAGATTATAGGGTACAATAAACTCTCTCTTAATTCCGGCAATAACACAAAGTTCTTTAAAGATTTTTCAGCTGTACTCTTTCCCATTGTCGGTTCTTAGTGTCTTAATTTTCTTTCCAGAGGAGTTTTTGAATTCCTTAAACCTTTTAGGGGTCTCTTCTGATTCTTTACACTTCAAGAAGTAGATCCATGTTTAGACATAGGTCTACATAGGTCTGAGGGGACTAATTCTAGTATGTTTTTAGTTTTGTTCAAACTGTTTTGAAAAGATCCTTTGGTGTTTTTCCCTAAAGCACACGCTTCACATGTCCCGCTATGTGTTGGATCTAGCTTGGGTAATCCTATTACCAAAATATCCATGGAAGTTAGGGCACAAGACTGTATATGACCTAATCTTTTGTGCCAGATCTGATTAGTGTCAGAAGTTTCATGGATGAGTGCTTGTTTAAGTTCAGTGCAGAGTTTGTATAGGTATCCCTGCCTTATACCTATAGTTTTAGCTTTCTTATATGTAGAGTTCTTTGGCCATGCCAAAACTTTCTCATCCATGAATATGACTTTGTATCCATTATCTTCAAGGGTGAATATAGATACTAGGTTTCTTTTAATTTCAAGTACAAATAGTACATCCTTTAGTTGGATAGTATTGCTTGATTCTAGCTTGACAATACAAGTTCCTACTCCTTTTACAGGATGTGCAGAATCATCCCCGATGGTTACTTCTTCAGTCTCTTCCACCATAGTCTCCACATACACACACACACACACACACACATATATATATACCCATAGCCAAGACATGGGCAGAGATGTCTATTCATTCATGAAGAGACGCAATGGTATATGCTTGGATTCTCTAAAAGTCTCGATCCTTAATCGGATGAGATTAGTTTGATAAGCAAACATCCAATATTATCTCCGATCTGTATAATGCAATGATTATCAACTTGATCCAATACATGATCAATTTTGAGCAAGGATATAATGCTCGATCCAAGAGAAATTTATAATCTGAATGCTCAGATTTCAACTTCGTTTGATATTGATAATATTTTGCCAATTTCAAGGACGGTCTCGATGATATTAATGGCAAGAATAATTTTACTGTCTATGTATATGAGTGTGTGTGTGTATATCAGTTCACCTGGTGAAATGGTATACATACATGCACACACATGTACATAAAGTTGCCAGGTTTGTCCTTGAATTCTAACTCTATCATAGCTTAACAGTGGTCATTAAGAAGGGAGGGTCATTCAGTTGTTACATTGTTTACAAATTTAGTGTCAGATTTGGTATTGTATTTGTCAATTTTGAAAAGTTGGTTTGACCATTGTCTTAACTGACAAATAATTGGTCTAACAAAATGCAATCTAAGTGTTGGGGGAAAGCCACTAATGTGACAGGACGTCCTAGTACTAAGATTTGTACTGTGCAATACCTAATGTAAAAAAATTGTTTTTTCTCTTATATTCTTCTAAATAAACATATTTCTGCAGAAACATTTTTTGAAGAGTTTTTTTTTTTAAGTAAACATTAATGATGCTATTCAAGGAACTGAATTTGCAAGACAGAGAATGTGCCAATTGTGCACTACTGTTTGATGCCATACAGCAGTAGAATCTTGTATGTTTCAGAGGTGTCTGTCTCATCGTACTGTACAATGAGATCAAGACAAGAAGCTGAAGCTATACAGATACCGAAAAGTTACCTTATCAGACAACTATTTTACGTCCAGCAGCAGCAATATGGTGGCATTCAATGTTCCATTCTGTAAGATAACATAAAACTGATTAAATATTTTTAATGCAGCATTTTTATTTTTTCTAGATGAAAAACAATCTTCTTAAAGCTATCCAAAAGTTTACCCCCACACATGTCCCTAGGGTTTTATACACATGCCTAAAAAGGAGACATCGTGAAAATAGAAGGATAGCGACAAAAGTCCTTCTGCCTTGCCAGCTTTCCCCCATCCCCAGCACCCAGGCCCAAATGTGGTTTTGTACCCAAGGACATCGCCCTTTGGGGTGACATCCAGGATACCTATCATCCACAAGATGGCTAGGGGGATCTCCAGACATCCCTCAACTGTCCTAGGAATGTGAAGACATCCCCACTAGTAAACTGTAATGTCCCTCATTTATATACCAGTAGTAAACTGTAATGTCCATCATATATATATATATCACAATATCCTTTGTAAACTTATATTAATCACTGTTGATGTTACTTATTATGAGGTGTTGATATTGATCAATATATGATATCTTTATCTTGGTACTCTTAACCAATGTCTGTTGTATAAAAAAATTAGATATGTTTCTGATATATCGTATTTTAATTCACTATATTGGAAGTGTTTCAATAGTATTGATAGTTGTTCTTGATGATATGTGATGTCCCCTCTTTCTCAAATAGACTTTAATTATAAATAATAAATATAAATTATAACATGATTTATTATTAGATTACTTAATATAATAATAATAGAATATAATCAATCTAGCAAAATATAATACAAATATAGTAATATTATTTAATAAAATTATTTTTCTAGCATATGCACCAAAAGGAGGTGCAATGGTTAGGCCAACAAGAAAATATACTTTGAATTTGTAGATAACTTTTTTCTCATCTTCTAAAGCCTTTCAAATTTCAATAGAATATCCATATATAATTAGAACACATGCTCGTAGGTTATTTACAAACTAAAAACTAAAAAATACAATTTTTTTCTCAACTTTGGTTTCTTTATTTGAATGAAGTCTTTCACAACTTCAATGATTCTCCCTATTCTCCGCCCCCTCCTAAATCAAACAAATACAGGCATTGTATACAAATTCACCATTACCATAAAATCACATCTTCAATAATTTACCATTACAACATTTTATTTCTTTTCATTTCATGTTATTAAATAAAATGGTTCCCCATTTCTCCATGTTTAATGAGCCATGTCATAGATAGATTTCTTAGTATTGTCAAATTGTTTAAATGACACCTAAAATTACACATTAAATACTTTTCATATGTTATGGTTCCTCTTATTTTTTTCCAAATTCTATTTTACATGTTTCTTAAAATAGTTTTCTATGTAGTTTAAAGGTTTCATGTTGCTTAATTTCTATTCACTTAAGATCATGCTCATCTTCTTCAAGGAAAATTAGCATTGTTGGTATATCTTTTGACAACTTCATTTTGCATAAAATCATATTTTTCCCCTTCATTAAAATTTTGGAGCAGTTGTTTTATCTTCAACATATTGCAAATATCAAAATATATTTTGTCAATAGTTAAAAAAATATTTTGTCAATATTAGATAATAATTTGACATTTAATAGATAAATATACCCTTAAAAATGAATATTGTGCACATTCAATTTTTATAATAACTATTTTAAATGAATAATTTTCTGACAATATATTATTTTCTAAATATTAAATAATATTATATTTATCTCTCAATGTATCATCCTTAAAAATGGAATTATGCACAATAATAATCTATTACATATGTTTTCTTCTGAACACTTCTCATAGAGTCGCAGCTGATGGAAATTTATCGGGCCTCCTCTCAAGACTTCTCATACAGAGTGAGACTCTATTTAGATACTGAAGCCAAAGTAAAAGTTTTAATGTTATAATACCAAGTGAATTAACAACAAATCACCAAGGCAATGGCGGGGCAATACAGAAAATATGGCAGAGCGAAATTTGGCCATACTGCAAGATATACTAAAACTTAATAAAAAATTATTCATTTTCTATTTAAATATATATTTTATATCTCCAATGCATAATAAATTTGTAAAAGTGTGCTAAAGAGATTTGCAAAATATACTGTTCCCAAAAATTTTAAGAAAATTCCTAGCCAAAGTTGAAGTAGTGAAGAGTTATTATTTCAACTTAAATCTTGCGGCCATGTGTCGTTCACAGCTGGGACAGACAAAACCAATGTTTGAATTGTACTGAGTTTTTTTCCATCAATAGAAGAGTTATTTTCTGTATTTTTCCATTGATTTTTAAACATATGCCATTAAATTTGGATCTAGCACATCAAATTGTTATAAAGCTTGCACATTAAATATGATAAATATTACTCAGATTTTACTGTCCATCACAATTCTTTTAGGCATGGGTTTCATTTGTGTATAAGACATCATAATTCCCGATCTAAGTCTAATTCATTATATTAATTTCCTTTTTTGTTTAGTGAAACAAATTTTTACCTAAGAATATCAAAACCAAATATTCCCATGTGGTGGGGTAGGGGGTTTTAGTGGACTAGCATCTTCAACATCGTCGACTTGGCACATGAGACCCTTATCAACCAAGGCTGCGTGTTTCTCGAGCTAGATGTAGGAAACCCTGAGGCCAAATGTCTTCGTCTTTAATAAGAGCACCATGAACTTGGCAAAGTACGGGGCCTTCTATCGGGCTTTGTGCTGGAATTTGGTTGTCGAGATGTTGACAGCATCAACGGTGAGTAAATTCTCACTGGTCTGAAAACCGTTCCTTTCCCTTTGGAGCCCCAAGTCGTTGACTTTTTCATCTTTTTCGCTCACCATTATTATTTTGCTGACATCAAACATTGAATCCCGATGGCCATCCTCGCACTAAATAGCCTATCGACTAATTATAAATAAATAATAATGCATTATTAATGTATGTAGTTTCATCAATATATAATGTATGTAGTTTCATCAATATCTATATATATAGATAGATAGATAGATAGATAGATACATCCTCTTACAATACTAAGAAGACACTACATATTCATTGCTTTGCATAATTAATTCTTATTTATATAATATTAGTCAATAATCAATATTAATCTTAATCAATACCAAATAATATTAACTAATAAAATGTATTAATAAATCATTATATCGAAACCCCTATGTAGTCAAAATACTTCAAGGTACAGCAACCTCACAAATTCAAGCTTGGACGATATATATAGCTGACAAACAACTAAAAAAAGGATGACTAAAAATCAACACTGGAGAAAAGAATACAATGATTAATATAACAAAATTATTGTGTGCAAATTATACTAAATTAGGGAGGGAATACAAAATTCATTAGAGTACGATATAATAACAAAAGAACAAAATATTAAATTCAGACCCAGTTTGATGTAAAAAGGAAAAGTTTGACATCAATAATTTGGAAAGACACAATGGAAATCGGTCATTGGTTCAGACTGACTACAAAATCAATTAAGGAGAGGATGTATCTCTTAAACTCCATGAGACAACCCTTGAATGCAAAAACTATTAATTTGTGTCGATTACATTTATTCTCGGGGCATTAAATCTACACCATAGCAATCCTAGGAAGCATCTGATTGGCATCGATGTCTAAATATAGAGAACACAATCCAAAAATTAAAATATCAAATTCTATGATACCTTGCATAAAACCAACTCATACCTTTGAGTGAAAGTAACTATCGTCTCTAAAAGTTGCACCTTGACTAAGTGTTAAAACTCAGTCACTTTGAGAAACATGGAAATACTATTGGATCTATGGGTTACCCGAAATTGGAGTAAACTTCTAGATTCTAGGTCGGTTCCTATATGATACTTCATCTAAGATTTATGCAGAAATGTAGAATGCTTGGCTGGAAAAGGGTGATAAGGATTCCTTGCATGAACTTTAAATACTGAAACAGTAAACTTAACTAAAACTTAAGGTGATGCACCAAAACTTTAAGATGAGAAGGATACTGACTTGACACAATGAAACCTCTCTTAAATAGTTCAATCGTGGCACAATATGAATATCAAAAACCCACGTACAAACACTTTATAAGAGTTGACCTCAAACAAATGCTAATAGGAGTGGTAATATTCACGATTAACAATCTGAAAGGAAGCAAATCTCACAACTTATAATCTAATTGTGTATCAAATATTCATTTGCATATGCTAAAATTGAGACATTCACTTAGGATTCAAAAATGAATCACAAAAAAACATCAAATCAGTAACTTGCATGCAATAAGATGAACTCAACAATGGCTTCCAAATTGTTTTTTATTCAGTCTTAATGGTAACATAGTAATATCCTCATGAAATTGGTTTTGGTGGTGTGATGGCTTTTGAATCTAGCAAGGGCATTGGTTGTGGAAGCAGTAAAAATGGTGCTAGGGCTTTTGGCAATGGTGCGGTGGTTGCTAGTTCTGGTGGTGTGATCAGGATTGGTGTGACGGTTTCTGAATCTAGCAAGGGTCCTAGTTGCGAAAGCAGTAACAATGGTGCTAGGGTTTTGGCAATGGTGCAATGGTAACAGGTTCTGGTAGTGTGATGGCTTCTGAATTTGGCAAGGTGCTAGTTGTAGAAGCAATAAAAATGGTGCTAGGGCTTCTAGTAGTGGTGCAGTGGTTGCTGGTTCTAGTGGTGTGATGGCTTCTGAATCTGGCAAGGGCACTGGTTGCAAAAGCAATAAAAATGGTGCCTGGGCTTCTGGCAATGGTGTGGTGGTTGCTGGTTCTAGTGGTGTGATCAGGACTAGTGTAATGGCTTCTAAATCTAGCAAGGGTGTTGGTTGCGGAAGCAATAACAATGGTGCTAGGGTTTCTAGCAATGGTGCGGTGGTAACTGGTTCTGGTGGTGTGATCAGGACTGGTGTGATGGTTTTTGAATCTGGCAATGGCGTTGGTGTTGGTGCTAGGGTTTTTAGAAATGGTGCATTGGGTGTTGACTTTGGTACTATGGCTTTTGTATCTGGCAAGGGCGTTGGTGTTGGTGCCAAGGTTTCTAGTAATGGCGAGGTGGCTTCCGTCACTAGTTTTAGTGTGGTGGTTGTCAATTCTAGTTCAGAATCTGACAAGGATACTTGTGCTAGTGCTAGGATTTCTGGCATTGGTGTGGAGGTTGCTAGTTTTGGTGGTGTGATCAAGATTAGTGCGTTGGCTTCTAAATTTGGGAGGGGCAATGGTGTTGGTGTCAAGGTTTTTGGTAATGGTGTGTTGGGTGTTGGTTTTGGTTTTGTGGCTTCTGAATCTGGCAAGGGCACCAGTGTTGTTGCTAAGGTTTATAGTAATGATGCGGTGGCTTCCAGTGCAGTGGATGTTAAGAAAGGGTTTCAATATGCCCAATCCTTGTGCAAGGGTGGGAGTTTGGAAAAGGCCACAAAACCTTTTGTCTCTCTTCCAATCCCCACGACAATATCACTTAATCCAAGGGATGAGTCTCTTGTAGAAATTGAGGAATGTACTAGGGAGCTCTCCCAGGATACTATAATTTGTCACTTTAAGGGTGTTTGGCCCACTCTCTCGGAGCTCCTTGCTTGGATTTCGAAGCATTGGGATCCATTTCTTATAGCTACTGTTGAGATTTTCCCTTTGGTCAAAGGTTTCTTCATTGTTTCTTTTGTCAATTCTAAGGACAGGAAGGCCATTCTCTGTAATCAAGCCTTTTCTTATGAGAACCACTTTCCTTTAACGGTTAAACCATGGCATCTAGATTTTAACCCTCAACCCAAGTCTTTCCTCAAAATCCCAACTTGGGTAAGGCTTCCTAATCTTCCTCTTCATTTTTGGGTGAACTCTGTTTTTATGGAAATTGGCAAGGCTTTAGGGGATTTTTGTATGGTTGACTCCCAATCTTTTGAGCATTTCCATTCTACTTATGCTAGGATTCTGGTGAATATTGATGTTTCAATGGGTCTCTCGGCTGAGATTATTTTAAGTAATTCAAAGAGTTCTTGGACTCAGTCACTAAATTATGAGGACCTCCATTTTACGCGTAAAAAATGTTTCACTACTAGACATATGGCTGCTAAGTGTGAGATTGGAAAATGTAGAAATAAATTATCCTCCTCTTGGTGAAGGGTGCATTGGAGCAACATTATTCAGTAGTCAAAATATCTGCTTTGGTGGATGAGGTTTCTGGATCTGTAGAGTTGGGGGTTCCATCCTCTATATTGGAAGTTATTCCTTTTGGTCCTTCTCAAATGGTGAATGCTTCTAATTCCAAGATGGATGCTCAAGTCTCTTTTGGGGTTGGTCCTTTGTCTGCTGGTTGTCTTGGATCCTTTTAGAAGGAGGATGAGGCTATTGTTTTTGGTCAAGGTGTTATATCTAGTGTTCTTGGTACAAACTCTGGTCGAGGTCAATCTAATGCTTTTGGTGTTGAGACCACTAATTCTAGACAAGGTAAGATGTCTTGTTCTACAATTGTTGGATCTGGTCATTGTATATCTACTGGCATTGGTAATGTTTCTTCTTCTGGTTCTGGCATTGGCACTTTTGGCTCTAATGCTTGTACTTTTGCTGCTATTGGAATTGGTAATCAAACTGCTAGTATTAGCTCCAGTCTAATGGAAGAAGTGATGACAGTTGGTCCTTGTCAAAAGCTGGACGAGTTTCACTCTATTTTGAATTCTCAAATTTGGCAGTCTAAGATTGCGATAGTGGAGGGGTGGACGCCTGTTACCAGGAAAGGATCTAAAAAGGCCCTTCCTCAATTTGATATGAATTTACGCTCCCACAAAAAGGGAGTGAGAGAGAATTCTTAGCCCCCTTGCTGGTTGGCCAGTTAAGAGTTTCTGTTGGGTTCTTTTCTAGGTTTTTTTGTTGGTGCTGCTAGACATATAATGTTTTTCTGTTGCAGCTTGCTTCTAGTTTTTAGATCTTACTGGGGTATCTAGTCCCTGTAAAACCTTTGTTTGGATCCCTTTGGGATGTTTGGGCTTTCTTTGAATATCTTTTGTGTCTATAAAGTAAAAGGGTTTCGGGTCCCCTCAAAACCTATTTTTACCTTAATCTAAAAACATCCTCATGAAACTTGGTTATAAACTAATTTGCAAATATATTATGGACTCTAGAGATCACTCCAAAAGCTGCCTATGCATAAAAACTAGAACCCCTTACAAATGAGCCTTTAGCTCATACTATGCTTTTATACACTAAACTACATTTAGAAGAGCAATAACTCCTTGATCGGATTCAACTTTCTAAGCCAAAATTGAGCCCCTCAAAAGACTTCAAAAGACAAATATGGCCCCAAAGTCATGGTTTTAAAATATCAACAAAAAGACCCCTCATAAATGCAGTCATATCTCTCAAAAAGGCTCACAAAAGCCTCTAAAATGAAAAAAAATTTCAACCCATCACTATCACCTTGGATCTGTCATTAATTCTGCAAAAACTCTGTTTGGCCCCTTTAAAGGTAAAAATAAAGATCTAATTTTTTATCACAGATATTAAATGATTTAGAATTCATTTATCTAATTAATGTCAGAAATATTAATTAGATTAATTAATTATAGAGCCTTTTAATTCTTTTAATAATATCATATTTAATTAGTGACAAATCAAATCACTTAATAATATTACTGATTTAGTTAATAATTATAAAATAATGATTTATAAATTATATAATAAAAATATTAAGTGATGCAATTACATATTTATTAAAACCTTGAACGTACCTACCTTGCACTAACCTAAGACACTTGCTTTAAGTTGGCATATAATACAAAGCCAGACTTGGCATGGAATATGACAAAGGGCATTTTAAAAGATTAAAAAATAAACTGAGTGTCACCAAGGTAGGCTGTGTGTTCATTATGCTTGCTTATACATTGCCACACTTGGCCAATATTATGGCACGTAGATACTTGATTTGTTTGTTTTTTTCAAAAATAGCAAGCAAAAGCTTTTCATTTTGGCATGGAAATGGGATTATAGGGTATTTCAAAACCTAAAATGCTTCATTTGCATTTCATTTTTCATAACTGGTCCTTGGATTTTACTCAACTGCTCATGCCTGGAAGGGAATAACAGGGTTTTGATGGAGATTCTTTGCTTTCCGTTAGTGTTACTTGCGTGAGCTGGTTCTCAGCCATTTCCAGCCATGGCATTTGATAGATTTTATGAAGCTTTTGTAGCTCCAAACTTTGATGCTTTTAGGCATTTTTCTAAGATTTATCTGCTCTTACATTCGCTGGCCGCCATGAATGGAAGAAATAGTGTTTTCTGATTTTAACTTGATGGAGATTTTTTGCATTTCATTTCATATCTTGCAAAAAAACTAGTCTGCAGCTTCTAGCCACCATTGGAGTCTTTGAACTTGAGTTTTGTAGGCTTTAACCTTGTTGTAACTTAGAGATTTTGAGGGCTCTTACATGAAACTGGAGTTTTGTGAAGAAAAGGACAGCTCTATGTAGGTATATGCCCTTTGACTGGTCTTTAAACAATTATCTTTCAAAGAAAAACTTCTCTATGCACTTCTTACCAATATCAGTATTATTATTTTTTTGGGGATTTTGCTCTGTATACCTGTCATGGTTCCTTGTATTATCTGCAAAATGTCATTCGAAGACACTCGGCTGTGATAAAGAAAAAAAATCTGTGCTCTGTAGATATATTGTTTTTATATCTGCTTATAAACACAAGTTGGAAAATGATTTATAGTTCTGAAAACTTTACAATTTGAGCTTAAAACCTCTCGTGGTAGCTACAGCTCATTAGCTTCTTTCATCTTTTTAAAGATATGGTTAGAAACTAACAGTTTTACTTCACTATTTGTCATTTTGATGGTCTGGCATCTGAGACTGCAAATTTTGGGTTTCTTCATCTGTTTTGGAGCTTTTGCTCTATACTTGTCTGCTTTCACATTACGGGCAACATGTTCTTCTAATGCTTCTAAAATATTTTCATAAAACTACTTACTGGGCTCCATCACATGCAAAATCTGAAGTAGTTTCCTGTAGAATCTGCAAACAACGCAATCAATGTTACCACATTTTCTTCGAAGAAAATGCAAACAATAGCACCTGTTTCCTGTTTTGCATTTTAATAGAAGTTCCATGGTTTTGAAATAAAAAGCGACCAAAAACAAGAGGGTCGGCCCTTACAACCAAAAAGCTGGTAACCAGCACATCACCAGCAGAGACTAACAGAGAACACTACTAAAGTAAAAACATACTAAAGTTCAACTTAACCACAATAATACTATGCAAGTGACTAACCAGCATACTACTATGAACAGAAGCAACTAAACTATAGTAGAAGTCTATAATGTTTGCTATACTACTTAAGTTCATCATAAAAGTATTGGCACAACCAGGCCAACCCAAGTCTGAGCAACAGCTAGATATCAGCAAAACAAGTAACAGCAAAATAACATAAAACAACTTGGATCCAAGAATCCCTTAAACTAAAAAACTTAACACTCATTTTTTTTTCCTTTCCCTTCCCAGCCACAAGAACCCGAGCCCAGTCATCAGCAAGGAATTTAAAAAGGTGCTTATGATACTCCATCTCTATTCCTGTCTCTTCTTTCTCCTGTGCCAGCAGTTGGAGGGTGGTGGCAGCAGCATGTGTGACCTTTGGAGCAAATTTAGAGAAGGCGATGAACCCTTCTTCTAAAATTTCAATCCTTTTGTCCAATTTGGCATACACCTCCAATTGCACCTCAATCTCCTCCTTATTTTCCATTCCCGCCTTTTTAATTTCCTCTTTAGCTTTTTCCACCTAGTTATCATCCTGCAAAACCCTTGGGTTAGTAAAAACCTTAGATTTTTCCTTGACCAGGGAGGAAATGGTAATGGGGGAGGTGTCTACTTTACTACTATCTTCACAGAAAGTAATAGGTTGCAGGGTGAAGCTGGCTGAAACATGGGTAGTCTCCGTGGTAACAACATTTCTAGCCAACACCTGAGTATTATCAGTTGACATTTGGGCATTATCAACAGAATTGTGCGCAGAGTTAACACTTTTTTCTACCTCCTCCTTCCCTTTTTCTCTCTTGGAATCCGAGTTATCCTCCTCCTCCCTCTCCTCTTCATTATTTTCTGAGCTCTCCTCTTCCACCTCCTCAACCCTGAATCTGTTAAATTTTTCTTGCACCTTGCCTGGGATTGGGCAAGTCTTCCTAATCTTCTCCTACCCTTTCCATCTGTCTCCTCCTCTGAGTCCTCTTCCACCTCTACTGGTTTTTCCACTTTGATCTTTTTACTACCCTTTTGTTCCATAGCCGAATCAGGTTTCTTCTTATTCTTATTTTCACGGCTAGGGGAGAGTCGCGGGATATGAACTCTAGTACCAGTAGCGGTACTCAGGGGTGAATTCTATTGGTGGCGCTGGTTATCAACCACCACCACCCTAGGGGGGCAAAGGGCAAGATGGAATTGATACAAGCGAAAGATCAGGCCTTGATGGATAATGGTAAAGTTATGCCCCTTATTCCTCTTCTCCCTAACATCACTGACCATGTCCTCTAGAGAATGAAGCAGAAAGAATGGGATAGAAATAAAATTCCTATTTCTAAAATGATTCAATAAGGGAAATTGGTAGTAGTAGTAAACACCGAACCTGCCCTCTAGCGTAAGGTATTTCATGAGTACTAGGCAAACATCGTCTCACGGGGTTAGTAGCCTATCCCTCTTAAATCCTCCTCTATAGCGCACTGGTTCCTCTCCCTCCACAAAAAAACTACTCATACTGGCCTCATCAGCGGGTTTAGTAACCTTTCTCCATTTTTTCCCCCTCCTTGAAAGACCAGTAGCCATGGCAATTACTTCTTCATTCACTTGAAATGTGATTCCATTAATGGTTGCCTTGCGATCATTCCACCCATTGACGAACTGGAGGGGTCAATTCTCATCATACCCCGCCCTCGACTACATGTAAGGCAGAAACCCCCCCCCCCCCCCCCCCCCCACCCTCCTTTAACAAGAACCAAGTAGCCATCCTATCTTTGAAGTTCTCAATTTTCAAGGGCTCCAACCTATTCAAATCTCCACCCATATCTTCCCCGCCAATTTCCAGTGCCCCCACCTCAGTAATGCGCATTTAAACCTCCTTGTCTACGAAAACACTGTGAATACTATCAACCCTGAGTCTCTCAACAATGAGCGAAAAGGTTTTACAAGCCTGTGCTCGATAAACTTCAAAATCCCATGCAAATTCATTATGGGAATCGTGCTTGTTTATCATCATAATTTTAACACCCCGAAAATCTCTAACAGTCTGAACAATGATATCATTCGTACTTTCAAAGAGGAAGTAATTTGAATTCTGCAATGTGTTACCATAATGGTGAAATGACACTCTTCTTAAATTGCATTCATTCATTTTTCCATTTATACGGCCACATTTTCTCCTCATATCCCTAAAGCCTTTATTAAATTTAGTGCACTTCGACTTTCCAAGGAAAAAATTGCCAAATTTGGCCTCAGCCTTAAATTTAATAGCCATAATTAAATGATACTCCCTTCTCCTTCCTTGCGCATCAAGGACTTAATATTCTCGTTTAGATTTTCCATATTTCTAGCACGTGACTGCCGTTAATTTAAACCCTATGGCAGCCGCTGCATCAGCCACCTTGTTTCCTTCCCTATAGATGTGCTAAAAATGGACACTTTCCATCCCTTCTAAAATATGCCTAATGTCCATAATGATAGTCTAAATATTCCATCTCGATTGGGACACTCCATTAACCAAATCAATAATTAATTTGGGGTTCCCCTCTATGGTTATTTCCTTAAGTTGCATTTCATTGATCAGTTGAAGACCCCAAAACGAAGCCATTGCCTCCGCCAGATTATTACTTCCACTCCCCACCTTCCCAGCATAAACTAATAGCACATCACCATTCCCATCCCACAACACTCCGCCTGTCGCTCCTATACCTCCTCTAGCAGCACCATCGAAATTTAGTTTGAATTGTGTAAGGGTAGGTGGTTTCCATCTTGTTTGCTGTCTCCTTAACTTTTTTGAGTTATCAAAAAGGTAAAAATCCTCATGAATACCCCATTTTTTTGCAATTTGGCCTTCTTGCCTATGTGGTTCTTCCTTTGGCAACCCTAATATTTTCCTTCAACAATTTCTTAATTATTCCAAAAACCACCTCCCCTGGTTTTGCCTCCTCCCGAAATATTATGTTATTTCTTTCTTTCCATATACGCCAACAAATATATGGTGAAACGATTTTCCACAAAAAGACCAATTTTAGGTGGTAGAAGGGACAACACTAGTTCTCCACGAATTGACATAAGTTGTCCTTCAAAACCCAATTCAAACCAATCTCTCCCACACCGTAGCCCATATCTTTAAGGTAAATTGGCATTCAAGGAACAGGTGAGAAATACTCTCCTTTTCCTTGCAGATTTGTTATAGAGAAACCCCTTCTTTTCAGATTGTCTATAGTTAAAAAATTTCCATGTTGAACCATCCACCAGAAGAAATTAATTTTAGGGAGAAGGTTACTAATCCAAACATTACTCCATGATGGTGGACAGAGATCCTTGCTAAAGAGGTGCTTGTAAGTCGATTTGACTATAAGTTTACCACTCGAAGTTAAGTCCCAGACTCTAGTATCCTCCTAGATTAGAATTAGGGGTCTTTGTGCTCCTATCAGCTCTTCCAACTCCTTGAGAAGCTGAATATCCTCTTGGGAGTAAGTATCTTTATGTAATTTCTTCCACTTCCTCCCCTGGTCGATATAGTCCTCTACCTTCCTTCCCATGTCTTCTTTTAGTAGCTCCATTAGTCTTTTAAATTTGCTAAAAACCAGCAGTTTCCCTCCCATCCAATTGTCTTCCCAGAATCTGATGCTATGACCATTCCCCACTATCCACCTTGTCCCTTCCCTCAATAAGCCTCTACTCTTAACAATATTCATCCAGATTTTGGAGCCTCCTGGAAGATCATTATTGAAGAGATTCTAACTAAAAAGGGAATTTGACAGATATTTGGCTTTCATAATCTTACCCCAATCAGTATTATCTTCTCCCAATCTCCAGCCAATCTTCGTAAGGAGGGCCTTATTAAGGTCTCAAAGTCTTCTTACTCCCAGCCCCCTTTTCTCCTTTGGCTTGCACACCTCTTCCCAATTGACTAGGCTCAATTTATTTTTCTCCTCTATTCCTGACCAAAGGAACTTCCTTTGTATTCTCTCAATCCTATCAACCATATTTTGGTTGATTTTGAAAAGGGACAGGAAGTAAAATAGGAATGCCCTGGAGAGCTGCCAAGAGCAATTGTAATTTGCTAGTATTGCTTAGAATTTTCCCTTTCCATCCCATAAGTTTCTTCTAAATTCTTTCCACTATAGTATTCCAAAAGTCATTAGTCACCTCTTTAGTGGTTAGCAGTAGGCCAAGATAAGTATCTAGGAGGTTGGCAGATTGACAACCCAAAATGTTCCTTATCCTCCTTTGTAACGAGGCATCAGTATTGAAGAAATAGATCTTACTCTTCTGGTAATTAACTTGCTGACCTGAACTTTCTTCATAATTTCGAAGAATAGTCTTTCAAGCTTCAGCCTCCATAATCGAAGATTATCCAAAGAGGAATGTGTCATCTACAAATTGCTGCAGAACTTCAATATCAACAGTAGTAGCAGACTTAAACCCTTTGACACAACCTGTATTAACTAGTTTAGAGAAAGACCTCCCTAAGACCTCAGCAACCATAATGAAAAGGTAGGGAGAAAGTGAGTCACCCTCTCTTAGACCTTTCTCCGCCCCAAAATTGCCCCAAGGGGAACCATTTAGGAGAATAGAATACTGAACCAAACCAACCATCATCTTAATCAAATTTATAACCTTGTCATTAAACCCCACTCTTTCCAGCACATCACAGAGAAAATCCCACTTGACCTTATCATAGGCCTTGGAGATATCCAATTTGAAGGTCATTCCAAGACTTTTTTTTTTCCATTGAATGAATGATCTCATGTGTGGTTATCGCAACATCTAGGATTTGTCTCCCCGAAACAAATCCTTTCTGTGGAGTGCCAATTATTTTTTCCACAAAAGGCTTTATTCTATTAACTAGGACTTCCGCAAATATTTTATAAACAGTATTACAAAGGCTTATAGGTCTAAAATCCAGGGGGTTCAAAGGAGTTGGAGTTTTAGGGATTAAAGCAATAAAAGTCTTATTGATCCTTTTTAGCATCTTCCCAGTTCTATAAAAATCTCTAGTAGCCCAAACCAGTTCAGATTTAACAACCTCCCAGAAGTGCTTTCATAAAAAACACCGCACATTTCACCTCCTCCTCTGTGATGTTTCCTAGAATATGATTGTTTTCCACCACACCCAGCACCTATGGGATCATATTAATCAAGCTTCTTTTGATCACCAAATTTCCTACTTTATTGTCCTTAATGTAAGCCTTGCTAAAGTATTCCACTACATGTCTTCCCATCTCCTCCTGATCCTTATAAATCCTTCCCCCTTTACCTTCCAACCTACAGATTGTGTTTCTTCTTTTATGGTTAGAGGCTAACCTATGGAAAAAAAAGTAGTGTTTTTATCCCCCTCAGTTAACCATTGGACTCTTGATCTTTGTTTCCAAAAAAAATCCTCCCTCAAAACAATATCCTTCCACTTTATTCTATATTCCTCTTCTTCCTAGGTAGCACTTTCTAGATTAATTCCTTCAGCAATCTCCCCTTGGATTTTTTTAAGTTTTTCCTCCACTTTGCCTGTGACTTTAAACAAGTCTCCAAAAGAGCTCTTAGCCCAGCCTTTAACATTTCTCCTTATATTATCAAGTTTTTGGGTCAGTCTATACATTGTAGTATCGTCTATCCTTATATCCCACCATTCTTGAACTATATCTTTGAATTTTGGGTGAGACTACCACATTATTTCATATCTGAAAGGTTTTGGCCACTTATTAAACCATCCTCCCACTAGAAGATTAAGGGGGAATTATTAGAAGCAGTTCTAGTGAGGTTCTCCAGAAGGGAATTGCTTAGCCAATTCCAGTTTCCTGTCACCATTAGCCTATCCAGTCTAACCTGGATAAGGTATCTCCTCTTTCTATTATTGGTCCAAGTAAATGGATTCCCTCTCAGTTCCACATCAATAAAGTCCATTCTGCTCATAAAATCATTTAGATCTTGCAAACTTTCAAGGCAGTCCCCGTTACCTCCTAATTTATCCGAATGGTAAAGAGGGGTATTTAACTCTCCCATACACATTACTTGCTTATCCTTCATTCTTTCTAAAATCATTACCATCTTGTCATACGTTTCCTTTCTCCCTACCTTGCTATTGGAAGCATAGATATTGATGAGCCCCCAATGTTGAGTGTTGGCTTGGAAATCAATTATTATGAAATTTCTATCCTTCCAAACCTCAACTCCTGTCATAGAGTACGGGTTCCACAAAGTAGCAATACCCCCCGAGGCACCTTCAGCCTCCATATGCATGTAAGCAACGGCCAAACATGGCTAACAATTTTATCAAAATTAGCACTAGACATTTTAGTTTCTTGTATTAGCACACAGTCAACTTTTTCCTGAAATATGCATTGTTTTAGAGCATATTGCTTCTAGGGATTATTTAACCCCCTTAAATTCCAAGAGAGGAATTTCATTTCTTACCTCTAGTTACAGTCTCCAGTGTAAGTTGCTTACCACTGGCCACATCCCTTGTTGCTTGTTTTGTCCCGGTTGCTCTACTAGATGGTCTTCCAGCTGTCCCACTTGCCCCCACATCTGGTTTTTTTCCCCCCCTTCTTTTCTTTTTCTGAACCTCTCATTCCCCATTATCCCCTCCTATGGTGAGGTGGGGCTAAGCTCCTTTTCAGCCTTGTCAATGTTTGCCATGACTTTAGCTGCAATCTCCATTGGGGAGGCTTTAACCATCCTTAAGGGGGTACAAACCCTCTCCTGGGTATCACATTTTGTGGCCATAAGTTCATGCAGGCTCTCACCTCCTTGTTTTGCTGGGGAGCAAGGGAGAGGGTGGCAAACCACTATTTAGCCTTCCTCCAACACATCTCCTTCCTTAAGTCTCCCCATGGGTGAACTCAATAGTTCCTCCAACTCTCGTCTAAAGGGGTATTCTTCCAATTTCTTCTTATCCACCCAAGCTTCCCCTTCCCCAGTATCTGTATGCTCCCTTGGTCCTTTGCCTAAGGTGGACAGCACTAGGTTATCCTTCAAAATTTATGTATTAGCAGTTTCCTCCACCAGTCTTGGGACTTCCGACGGTCCCTCACAGCTTCCATAACAATACCCAAGGAACCCTCCTTTTGTTTATCCTTCTACATTCAGGCCTTACAGTCAATTATAAGATGTCCAAACTGACCACATTTCTGACAGAACAGGCTCGCATTCTCATATTCAATAAGCTGGACTTTCTCTCCCCATTTGGTCTTAAGAGTAACCACAATCGAGAGTGCTCGATTCAAGGCTACATTCACACAGAATTTGGCGTAAACCAATCGTGATTTTTGCATAGTCACTTTGTCCGCAGTGACAAAGTGACCAAAAGAATTCCCCACCCACCTTAGGATCTTCTCATCCCAAAATTCAAGGGGCGATCCAAGTAATCTAACCCAGACAGGAGCTAGCTTATTCAACTTTGCACTAGCATCAAAGCCTAGATGCCACTTTGTTAAGGCAAGACAATGTTTCCCATAATACCAAGTCCTTGAAAGTATGAGGTTGATATCCTCTTCCGTCATGAATTTGAAACAGAAGAGACCACTAGGCATTGCTGAAATGCTCACACTACCCCTTACTTTCCATTTCTGACTCACCCATTTGCGAACCATCTCGATTGTGGGTCTAAAGGCAACAAATCTGCCAACAACACAAAGTTTGAGGCCAGAGGTCATGCTTTCCACCAAACTATTAGGGAGGGAGATCATTGGACCATTTGTGCCACAGGCAATGATGGGGTCCTCCCTAGAGACATTAGCCACCGAGGAACCCACAAGCGCGTTCTTCCATCCACTCAAGGTCCCATCAGCCAACTTCTGACCACCATCCAGAGGACAGCCAGTAGGACCACCACTCCCCAAGGTAACATCCCATGGACCCACAACTATCCATCGTGTCCTCCAAATCCTGGCACAATGCAAGCACCATTTGCAGATCCGAGCAGGGTGGAGGATCCGAAGGCTTAAGACCCACCATGGAACAATTCAAAATTCATATTCAAAACTGGGCGGTAACAGGTCAACAAGTTGCAGAGCTTATTCTAGAAGTTCCATGTTAAAGTTTGATTAGATTTATAAATTTAGATTTTTGTATGAACTAAAACCTTACACTTAGAACCCCACTTTGTGTTGAGATAATGGGTGTTGCACACATTGCATAATATTGTTATATTTTATTATTTTATTTTATCATGTAATGTTCCACCTAGATGGACGTGCAACATGTAAAGATTCCTATGGAATATTCTTGATGAGTTGTATTGTAACATTGTGATAATATTTCATGTAATTATTTAATATTGGAGAAAAGAATTAAATGCCCAATATTAAATGTGGGGTCAGTGGGTTAGGTAGCACATGGTTTATGTAATACCACTTAGTGGTTTTGTGGGACTTGCTACTATATAATCAGCCACAAGGGTAGTTGTTATAGAGTAAGAGAGAAAAAGGCAAGAGTCGAGCGGGACAAGGCTTGACAAGTTAGCCAAGGGAGCATTTGTGAAGGTTGGAAGCATGGCATGGGATGTGTGGATTTATGCTTGTTCACATAGTTTGCTCGGTTGTGGCTATGGCCATGAAGGCTTCCATGGTTGTATGGCAATGGTATTTTTTGCTGAATAATACATGGTGATGGATGCTTTTGGAGGCTGGGTTTTTTCCCTCAATGAGGGTTTTCCGGGTATATCTTGTGTCAAAATTTTGTGGGTATGTTGTCTATTCTCTTGCATGTGAATTTTAATTACATGTTTATTTCAGATCTATTATGGGTTATGTGGAAACGGTTATATTCTTTATTGTTTCCTTACACTTTGTAATAGCACTTTGATATTATGTGTTTCAAAGGAGAGTTCTTGCCCTCTTAAATATATATTACAAGAGAAAACACGAATCAATACATTACCCAAGTGGCTAGTCTAATCGAGCTTCCATCATTTTGAAAACAAGATTAGTATTAATCATTAACAAATTGGTGATGGATAACTATCCTGATGATAAAACAAGATCAATAATAATGACAATAAAAACATAAAAGAGCAGTGCCCAAGAAACTAACTTTTCATAATCATGTGATGCGATAATGCATTTAATCTGACTCAACCGTAGATGATGATGTGAACTGTAGGCAAGGAAATTAAGAGAGTTTGAAAACAATACCTGAACCATAATCAATATCGTACTTTGAACCACCATTGACCAAAGACATAGTAAATCAATTATATTGAAATGTCATCAGATATAAGCTACAAACATTAACATTCCAAATCACTTTTCAATAAATCCAATTACATCCATCCCCTGCTACAAGCTTCCTATCAATGCAGACAGGAAGAATGCTGATAAAAGTTGTTGATCTTGCAATGCATATGCTCCAATCTATTCTTTCCTTTAACATAGCAGTTGTTAGTTCGTGTTTTCTTTGGGAGTCACCTTTTGTTTTGGTTCCCATTTCTCTTGGAACTGTTCACTCTGATCTCACCCTAGGTTCAATCTCGCCAGTTTTAGTGTTTATGAAAGAATTTTCCAGTTTTAGTCTTCACTTTGTTCTTTACCAAGTCGTGCCCCTATCTTAACAGGGTGTGAACCGTTGAACTTTCTGAACTGTTGAACTCTTTGAGCCACTTTGTACTGGTTGAACCATTTTGTACCAAGTTGAAAAAGGTTCAACAAGTTCAACACTTTAAAATTATCTTTGAAAAATTAAAGGTGGGACCCGACACCAATACATGCCAAAATCAAAGTACAGGATATCATGAATTTAAAGATGGGATCTGCACGTATCTTGATGAAATGAGCAAAGAAATAGTCGGCACGTCAGTCCCCGAAAAAAGAAAGGTAATTATGATGGAGCTTTGTGTGTTCAAAAATCATTAAATGAAATACTTTTGTAGATCGAGGCTCGCGAAATCAAGCAAGTTGGGTATGTGTCAAGGCAATCATCACAAGGTAAAAGATGAAGGGGTGAAAAGATGCCTATTCATGGTAGTTACTACTTTGAACCTCACCATACCGTCTTGTGAGGTGGACAAATCTGGCCAGTATCCCTCCACTCGTATTAATTACCTTTAAGTTTCTTTAAATTGGACTCATTCTGGATGGTAAGTTTTCTGAAAAATTAGATGTGAAGAAACGTAGAATAGTGAATTCAAGAGGTTTCACAGAGTCGATGCTATAGGTTAAAGGTAATTTTCCCATACCTTTTCAGTTCTCGGCAAATTTTCCATTTGAGGTTGGTTGAATCTTGTGGTTTTGTTACTTGACTTAAGAAATGAAGTCGTCTCTGCATTTTTTTGGAAATTTTGCTAGCATGGATTGCAAGGGTCCTTTGTTAACTGATACAGACCTAGTGGGGGTCAATATATATGAGGTTAATGAAAAAATTCAGTCAAATGTAGAGGCCAAATATATAGGTGAAATCATGGATAGTGGGATTCTGCAAGCAGCGGCTTTTCCTCTGATGCTAATCATTATGACATTAGGTCTTGCTCTATTAGGAGGAATGATGGAAGCATTCTACTTTCTATTAACATTCAAGGAGACACTATTGCCTTAGTATCCAAAATCTCACACGAAACCTTTGTTAACTTTACTCCCACTCAATCCCTTGCTAAGTTTAGCGAAAATTCTGAGAAGAATCGCTCAATCATAGCTTGACATTGGACAGAAAAAATCTATAAAGGAGGTTCAAGGCTTCCTAAGACCCTAAACAAAGATCACATGAAATCCCATATACATGATTTAGTAGTCATGCTACATAGTGTCGGAGGTTCACCTGAGGCGTATCTTTTTTAAGATTGAATGTACCATTTCATAGATATCATTTTAGATCGGAAGTAGTGTCTGGATTGGGTCGAGATCATAGCAGGGTCCCTAAGGAACTAGCTTAAATTAACACAAACCATTGAGAAAGATTTCTTCACATCCTTGTACCTCATCTATTGTTTGGCCTGTACCCAAAATCTTACTTACCTGCCACATGAACCTTGGACCAATGAAGTTTTCATATATAATTGCTACCCTATCTTACAAAAGAACCAAGTGCTAGATGATTACAGGAAGGTTCATGATGTTTTCCTCAGCAAACTGTGTTTTGAACTGGCAGACAGAAAGGAAAAAGTCTCACAAGAAGCTTTGCAACTCGTACAAATATATGGTAGCTTGTTTACCCAATTTCCCGGATTCACATACCTAAGAGTGGGAGGTTTTGATGAACCCTTGAGGTTGCCCAGATATGCCCTAGATTGTTTTGTTATGGCCGAAGTTTGCAGACAGTCAGCAGTAGTAACAGTGAAATTCTTGCCTGAGGATAAATAAGACAGCTTATTTCTGATGAAAATGGGTAACCTTTTTTGTAAAACTTTATATGATGCTTTGAATATCGGGTTTGATCTGTGTGCATTTGATTTCAAATTTTACTTACCTAGACATGGATTCGATAACAAGAAATTTGCAGCAAGGATCCTAGAACTGGGATAAAAATTTGCACCCATACCCCACTTGGAAGATTGTTGGGAGGATTATTTGGACGAAAGGGAAATTCAAAGGAAAAGCCAACCCAAGTTGGTACTGTCGCAAATCTCAACCTTCAAGCTGAAATTGAATTTCAAAGGAGTCCAAGAAAACGGTTCAGGCCTTATTGAACCTGGCTACCTGATCTCACACAATCTTCCTTTACCTCCTATCAATTGGTCTGAACCAAAAATGGATGATATAATGCAAAGAACCCAAGGTGTTCTTGATTACACCAAGGCATGGCTAGAGAACAAGAAGGAAGGAGCATCCCAACCCCAAGTTGAAAGTACCAGTCAGGAATCCTCTTCTTCCTCCAGTGCTAATTTAGTCTTTTCTACTGATTCTACAGGTAACAAGAAGGGTTTGAAAGCAATAATTTGTGAAACAATTCAAGATCAACCAATAGTTTAAAGGACCAGATCCAAATCTAGGTTCAAGAGACAAAACACCAAGGCTATGCCACAGCAAACCAATATAGACAGGGACCAAGAGAAAGGTGAGGATTCAACAAGTAGCAAACAGCAAGTTCAAGCTACTTTTGACAATGTGTCACAAGTCATAGATTCCTTGAGTACACCTAGGAAGGACTAGACTAGGATTGAACCTTCTTCAACCATACCCAATTGGTTAACCAGTTCAGTAAGTAGAAAGAGGAGTTTGGTTCCAGTCTCACTTCTTGGGAGGGATATGGTGAAGAAATATGGTGCTAATACCCCGACACCCAAAAGGATGAAGAACTCTACTCGCTTGCTAATAGATGCTAAAAAAACAGAAGTAATAGTTGAAGTTGTCCTGTATAAACCTAAAGATCATTCTACAGACCTCGATATCATAGATTTTGAGATCACCAGAGTAGTCTAGGGGTGTTAAATAGAGAAACCAAGGAACATTGACTGAATGAATCTACTCAACATATGTTGATTTAGTCCTAGAAGGATGCTAGAGAAAAGAAAGAACTAAAACAGATAATTAACACTATGGCTGAATATATTGACTCCTTGTATGGTTCAGGCATTTTACCTCTAGTTCAAGCACCCCAAGATTTCGACCCAACATCTTCTAATAGCAAGAGATTGTTGAGTCAAGTGCAACATGATAAAGCCTTAGTGATAGCAGTAGATGAGTGGATAAATGGGGCGATTCACAAGGGAAAGAATTTCTTTCAGCAGTGTGTAGTGATCTTTAATGAAACTGATACCTTGCTATAGGAAATAAAGGCACGGCTACCTACCTGGGAAATAGAGGAGAATAAGTGGGCAGCAGTAATCACACAAATCTCTAATGTGGAAGAATATGGCATGGAGAAATTCTTCATCGAGAATCCCTTCAAAACAGTAGATACTGG
Source organism: Cupressus sempervirens (assembly GCA_028749045.1). Classification (NCBI taxonomy): domain Eukaryota; kingdom Viridiplantae; phylum Streptophyta; class Pinopsida; order Cupressales; family Cupressaceae; genus Cupressus; species Cupressus sempervirens. The sequence goes on along the minus strand of CM053787.1, from coordinate 564,409,782 downwards.
CATACTATATGTGACTAAAGGAAACATGATTTGGAGATGCTCAATTTTAAGGGATGTCATTGCCAATTCCAACAACATTGAAGCCGAGATCAAGCACATATACATAGGATTCACAAAAGATATGAAAGTAATCAGCCCTAACAATATGTTAAAATTTGTAGCTAGATCCTTATCTCTAAATTTATGAGATAGAAATATGTTTGTTACGACTGTTGTGGTCATCTTAAGCTGAAAGAGATATTTGTGATTATATTTAAGTTAATATTATGCAAAAGACATGTCATACGTCATGCGAAGAAGCATGCATATGAAAATGTGAAGTGTTGAATATGTGGAAATTTGAAGGGTCTTATTTTTTGGAACTCAAAGAGACCTTTGTGTGTAAGATGAAGAGTCTTATTCAATCTATTTATATGATTGCTTGGTATATCGTAATCGAATCAAGTGAAAGCTTTGTACTGAACACTTTTATTATCAATAAAAGAGATATTTGTTGGTGTGGCTGGATTTTTCCCTTCAAATGGAAGGGCTTTCCTAAAATAAATCTTTTGTGTCTTCTATGCATTTTACTTTCTTTTCTTATGTTATTTATTTAATTTCAAGGCATAAAACTTAACATGGTATTAGAGCCTAGTTTGGTTACAGCAATAAAGGAGTATTCTTCGTTTATTTACTTTTATGATGGAAATCTTATTTTGCGCCTCGAGGGTGACGGAAATGGTGGTGTTTCTAGTTTGAGATTACAGAATTTGGTCAATGTTAGGCTACAGTGACAGATTAGTTCTAGCCCTTCCTTGCAGTGTCAGACTAAAGGATTTAGTCTTTGCTATCTCTAGTCTCTTGTTTAAGTCCCCTGACGTGTTCTTAGTCTCAGTATAGCTCTTGGGTGCAATGCCAGTCTAGTGCGAGAAGAGTTTTCCTTCCATGTATTTTGTTTTGGACTCCACATGAATGATGATGTGGCATCATCATAGTCAAAGCCGATTTTTTTTTTGTGGATGTTCAATGAAGCTGTTTGATTTAAAAGTGTTAAGTATTGTGGATCTCTGATAGATAAAACAATTACAAATGAATGCTTGCAGAGAATTTCTAATTTAAATAATGCAAAATATATTTACTTATCTTTGGTTGTGACCTCAGTAATATATTTGATTGTCTTCCTCCTTCAGCAGTAGTCGTAGCACTGGATTGTTGTGTAACAAATGAAATAGTGTTGATAACAATAAGTAATGTTTCACAATACTGATGCTGACTGCAGGTACTCGAATGCCATATATTAATACTTTCCCTACGGCAGTTTATATGTATATATACAAAGGGTAAAGACATGACTCCGAAGAGTCATGTCTCTACGTGGCCCAAGAACCACGTAGGGCCATGCCTCTTCGGAGGCATGTTAGTTTACGTAACTACCAAGCTTAACAAACATATGTTATTATCCGATAATAAATCAGGGCCCAATAAGGGTTAACACTCGATAGAAGCAAGGCACGATATGCATGAAACACGATACAAGGCATGATACTTTTTTGCTAATAATATGAAGCCCGACCATTATGAAGTCAGTCAATAATATGATCTCTACACTGTTGATAATCCATGAAGCATAACAGGGATGTAGGCATACATATATGTATACATATATTAATATGTATACATATACGTACGCTTATATCTCTGTGATTCATAGAAAATAGTAGTAACTTCAGTGTATCAAGAAATTCATGTTTTGCTTCTTTTGACGCTAAACATTAACAAAAAGGTTCACTTTCAGAGTGACATCTAATTGGAAAGAGGATTTCTCTTATTCCAGTTTTTAGCTGGCAGAATAATATGTGAGGTGATGAGAGCTTTGCTTTAGGAGCAATTTCTCCATCAGGATATTGAGGAGGTGTTCTTAATAGTCGATGAAGAATTTAAAACTGCATGTGTTTTTCTTATCGTATTGAAGGTGAGATACTCAAGGAGTTACAGTGTGAGCATGCTTGTTCGTGCATAGAAGCCAAAGAGTCTCTTTCAAGAGTTTCTTTTGTGCGATATTTTTTTTAAGTCTTCAAAATATAAAGACTGGAACATTTTTTTAAGGTCAGCAAGAAATTTATGAAAAGATTTTCTTTTGCATATTTCCATCTTGGGCTATTCAAATGATAGATCATATGAACCAAAAAATGTTTAAATGTTCAACATCGAGGATGTCGAGTCCTTCTTGCAATTGATTCGCATCCATTCGTTGCTTTGTTTCATAGAGTACCAACATCGATGTCAACTCAGTTGGCATGTATTATGATCAAAACAATATTTTTTTAAGTGGTAATGATACCAGTATTGACAGGGACGCTCGGGTCTATTCCCATTAATTTCAGCTTGGAGATTTTTTTTCTTTCCATTGGTATCTCAACTACATCCCCAGGTTGGTAGGCATTTTTCATGAAAGAGGAGGTATGTCTATCTAGCATTTTCCTTATATTTTAAAGCTCTTTCTAGAAAATTCAATCTCATGGTCAGGTTGAGTATAGTCAGTATCAATTGGAAAATAGGCATTGATCGATCTTAGTTATAATCTCTGTTGCTAATGTTCTTATCATTATTTTTATCAGTTTGTGCTTCTCTATTTTATTTCCACATTTTTGCATTGGGTTTTGAGGCAGCGGGAATCATGAGGAGAATGTCTATGTGTAATCTCCTCGCAACCATTAAAATATACATTGATCATTATACTGGAATCACAAGGAGAATGTCTATGTATAATCATTTATTATAGTACAATCCTCGTGAACCTTTGTTGTTTGGATCAAAGACCAAAGGAGATTTCTAAATGCTGACTTTCAAAATGAGGTGTGTGGGTTTCTGGTTCATCATCTTTCCGGCCTCATGGCTCCGCTGGCACTAAGAGTTTATTCTCAGGAAGACTGTTTGGGGTCACTAAAGATTGTGTATGATAGGTGATGCTTGCTTTAGTATGATATGAGCCAAATGAGATAAATTGACACCCTTCGTGTATGATAATTGGTTGATTTTTCAATATTGTTAAAGATGGCTCAATGTAATCAAGCTGACATGGCCTACTCTGATAAGTACCTTGTGATAATATCTTTATTAGAAATATTTATGATTTTAATCAAAAATGTCGATTTTGTGTTTGCGATACTTCACATTTATTAAATTCTAACCAATACGATTTTGAAGCTTTGAAGATTTAGCAGTAACAAGAATCTGGTTTCTTTGTTTGAGTTGTGCAAGTGGCTGCAATAGACATGTTCCAGTAACAGACAAAGTACTATAATCTATGATTCATTAAGGGGTATTATAGTGGTTGAGAACTCTCAATAGATTTTTCATGTTATGGTTGATTTACCTTGGTCCGGAAATGATTGGAGGTGCCAACACACATAGAAGTTGCTAACTCAATTTTGTAAATCATTGTATTTCTTATCATGCCTTAGTTTTGGAGGCTGTAGTGTTCCTTCAGAAGCTTTATAGAGGTGCTATAAATAAGTCATCATGTGAATTGTGAGGAAGATTAGATGATGAGGAGATAAATATTATTGTTTTGATGTCATGAGCATTAGAGGAACAAGACAAAATCTCTTTCTATGAGTATATTTGTATGGATGTTGAGAGATAAGTATTTATGATTATATCTCTTGAATATTGATTTTTTTAAGTAGTGATTGCTTGTAGCATTGATAGTTATGAGTTATTAATATCTCTCATGGTTGCAGGGTGCAATAAAGAAGCAATGACATGAATATTGCTTTGGTGATACATATTCATAGGGATACTATTCAGCTTTAAAGGGAGATTACGTGACAAAGGGAGATGTCCAACCCTTTGCAAGTTTATGCAATAGTTAGCCATCTTATTTTGGTGATTAAAGATGTCCCTGCTGAGAGGGAGTCTATGTTAAAGAAAATCTCGGTTACAATATTTGTCCATGTTGAGAGGGAGTCTCTATTAAGAGAAATTCTTGATTATTAATGCATTCTTCTTTGGGAGAAGTTTGAAGTGAAAGTCCTCGTTCCACTGTCTGCGAGTAGGTATGGTGGACCACCCTCAACAAGTAGGCATGGTGGAAATGTATTCTTCTTTAGGAGAAGTTTGAGGTGAAAGCCCTCATTCCACCCTCTGCAAGTAGGTACGATGGACCACCCTCTGCAAGTAGGCATGGTGGAAATGTATCCTTCTCTACAAGAAGTTTTGAGATAAAAGTGTTCGTTCTACCCTTTACAAGTAGGCATGGTGAAAGCTATGTGTGTGACTTCATTCAATGTGCTTATAAAGTAACTACAGTGGATTATGTTATGCTAAGATAACATATGAGCTTATCTTTTGGTTGCAGCCACGTGTGCAAGCCTATCTAAAGATCTCTCTCTTGCTAAGAGGGAGTGTTGAAGTTTGTAGCTGTGACAGAGATCTTTATCTCTAATTTTATGAGATAGAAATATGTTTGTTAGGACCATTACAGTTATCTTCAGCTGAAAGAGATATTTGTGATTCTACTTAAGTTAATATTTTGCAAAAGACATGTCATATGCCATGCGAAGAGGCATGCATATGAAAATGTAAGTGTTGAATATGTGGAAATTTGAAGGGTCTTATTTTTTGGGACTCAAAGAGACCGTTCGCGTGTAAGATGAAGAACCTTATGCAATCTATTTGTATGATTGCTTGGTATATTGTAATTGAATCAAGTGATATCAATAAAAGAGATATTTTGTTTGTGTGGCTAGGTTTTTCCCTTCAAATGTAAGGGTTTTCCCAAGATAAACCTTTTGTGTCTTCTATGCATCTAACTTTCTTTTCTTATGCTGTTTATTTTATTTCTAGGCATAAAACTTAACATGATACAGTTCAATTTGATGCAGGTATCCCAGAAACTAAACTTTTGTTCAAATCTTTTGAAGCTCACCTAAAAATGATCAAGGAAACAACCAATTTCGCATTGGCAGACCTTGTGAAAGTAGCACATATTGATTATGTGCTAACTCTTTGTATGGACCACCTGCCCGAATATACATTCCAGCTCAACATAATGAAGTGGGATCGTGACATGTGCAAGATGCAGATTCTGAGCTAAAATACTGCAAATTCAAGTCCACTTCATGAATTTGCAGGTGTCTACTGCAGCTAGAAGCTGACCAAAGATGCAAGTGGCAACAAGGAGCAAGCTGGAAATGTGAGCAAAGATCATGGTTCACCGGCCTAGTGGGCCCTTATCTTTTATGTTCCAATATCTTTGAACTCAGAGACCGCATGTCTCTTGTTGAACCTTTCCGTTTTAATAACTGTTTTTGGTTATCTGTCGAGGGTGGTTGGGTTTTGAGGGAGACCCCCTCTGACGTAACCTATTTAAGACATGTTTCAACAATGATTAAAGGTTAAGAAAAGATAGGAGGGAGAAAGAAAAACATATTACTTTTTGTCCTTTGATATAACCTTAGTTGCCGATTCGTGACAAGAATCTGATTCGGGCACGGAATCGGATCCGTGGATTCAGGGATTTTTTATTTTCCCAATTATGATTCGTGGAGGATTCGTGCATATATATATATATATATATATATATATATATATATATATATATATGCATTATATATACTAAAAAATAAGAGAAATATACATAATTCTAAAACTAAATCATTTCATAGTATGCATCTATGAATCTAGCATACTTGATCAATGACATTGATAATTAATCTATTTTCATGATTATAAAGAAAATCAACACATTCATGATTATAGATAGTAAATGAACTTGCATTGTGATTTAGAGGGTCGTTTTTAAGGTTTAGGGCCTTTAGAAAAATATATATATATATTAAAAAATGAGGCTGGGCCCACTTTTTTGCAAATTTTTTTGGACCCTGCCGCGGATCCGCGCGTGGATCCTCGAGGATCCTCAAGGATCCATACGCAGATCCGGATCCAAATCGGACCCAAATCCAAATCTGAGGGTAAATGCACGAATTCGGTAACTAGGCATATAACTGAATGTTACCTTTCTTTTTGAGATGCCTAATAGAACCAAATAGTACTTTGTGTTTGATAAATCTTTGTTGTTGGATTGTGAATTATGGTGGATTGAATAGATCATTAAGTCAAGTCTGAATCTATGTATTTCGATTTGTACCTAGAAACATTTCTTTGAAAACACTCTCTTGAATACTTGATCATATTCTGATTTTTGCTGAAGAAAGTTATTTGATTTACTTGCCATTATCATTCTCTGATCAAATCACAATAATTTCAATACAAAGAAAACTGTGTGTTTCTTTGATCAGTTAGTTGTTCTTTATAATCTTTCGTCGTTAGCCAATTCTCCAAGAACAAGTCATGTTGCCTTTAATTTGTTTTCTGGTTAAAAACAAAGTTGTGCATTTAGTTTAAGGATTCATTGCAAATCTTATGCAGAGCTGTACCTTATGTGAATTCAGAGGAAAGGGTAGTTATGTTCACCTCTTCCAACTGTTGTGGCTGATTGTTGTCTTCTTATTAAAGGGATAGAGTTATTTGTGAGGCATACGGAGACAAATCTGTTCACCAACAGTAGCCTTATTCTGTCTTGGGGCTTGAAAAATATTGTTCTAATGAATCCATGCACCTGCTACTCCATATGCTAGCATACTTTTATATGACTAATTTTAGACATCATGGAGTTGTACTTACACTTTTCAGCTCTTCAAATTGTTTCAATACAATCATTGGAAATTGATTGTTTTATCTTGTAGCATATCTCATTTTCACTGAAGATATAATTACACATTATCCTGTAGCATTATTTGCTTAAATTTTGGCACGCCCAGTAGGACTGGTTTGAATAGAACAAGTTGGCATTATTTTGTTTTCCTACTGGTTCTGATATGTTATCAACAGGTTTCAGAAACTCAAAGGTAATCTTTGCATATCTAACAACTCTAAGCACTTTTTATTGGTTTTGAGCAGATTAAGTGTTCAAAATAGATTACCATCTTCCTTTCCACGAAGGTGTCACTTATGCATCTCTTAACCAGCCATACTGTTAGAATTAGTAATCTTTCCTTGGTTGTATTTATTCACTATATGGGATAAACCAAGGTATCCCTTATGTTGTTTGTCCTCTAGTCCACATGTGAAGGACATGTCATTTTCTTGTCCTATTGACCATGTGTAAAGACAACTCATTTTTTGCAATTCCTTTATTAAGGAAAATAGTTATTCCTCCTTAAGAGGATCTTGACACTTTGCACACACTTATTATGAATGCAGCATTCATAGAAATGGGAGTTACACATGCAACTCCTTTCTCATCTCTATAAAAGAGATGCCTCTCTCTCATTCTTCTAAGAGCTTCTACACATCATCTTGATGTTATTGTAATGAGTTATTTGCTCCACTATTCTTTCTCTCTCATTTCTTAGGGCTTTTGCCTTCCATTCATAATACTCATAAGGGGTTTTCTTTCCTTTCCCCTTTCAAAAATCTTTGTCTCCTTTGTTGTTCTTCATTGGTGTATGATCTTGGATCTTGGTTATTTTATGGTAACTTCTCTTCATCTGTCTCACTTGGATTAATTTAGTTTCATTGCTCTTCTATATTCATCTTATCATTTCTTACACATACCCAAGCAAATCTATAGTTAATTTCATGCAAAATAGTCCTATTCCAGCAAGTATCCAACAACCATATTATGCTTTCCACTCATTGTAATATCCCTCAGCGGGACAAACTTAATGTAATTCGATTTCTTCCAACTAAATCTTCTTCAAACCATCCTTTTTATATATTTTTATTTTCTTCTCATATATTCTTCTATATCCTTTTGTGAGATTCACTTACTCCTTAATATATTTCGAAATAAGAAAAGTTGTGTCTTTTCAAATGATAATTGTATTATATTGATAATATAATCATTAATATGATTATTAATAATATAGATAAAATAAATTATATTTCTTATTATGATATTATTATTAATACTATTGCATATACTACATAATATATTTACTTTATATATTTAGATTATTAATCTAAATATTATATTTAATTCTCAAATTAATATATTATGCAATATCATAATAAGACAATAAATTTTACTATAACGTTATTGATATTATATTATTATTACTATTCTATTTATTAATAATAATTTGACCTTATTATTTTATTAGTTATTACATTAGTAACATTTTATTATTATATCAATAATATATTATTTTATTCTTTAATAATATATTATATTATTAAATATATTTTTATAATTATATTTTGCCATGTCCCCATATTTATAAGATTTTTATAGTAAACAAATTAATAACAGAACAATAATTTTTAAATTATAATATGATATATTATTATATATTATTAACATAATAAGAAAAATAAAATCATAGAATGTGATTAATATAATTCATCTAATAATTGGTTAAGAAATAAAATAAAGGAATGAATAAATACTATAATATAATGAGCAATATATAAAAATAATAGTAACATATATATCACCAAATATAATAGATATTATTATTATGTTCATCTATTGTAAATAATAATATTTAAGAAATAATCAATATAGATTATCAACAATAGTTTGATCCCTCAGCCCGATTCCAATATCTCTTAGTATTGTTGCCATAAAATACACATATTTTCTTCTACATAATATATTGTTATTATAATTTATTACAATGAATAATATACTTATAATATATGACTGGAATTATGAAATAATGTTAGTAATAACTATTATCATATAATGACCATGAACGACCGAATGATATTAACCAAACTAAGGATCTCGTTATGAATTATAATAAAAAGATGCGACTAAAAGACACATCAGTCCACAGCAATTGTTATTTAGCCGATAGGCTATTTGTGGGAACTTTGTTCCCAGAAATTAAATTTTTCACCTAAAATTTGCAAGTTGGCCGAAAAAGTTGCAAGTTGGCTGGAAAATTGAAAATCCGTCCCATTAATTATTTACCAGTCATTTTTTTTTTAATCTCCCTCCACTTTTAACTCTTGTTTTGCTATTTATTAGTTGTTATCTCCAATTTTAACTACTGTTTTTCTTTTTCTATTTATTAGTTGTGATCTCTACATTAGCTCATGTTGTGATCTATTCATTTAACTTTTGATTTTTAAAATTGATTTAGATTTTAATTTTTAAATTATTTTAATTTTTTTAATAATAGTTTTATCTTTTCTTTAAATATTTTTTTTAGTTTCTATAATTTATTTAGTCAATAGAATATTTGTTAGACATATTATATTTTTGTATTTCTCTTAGTAATTTTTCATGATAGATTTTTTGATGATTTTTTTAAAATGATATTTGATAAATTTAATTTAAATATATAATATTTATTAATCTATTTAAAAGATTTTAGTAAATATTATGTTATTTAAATTAAAAATTATTAATAATCTAATTTGTTCACATAAGATTATATTTTAAATATCCACTTTTAACTATTGTTTTTCTTTTCTTATTTATTTGAAAAATACTTACTTGTGATCTCCACATTAGAATATGTTGTGATCTCTATTTATTAAACTTTTGATTTTTTAAATTGATTTAGATTTTAATTTTTAAATTACTTTAAATTATTATTTTTATATTAGTTTAGTTTTTTTTTTAAATATTAATTTTTCAGTTTCTATAATTTATTTAATCAATAAAATATTTGTTAGAGATGTCACTATTTTTCATGTTATTTTTTTGTATTTCTTCGTAATAAATTTTTTGATGGGGTTTTTTTTACAAATAATTATTTTTTTCATATTTGATAAATTGAATTTAATTGTAAAATCTTGAAATTATTGAACACGTTTCTTAAGCAATATTCAAATTTTCTAAATATTGTAAATTTTATATCTATATTTTAATTTTCAAGTTTTTTATTTTTGTATTTTCATTTTTAAAATACTTATATTTACATTATTTAATGTTCATTCTACATTTTTCTCTTAAATCTCGTCTCCTATCAGCGCAATCGTTGCATGTAAAAAAGCATGCAACTGCTAATTTAATTATAATCAATCTCAGTGAAGAAGGGGGGGCTATTTTTCCGAATCCATAGGAGATAAGAACCAGTAAAAGAGATGAACCACTATGTTAGAGATGAAGATCCATGCAATGAGAGTACTTAGACAAGCAGTCTCAATGCTAAACCCAGGCATCGGCCATTAGAGGATTGACATATATAATATATTGAAGAGTATGGAGGACGATATAAGATATACACAACATCGCATGTATATAAAATTTGGCAATCGCAATTACCATCACCAAATAATCTCACGACTGAATATGGGGAGATATATACTGCACTTGGACAAAATATACAAGACAGACGAAAGAGGCATGGACTTAGCATTAAAACAATATAAGGAAAGGGTTTGCATCCACAATTAGCAATCCAACATAACTCCAACAAAGAACTATTAATCTGAAGGAGTATATTTGGTAGTCACACGAACTCGTATAATCTGCATCAGAATTTGATATTGGCTGAGCGCATGTGTTGAATAGTATAGTAAATATACCATACCAATACCCATAGTATTCCAGTTGGCAACAAATAAGAATATAATATCATATAAATGAATAAATCCATTCCAGAGAGGCATCTATGGAGAATCCGAACAGTAATAACAGTTTACTTCCATCCAATGAGAAAAGCAACTGGAAGCGTATGGGCCAACACGTCAGCATTGATATGAATGTTAGAAAAAGGAGGAGTTGGAGGATACGTATAACATAAATGAGGAAGACGATGTCCTTGGAAACCTTATGAGAATACATGAGATGTGGAACTAGGAGTAAGATTATGGAGGCATAAAGGATGGAAAGGAATCAATTTATACACAAAATTAAATCAAGTCTTAAACATATTCAGTCAACAATTATGTTGAAGAAAGGAGAACTGATATTATTAATTAAATAATCTCTCAATATTAGTCAGGAATGACTCCAATATCTACAAACCATGAACACAATGAACTGAAACAACATTCGAAGGTCATGGGATAATACACAATATAACTACAAAGGTCAAATCAATCTTGAGGCCTCCGTAGTCTCAACTGGGTTCATGCTAAGAAGTCATTATTGGTGAGAGAAAACATGTATGTAATCAGAGTTTGTGTAGTAAATTAACACTTGAATCTTATTATCCATCATATGTGATTTCTATGATTGATAAGAAATGTCACAATCGTGGAAACTACTCACTACTAAAAATAAGAAGGATCACCAGATAAGTCTCTTCATTCCATCCATATCTATCTAGAAACAAGGGAGAAGATTTAGTAGGGAGGATCTTTCTTTTGAAAACAAATAATTGAATTTGTAATATTACAAAAAGAGCATTGAGCTGAGGAGTGAATTCTAAAGGTCATATGCAAGGGACATTACATATTTATTCATCATGAAATTATAATATGTTTATATATAGTCATTTACTCTAATAATTTAATATATATATTTATTTAAAATAATTCACCTATATTACCATAATTAGGGGACATGACACTCACCCACCCCTGCTCAAGATTCATGGCAGTCTGCCAATCTGCCTCAGTTTGCCCAAGAAACCCATTCCATTCCAAATCAGCGCGCATGTTCACAAAATCATTTTCAACATGCTGAAAACATGAGCATACATGAATTTTGGTCAAGTTGTCAAGAATAGATGAGGTGTATCGACAAGCAACAATAGTTTGAGCTACAACAAAAGGAACTTACCTATCAAGCCCATTTTCATCAGCAAGAGGCTTTGGTGCATTAAGACTAATGTCACAAGAGGTATTTGGTGGAACAATATAAGCAGCATGAAGCAAGCCTTGCAAATGAGCTGGAAGCGCAGAGACAACATTTTGAGTAAGTGTTGGAAGCACAAAAGCTGACTTTGGAGAAAGACTTTCCGAAAGAGTTATCAGCACATGAAGAGTTTCATGAAAAAGAACTAAAAGAGCATAAGGTCAAAAGAAGGCTCCTGGTTTCTATAGCCATGAAGTATAAGGAGGCTAGAGAAATATAAGAAGAAATTCTTCAGAAGAAACAGAAAGCAAGTGCTGAGAAATAAGTTATGTTAAATCTGTTTGATGATCTTACAAGTTTTATTGAGCAGAGAGATGAAATGGCCTCTGATTTATCTAGCAACCCTCCTTGTGTGGTTGACAAGATTGAGGATTCAAATCAGCAGGAAGTTGTGGCATGTCCTTTATCATCAGAACAAGTTGAAATAAGTCAAGATTTCAAATAACATACACTGTTTAAGAGTATCAAGATATTCACTCATGAGTAAGATATCATATATTCATCAATATCAATAAGTGACATCAACTATTATCAACATAAGTTTACAAAGGATATTGTAAGTTGTGATATAAGTACAATTTTGATTAGCAAAAATTATCTTAAATCAAACAATGAGTTAGTAGTTCCTTATTCATACGAGGGACATTACAGTGGTATCAAAGCATCATCCTACCATCCTGCAAGGTAAATGCGCATATAAAGAAATTATTCACTATGACAAGAATGTGGAAAGCCAATAGAGCTCCAAAGAGGTCAATCGCAATTGCAACAATAATCCAAGAATTTGGTAATGTATAAATAGTCATTAGAATATTCATGCTGTTATTATTATTTAAAGATAAAAAATAAATAATGGGGAAAAGTGTTGCAAAGAAGGGAGAATCGGGAAGGGCACCCTATTGCAGTACCAGTGAGGGAGAACCTATATAAGGATACCCTACTACACTATCATTCAGGAACAACTACTAAGGGCACTCTATTGCTAGCACCTTCCCAAGTTAAGGGAGAATTGCCTAGGGCACCTTATCGCAATACCATGTTAAGGGAGAACTGCTACAAGTGCACCCTTCTACTATGTGATTAAGGGAGGACCGCTAGGGCACCCTATTAAAGAAGAAACTCGAGCTGCAATTAAGGGAGAATCGCTAGGGCACCCTATTAGAATAGCACGTTAAGGGCTAACCACTACAAGGCACCCAACTGCTCTATGATTAAGGGAAAACCCTAAAGGTACCCTGTTGCAAAAGAGACCAAGGTTGCAGTTAAGGGAGAATCGTGAAGGGCACCCTATTGCAGCAACAATTAAGAGCACCCTACAACATTGTAATTGAGAGAGAACCGCTAAGGGTACCCTATTGCAGAAGTAGTTGAGGGAGAACTACCAAGGGCACCCTATTTTTGTGGCAATTAAGCGAGAACCACTTTTAGGGCACCCCATTACAAGGCAAAGATCACATGTTTGAAGACCTAAGAGAGACAAATCTATCTTCGAGGAAGGATGGATGTGTCAAACAGTAGATATCCATTAGGCCTTAAGGAGAGAGAAGTGGTGAGGAGGCACTTTTAATTGTGAGAAAACTAGAGCCCTAAAAGGTTCTCCCCAGAGAGGTTGGAACCCAATTACAAACTCTTGTTAAGCATTATTCTGCAAGGCTCATTATGGAACAAGCGAAAATGGAAGTACTACAACACAGAAAGATAAGTTCCATCTTTGAATTACTTTAAATGAATATTTTGATCTTCAAATTTGATAAGTTAATATTTGTGAATATATTGCAATTCTAATGTTAAAATTAATCACCATTTCAAGGTCAGTAGATTGGAGAACTGGCCTCTATAACATCCCTCAATGGGACAAACTTAATGTAATTCCATTTCTTCCAACTAAATCTTCTTCAGACCATCCTTTTTATATATTTTTATTTTCTTCTTATATATTCTTCTATATCCTTTTGTGAGACTCACTTGCTCCTTAATATATTTTGAAATAAGAAAAATTGTGTCTTTTCAAATGATAATTGTATTATATTGATAATATAATCATTAATATGATTATTAATAATATAGATAAAATAAATTATATTTCTTATTATAGTATTAATTTTAATATTATTGCATATACTACGTAATATATATACTTTATATATTTAGATTACTAATCTAAATATTATATTTAATTCTCAAATTAATATATTATACAATATCATAATATGATAATAAATTTTACTATAATGTTATTGATATTATATTATTATTACTATTTTATTTATTAATAATAATTTGACCTTATTATTTTATTAGTTATTACATTAGTAACATCTTATTATTATATCAATAATATATTATTTTATTCTTTAATAATATATTATATTATTAAATATATTTTTATAATTATATTTATTCATCATGAAATTATAATATGTTTTTATATAGTCATTTACTCTAATAATTTAATATATTTATTTATTTAAAATAATTCACCTATATTACCATAATTAGGGGACATGACAGTCCACCCTTCCTCAAATTGCTTGTCCTCAAGCAATGACTGTTTACACTAACCCTTTCTTGTGAAGTCAATAAACAAGTTACACTAGGATGCAAGAATACATGAGGTATGCATGCAGTTAATGTCATAATGCATGAAGTAAATATGAGTATTAGCAGAAATATATGAGTACTAGCAGACATAAAGCATACACGATGTATAAACATATTGAAAATATCATCCTATAATCTAATAAGATTATTCTACGAAAAATAAGATTTGTCATTGTACTTTTATCCAAAATCCTGCACCCAAGGAATACAAGTTAGGACATATGAATATACTTTCAAAAGGAGCTAATAGTTTTAATTAGGAAAAATAGCTCCATTGTAATGTCCCTACTTGTAAGGGCTTATAATATTGTCCTATTTTTCCAAGGAATCAATCATTGCATTATTTAATCAAAATAATTCTTCATATATGTATATATTCATATCCTATCAATTACATTGTATGTATAGGCTAGGTCACCCGAGGATTGGACAAGGAAATCACATTAAAGGCTTGACAAGACCTTGGTCCTCGCCTTTCAAATGGATACCTTTCATCCCTCACCACGCTTATATGCTATACCATACCAAAGTCCTTGAAACATTGTGGTGGGATCCCATAGCTCAATAAACCTAAAACCAAGAGTTGGTATATACCCCTCTTGCCTTAGGACTCAGCCCTAGTCTCTTACCCACCTAGTTTCTTACTAATTAACATAATCTTGGGATCATTTTAGAATCATTACTTCTTCATGATTGCCTTACTAGAGTACTCGGATATTGTAGTGGGGTCCCATAGCTCAATAAGCCTAAACCCAAGAGTGGAATACATCCCTCTCTTGCCTAAGGGATCAGCCCTACCCTCTTACCTACCCAGTCCTTTCCTCATTAACATGCATTTCCAATTTATCTTGAATCATTTTATTTAAGATAATCAAGGAATAAAATTAAATAAGACATTCGATATTAAATCATAATATTTCATTTTATTATTTTCTTCTCCCAATAATATTATTTATGTCCTACTTGTAATGTCCCATTTCAAAACTATTATTATTTACCTTTCAATTCATATATGTTTGATGATATTCTATATTTAGATATGTATTAACCCATATATAAATTTTACCTTTCAATTATATACATATCTACTTATCCAAAAATTAGAAATTCCTAATATTCAAATTCTGTCTACCAAAGTATATTTTAAAGTTGGCATAGATATACTTACCTCATTCATGTATTGACCACCCTACAATTTCGGCTTTTTGCTAGCCTCTTTCTAATATTCTCCATGTGATTTCTTTCACGTGGAATCTACCTCCTCCATTTTTATTTTTATTTCTTCTTATAATTTCCCGGGCTGATATATATATATATATATATCCCGCTTCGTTGCTGAATGTATGATGTCACCCTTTTAATAATACTCATTATATACTCTTATCATACTCGTCACCTTCTTCATCATTAGCTCACTTATATTGTATTTCCAGTTGTAATAAAATTTAAAGACTCCCTTCAATATTAGGAATGTAATATTCCGCACGATACAGTGGAACAATTTTGATCAATTCTATGTGCTAACCAATATCTCCAAGTGTTTAGAAGTGGGATCTAAGTATTACCGTGACGTAGTTCTCCCAAATGTTCTATTGACTTGGGTCTTTAAATATTCAATATTTGATGAATAATTGCCACCATGATATTCTTCTCATCTAGATGATACGCAGGGAAAACACCCATATGTGTGTTCACATATATTTGTAGATTGGTTTCCCATGTCACAGAACATATATACTGATTATGCTTCATATAATGATCTCCTCGATTCTTCATTAACTCTAGTTCTTTCTAGTTTCTGCATTGATTCAATGTCTTACATCAATATCTATAAGTATGATCATTCTTTTCTTTGTATTTTTAAGATATTTTTTATGATGTCATATTGTCTTTATATTGTATAGAATGGCAGGATCATGCCCTCATCGTTGTGAGGTACACTTCTCTATATGATATGAATGCCAGTAACCATGACTTTTAAACCCATCTAATGCTCCATCCCACATGTTTCTTCCAATTTGATTGATAGAAACTTAATGTATTATTAAACTTAAGGTTCCATGTTCAATTGTATTTTATATTTTTTTTTCTATTCTATCATTAAAGTTCTTATATATTGCTCATTGGTATTTCATTTCTTTCTATGTATATGTATATATGTCATTTCTTTGTCTAATATATTTAAATCATCCTTCCATAAATGACGATTTTATTCACTGTTATTATTCTACAGGATAGCAGGAAGATGCTCTGATACCACTGAAATATCCATCAGCGGGACAAACTTAATGTAATTCAATTTCGTCCAACTAAATCTTCTTCAAACCATCCTTTTTATATATTTTTATTTTCTTCTTATATATTCTTCTATATCCTTTTGTGAGATTCACTTACTCCTTAATATATTTCGAAATAAGAAAAATTGTGTCTTTTCAAATGATAATTGTATTATATTGATAATATAATCATTAATATGATTATTATTAATATAGATAAAATAAATTATATTTCTTATTATAATATTAATATTAATATTATTGCATATACTACATAATATATTTACTTTATATATTAAGATTATTAATCTAAATATTGTATTTAATTCTCAAATTAATATATTATGCAATTTCATAATATGATAATAAATTTTACTATAACGTTATTGATATTATATTATTATTACTATTTTATTTATTAATAATAATTTGACCTTATTATTTTATTAGTTATTACATCAATAACATCTTATTATTATATCAGTAATATATTATTTTATTCTTTAATAATATATTATATTATTAAATATATTTTTATAATATATTTTTATAATTATATTTATTCATTATGAAATTATAATATGTTTATATATAGTCATTTACTCTAATAATTAATGCCGATAGGCATTCTACAATGGCAGAATGAGTGGAGTGGGATGGTGTGAGTGTGTTAATGTCAATTTTTATTCTTCTAGGTTAAATTTGACAACCATCTACATGTCAAAAGTTTAAATTTTATTATAAACAAAATATAATTTTAAAAATAATTTAATAAATACCACATAAAATGTTAGTTTAAATTATAATATTTGGAGATATAAATCATCCATTTTTCAGAAATTAAAATAAAAAAAAATTATTAAGAATGGCATGAACAATGAAAGTTTGTTGTTAGAAAAAGAATTACTCGCTAAATAGGAGGATATATTATCCAAAGAAGAAATTTTTTGGAGACAAAAATCAAGAGAAAAGTGGCTAGATGAGGGGGACCGGAATACCAAATTTTTTCATAACTCCACCCTATATAATAGATCAAAGAGAAAAATAACCTATATTAAAAACCACTTGCGTATACGAACTCAAAAACAAAGTGAAATTGCGGATACCTTCGTAGCACACTTCCAAAAAATATTAAATAATTACGAAGGGTCGAATAGTGAGGCGCAAGATAAATTGCTCAAATTTATCCCTAAATTAATTTCACCCAAGGATAATAAGGTTTTAAATAAACCTATAACTTTGGAAGAGGTGAGATCACTAGTTTTTAATATGAATCCGGATAAATCTCCAAGTCCTAATGGTTTCAGGCCTTCTTCCAGAAATGTTGGGACATTATCGAGGTAGATCTTTGGAAAGCCATTGAAGCATCGAGGCATGGTGGAGCTTTGTTATCGTAAATCAATTATTCCTTTCTTACACTAATTCCCAAAAAGAATGAGCCCGAGACTACTAGGGACTTCAGGCCTATTGCTATGTGTAACATGGTTTATAAGATCTTCTCCAAGATACTAGCAAACAGGCTTAAGAGTTTCCTCCTGAAGTTAATTTATGAGGAACAAACAAGTTTTGTTCCTGGTAGATCCGTTCTTGATGGCATTCTTACAATCCAATAAACTATTCATTTTACTTGTAAGAGAAAAGAACCATGCATGTTCATGAAACTAGATATTCAAAAAGCTTATGATATGGTTGATTGGCGATTCATGTGTAAGGTTCTTGAAGCTTTTGAATTCGCTCATCAATGGATTAATCTCATTTTTAAATTTATTTCTACTCCTAAAATTTCAGTACTTATCAATGGGATGCCTGAAGGTTTGTTTCAAATTTCGAGGGGTATTAGACAAAGAGACCCGTTATCTCCCTCCCTCTTCATCATTATGGCGAAAGCCTTTGGGATAGCTGTGTCTGATGCCTACCATAATCAGAAAATTTCCGGTATTACTGTTGCGAGAAACATGCCTAATATCATGCATCAACAATATGTAGATGATACTATTTTGCCTGGCAAAAGTACAGTTACAGATGCTTTGGGACTTAAAGCCATCATAAAATCTTATATGGTGGCATCTAGTCAAAAAGTAAATGAGGTCAAATCTGAAATCTATTTCTTAAATACCAAAAAAGAAACAAAAGATCAGATATGTAAGGTAATGGGCTATAAAAAAGGTCATTTTCCTTGTAAATATCTGGGCATTGCTCTAGAGAAGGGCTCGAAATCCAATAAGGTTTGGCATAATACCTTTGAAAAAATGGGCACTAGGATTGGCAACTGGAAAGACAAATGGCTCTCAAAGGAAGGTAAGACTACAAAAATTAGATCTGTTTTATCTGCCATTCCTACTTATCCTCTTTCCTACCTCCCTCTCTCTAAAAGTTCTCACATTAAATTTGAAGCCAAATTTAAGAATTTTCTATGGAAAGATTGTGAAGAAGATAAAAAATTGGCACTTATCAAATGGGAAAATATTTGTAAACCTAAGGACATGGATGGCCTTGGGATTAAGAATTTAGAATGGCAAAATGAAGCCTTAGGAGCAAAATTAATATGGCGTCATTTTAAAGAAAGAGATCACAAATGGGCAAAGATATTATACAATAAATATCTCAAAGCGGATGATCTTCTATCAATTTTTAGAATGAAGAGCCCCCCCAAAGGTTCTGAGAGCTGGAATTTTATGCTGAAGTATCGTAATTTAATTTGCAAATTTCTTACCTGGGATGTCCATTTGGGCGATGAGGCCTTATTTTGGGAGGACTCCTAGGATCAAAGTAACGAGAATTGGAATCGTATCGGAATCGGCACGGCCGAATCAAATCGTGAATCGGGGGTGAATCGCCGATTAATCGGCAATGAATCAGCGAATTTGAAAAACCCTTTAAATGTAGAGATTTTAACAATTTAAGACTTATTTCATGCACCCTTTATTGAATATAACTTAAACACACTATAACATCATCAAATAAAAGTTAAAACTTAACATACATAAACATGAAACATAAAATCCATCACATACGTAACTATGTTATCATTATGTACTAAAATGTAAATTGTAGGCTAGCTGAAGTAAATAAAAATCAAATGATCATAATGATTCAAATCATAGAATGTATGTAAGATGAAATCATAAAGATCTATAAGACATCAAATCATAAATGTATGTATAAATCTAAGATGAAGATCCATGAAAGTTTGAAATGTATGTCTATCAGTGATTCAGTATCACTATCAATATCTATACAGTGTAAACAAAATATAAAAACAAGGCTCCAGCTCAAGCCTCTTCTTCTCTCTCACTTTCCCTCTCTTCTACTCATGCTTAACAAATAGAAGGCCCTTTAGGGTTATAACAAAGAGAAAAGGTCAAAAAGAAAGTAAAAAAACCAAGTTTTTTTTTTTAAATTTACAACTCCATACTTTTCTGGCCATAGGCGATTTCTTGCCGATTTTTTCATCCGATTCATGCGATTTTTTTGATGAATCGCCGATACTGGCGATTCATGTGATTCATCCAAAAAAATCAGGTGTGGCGATTCCCGACTCCAAAAAAATCGCCCACCTTGAATCTTATCGTTGAATCACCGATTCACGCAATTTTCGAGCGATTCTCGTTACTATGCCTAGGATGGACACCCTCCTATAGTTTCTAGGCCCTTCCCTAAGGATCTCAAAGATAAATTAGTCTCTCTATGGGGTGTTAAAGTTAGTAACTATAAGACAAAAATCATTGCGGAAGGAACTGAAAAATGGGTCTGGAAATCTTTGGAAGGGGTGGGAGTAGATTCTGTGGCTATAGAGGCCTTTGAAAAGATCCTGTTAGAGAGGGATATTAAGCAATCTGAGAGGAAAGATGAACTTATTTGGGCAGCAGCAAATGACAGAAACTATAGCGTGAAAAATGGTTACAAAGTTTTGTTACATTCTCAAAGATGGAATAAAGTAGATATTCCACTCAAGCTTTGTTGGGATGCTACTTGTCTCCCCAAGGCAAGATTCTTTTTATGGTTAGCTCTCCAGAATAGAATTTTGACGGCGGACAGGTTATGCAGATTTCGCTTTCAAGGTCCATCTAGATGTGTGTTATGTAAACATAGCAGCCAAGATTCAGATCACCTATTATATAGTTGTCCTTTTTCTCAAGCATGTTGGGAATGGCTTAGACTCAGGTTAGGGTGGTCTACGCCTTTACCAAAATCTTTCCTTGATCTCCTTAAAGGATGGCCCACAAATTTGGTTAAAGGTATTTACAGTAAACTTTGGAACATATGTCCTCCTATCATTTCTAGGGAAATCTGGAAGGAGAGGAATAGGCACATTTTTCGAGATTTTGAATTAAAGCTTGAGGAGTTAATTTTAAAAATTGAGGCTAGCATAGTGGAAGTAGTTAACTACCATCCAAGCAATTCTAGCAAAGAGGAAGGATCTTTCTCTTTGTGGGACGGTCTCATGAAGAAGAATTGGGTCAACTTGATTAATCCTCCTCTACTATACTTCAAGAAAAGCAAAGAAGCTAGGGAAAGTTGTAAATAGTCTCACCCTCCGAAGGGATGGTATAAACTCAATTTTGACGAAGCAGCTAGAGGCAATCTAGGTACGGCAGGGATTGGTTGTATCATTAACAATGATACAGGTAGATGGATAGCTAAAAAAGCCATGTCTATTTGGCCCAACTCAACAATTTGGCAGAATTAGAAGCTTTGGAAAAAAGGTTGTATCTATGTCATGAGTTAGGGGTAACAAAAATTATCATAGGTGACTCTCAGATCATCTTAAACACGGTCAGGAAACATGCTACCCCTAATTGGGTCCTCAATTCTAAGCTAGGCGAAGTTCTCGATCTTCTAGACCGGTTCATTGATAATCGGATTTGTCACCTTTTTCATGAAGGTAACCATAAGGTGGATTATCTAGCAAACGAAGGAGCTAATGGTGTTAATTTCCAAGTCGTTAATGAAGTTTCGGTTTCTCACATGTCTTAGATATATCTCCTAGGTTCTCGGTATAAATTTTCCCCTTTTCAATTTTTTTAGTTTTTGATTTTAGGGTTATACTCATTTCCTTTTGCACATAGCTTTATGACTATCCTTCATCATGGAACTATCTTTATTTATGATTACGGTTGCCAACTGTGTAGGTTTCTATGATTGGTCCTCGCTTTGGCATTACTGATTGTCTTCCTTTTCCACTTATCATAGCGATAGGTGGCGTCCTTTTTTGATTTTGTCTAATTTTGGCATTGTTATAATGGATATTTAGTTTTTTTTTCTTTTTGGCATCTTCATTATATTTTTTTATTGTTTTCCCTGTGTTTTGGTCTGATAATGTCATTATTATATGAGGTCATGCCAGAGTGGCATTCCAAACTCTTCGTTTGAGTTTGTTTTATTCTCGGTTGTCGTTTTCCTTGGTCACTGTATGGTTCATTCTTATCTGCAAATGGAGTCCAACATCTATGTTTTCCATTCAAAGGAATCCCGCACTATGGCCTTTTGCGGCAATATTAAACCGGATCATTGGAATAGAATTTTGAATATGGTGGACGATATGACAAGGATTGTTGTGAGCAGAGCTATTGGGGAAGGAGTCTTTGACTACAAATTCACATGGAGGACAAATAGTGATATAATAGGCACCTTCATTGGATGTATGGCAAGAGCTAGGGTGGAGCACTAGACCATATTCCAGCTTTGCTGTAACATTTTTGATCCAATCTGGAGAAAGGTTCTCGAACAAGCGGTTAGGAGCATTGATGATAAGCTGCGGATTCCTCTCCCAGAGAAATATATAGAATTCTAAATTAGTTTGAACACAAAAATCATAACTCGTAATGCAACCAATTATGTTGAACCTCAATGCTGAAACTTAACTATCATTAACAAACTCTATTAAACTAAAATTTAACTTTATTGAATTCAAATCTGATTGCTATCGTGAGTGATGGCAATTGGAATTACAAACACAAATATAATTATGAGGAACCTGATTAAAGGCACGATGATGATCTCTGCAAATCAATGCAACCTTTGACAAATTGATTTCTACTCTTAACAGTTCACAGCTCCCAGAATTCATTGACCAAGCCACAACAGTCAATTGGCTGTCTCAAACATAAATCCAGGCCTGTATACATGTAACACAGGCTTCCTCTTGCAATTACAGGCCTCAAGTTCAAACATTGGCTCTAAAATAGTAAACCCTGACCCTAAATCCAATTCGCAGGCCTGGAATTCTTGGACACCTAGCCTCCAGGCCACACACAGCTTTCCCGGTCTATGGAAACAGTCTAACAGGTGTTGGGAAGTGTATAAAGCAACTGCAGCCTCAAAATGCAAAATTAAAGTTCAAATTTATGACAACTACTGCCCAGAAATGCAAAATGACAGTTTCTAGGGTTCCCAACAGTCTCTAACATAAAAACACAGGTCTGTGATATATAAATGCTGCTTCCAAGCCACATGAAATTAGACCAATTCACATATTTGTAATGAAATCACCCAGTATCAGACTTATGTGACAAATATTAGGCACCTGATGGTAGCAAAACAATGCAAATGCCCACTGAATCGTGCCACCAATTCTCCAATGTCTTCAAGCAACAGTGTAAACAGAAAGAAGATTACCAATTTGCAAACAGATCACTGATAACTCCAGCAAACATATATCTTCCTAGCCATAGTGAGGACAATAATGGAAGATGTTAAACCAATTGCCAGATATGCCAATACCAAACCCTTATACAACAGCAAAGGCATAAAAACTTCAAACTCAGAAATGTCAAAAAGACGACAAGAGCAAAGGAAGATAATAAAATAATCGGAAAAATGAGCTCGTGTTTATAATCCTTTATTGCCAAAAATTTCCCAAAAGAACTCAACTCCAAAAACTGCATAGTTTCCTAAAAGAACTCACTTTTTAAAACTTTCCAACACAACTCATTTAGAAATATCTCTAAATGACATTATTATGATAAAATATTATTATAATAATAATGCAACTTTAATAATTAATAAATAAGAGCTCACACAATTAATTACCACATCCACTATAAATGATGACCAACTGCTAGAGCCACCCACTGAACTACCAAACATGGCAATTCTCAAAAATAGACTTACAAAAAATAGTAAGTCCACTACTGGGACCCCCAAATCATCTAGTCAGCTCACGAGGGTTGCTATAATGAGCTAGGTCCATCAATTGCACAGACTAGCCAAAAATGGGGACATTACAATCCTCCCTCCCCGAAATTACTTGTCCTCAAGCAATCCAACATCACACTAAAACCTCCACCAGGATCCTATAAGAAGCAAGTGATATCCCTGTCATCACTAAACCAACTACATGCCAAGACCATCATCACAACCAATAACATGACCTGTAACATAGCACCAAACACTTACATTGATGATCTAAAAGTCAGAACATCACTAGCAGACAAATCTATAGGATATCTTAGCACACTCTCCTTCACTATATCTACCCAATCATCTTACACACAATCCAGCTTAGGCACAGACCAACTTTGCACCTGATGCAAATCTCGAACATGAGTTAAATACCAAATAGTAAACACTCATCACAATATAAACTCTAACATTAGTATGATCATCTCCATCTTCATCCTCATGTTGTTGTGATAACTCCTCAATCACTTCAGTGTAGACCCACATGCCACGGTTTTTTGCCCCCTTTGGCCTCAGTGCGCAAGTATGACCTTTTGAAAAAGGACCCTTGCACCAATAGCAGAGTTCTCGCCTCCTCAAATCCCCTCTAGAAGTATCATCAAATCTCCCACCTAACTTGCCCTTGTCCTCAACAACCGGTGGGGACTCCACATTATCGGGCGGAGGAACAGAAGATTTCCAGGCAACCTTTCTTCAAGAAGATGATTCTAAGTCTTGTGCCTTCCCCATCGCTACCTGTAAAGAAGATGGGTCCAATGACTTTGCCCATCCATGGAGTGGCTCACTCAATCCCTCCATCAATAACATCACTAGTTTGCGCTCTAAAATATCATAAACCATGATTGAAAGCCTCTAGAAGTCATTGATGTAACTCTCTAATCCACCAGACTGCTTCAGCTGAGCCAATTCACGAAAGTACACCTCCAGATACTTCCTATCAAATCTCTCAATCAGACGATCTACTAACTCATGATAGGAAGTGATCTGATCATGTCGCAAAGAAACTAACCCATGGTACTACCAGTCATGGGCAGCTCCATCCAGATGCAGCACTCTAAACCGAATGGCATCCACCTCAGACATAAGATGCAAGGCCAAATATGTGTCGAGCTTATGGATCCAAGCTCGAGTTGTAACTCTCTCACTAACAACAAAGTGCTCGAACCTCATCTTACTAGCAACTTCTTGTAACTCAATCTGTCAAGGCCTCTCTTTCTCAAGTGTCGACCTCACCCTACAATGCTCCCCCTTTTTAGTTAGGAAACTCTCAAAATTTAGATGGTCTTTAATCACCTGTGATAAAGCATCCCACTCTACAAAGTGTGCCACCACGTCATCGGCAAAAGGAGCAACCTCACACTCATCACTGACCACATCCACCTCGGGTCTCAAAAACATGGGCTTCTACGGCCTATTATGAGTGTCAGTATGTATGACAACTTTGTCAGCTAATACGCCACAATCTTCAACTCAAACCCAATCTGCATCCCTATAACTATCACCATCTCAAATTCCATCCTCGACTCAAGATCTATGAGATCCAAAAGAAACATCTCGAGCTCTTTCCCTACTTTTTCCTCAAGGAAGTCCTACCTGTTGCAGAGTGTTAGACAGCTGCTGCACTACACTTGTCATCTACTGTTGTTCGACTACTAGGTTCCTGAATGTTTGCATAGCCCCTCTGTCAATATCGGCCTCTCTAAGTCTTGACCCGCCTGAACCACCTGAACTACCAAGAGACCCGAACTATATCTCAAGCTTACCTTCCCTAGGTGGAGTGGTACTGCCTCTCTGGGTATAGTGCATAACCGGCACAAACCTCCTATCATCTCCCATGATACTAAATGCAAAACAAATACTAACAACCACTGATCAAGAATTCTTAGCCCAATTCCTGCAAGTTGGTAGGAAACTGCTCTGAAACCACTATAATATCCCCAAGCTGGCTATAACTTGAACAACTCCAATTTCTTAACAAATTCAAAAAATTTGGTATCTTGACAAACACTTTGCAAGCTAACTCAATATTATGAGAAGCCTCTTTTTTAGTTGCATTCTGAACATACATATATGGAATTCTCAAATAGTTTAAACACAAAAATCATAACTCATAATGCAACCAATTATGGTGAACCTCAGTGCTGAAACTTTACTATCATTAACAAACTCTATTGCACTAACATTTACCTTTATTGAATTCAATCTGATTGCTATCATGACAGATGGAAATTGGAATTACAACCACAAATATAATTACAAGGAACCTGGTTGAAGACACGATGATGATCTCTGCAAATCCATGCAACCATTGACAAATTGATTTCTACTCTTAACAATTCGTAGCTCCTAGAATTCATTGACCAAGCCACTATAGTCGATGTGGTTGTCTCAAGCATAAATACAGGGATGTATACATGTAACACGGGCTTCCTCTTGCAACGAAGAGCCTCAAGTTCAAACACTCGCTCTGAAATAGTAAACCACAAACCCTAAATCCAATTCGCAGGCTTGGAATTCTTGGATGCCTGACCTCCAAACCATACACAACTTTCCCAATCTATGAAAACGCTACCTAACAGGTGTTGGCAAACATATATAAATAAGCTGCAGCCTCAAAATACGAAACGACAATTCAAATTTATGACAAATAATGCCCAAAAATGAAATACGACAATCTCCAGGGCTCCCAACAGTCTCTAACAAGCAAACACAGGGTTGTGACATATAAATATTGCTTCCAAATGACTAGAGATCAGACCAATTCACTTATTTGTAATGAAATCACCCAGTATTAGACTTATGTGAAAATTATTAGGCACCCGATGGTAGCAAAACAATGCAAATGCCCACTGAATCGTGCCACCAATTCTCCAATGTCTTCAAGCAACAGTGAAAACAGAAAGAAGACTACCAATTTGCAAACAAATCACTGATAACTCCAACAAACATTTATCTTCCTAGCCACAATGAGGGCAGTAATGGAAGATGTCAAACCAATTCCTAGATACCAAACCCTTATACAACAACAAGGGCATAAAAAATTTAGACTCAAAAATGTCACGAAGTCATCAAAACCAAAAAAGGATAATCAAATAATCAAATGCCTTTTGTAACAAACGACTTTTCATATCTAAAACAAAGACAGATTAAATTGAAAACACCCATCATTCATAAATAGACAACTGAATCCTGATCAAATGACATTAATTGTTTTTAACAATTAACAGAAAATAACTGTATTCACATTCAATTAAAATAACTAGATCAATGATTAACTATTCACAACTGTATCCATGATCAGCTGAAATAAATAGATTAGTGATTAACTAGCATAATTGTATTCATGATCAACTGTAATAACTAAATTAATGATTAAATATTCACAACTGTATTCATGATCAATTGAAAATAACTAGATTAACAACTAAATAGCATATCTATATTCATGATCAACTGAATAATGACACATACAGGTAAAGTAAACACTTAACAAGAACAGAAGGAATGGAACATGCAAGTATCATCGGAGGATCTTTAAAAGATCTGGTTGTGCAAGCCTCAGCTTTGGTGAGAGGAGAAGCATTAACATAGGCTTAACCTCCCAACCTCGGACCATACTTATCCCCACACATTCTATTTTATTAGAATGGCCCTCCCTACCTCAGGATCAAGCTTGGGATGTTCTTCAATCTAGCCACCTGAGCATCCTAGTGTTTTGAATGTCTGCTCAGACATGCTTACATAATTGGCGCCACTGACATCAAGTGATCATTAGATGGCAAACATGCCTATAAACTACCTTGGCCAGGGATTTTCGATGGGTTCAACGACTCGATCACCATCGCTCGACTTGACAACAGGTTTCGTTACAAGGATGAGCATGAGTTATTAAATATTTTATCATTTAAGTTATTCACGTCTGATTTCTCTTTTGCTTTCTTGCAAATTATTCCACCTCTTCACCATACATGGCTACCTTGCTAGTGAGTCCTAGGTGTATTAAAAGTTTATGAGCATTCTGCCCTTTTTACACCTCTTCACCATTTCATGGCTTCTTTTCCAGTGAATCCCAGATGTGTTGGTAGTTTTATGAGCATTATGCTCTTAATATCTTTTATCATGAATTTCAACATTGTAAACTTGTTCTTGAGATTAGTAACAATCATATAGGTTCCTAATACATTTAGATACTTTATTTAAAGGACAAAAATCAACTTCTACTATGATGATTTTGGTTACACTAAAAGTAGAAAGATAGTTCATTATGAATTGTAGTGTTTATTCAGCAAGTTTTTTTTTTTTAAATAACATGATCATAGACAAAGGAAGAGGTTCAGCTGCTATAGAAAATGGACATATTTGAAATGGAAATCACATGACCTGCTAAGGAGTTGGTACTGCTTGATGATCTTGAACTTCTGATCGGTTTTTCTCTAAAAATTTGAGACGTCACCTACAGTACTCTCAACCTCTAAAACTTAGTCGGACAATACTTGCTCGGCAAGGAATAGATATCGTTTGTTTTGATCAAATCACTAGTCGATATTTGCAAAAATTCGGCTGAGTAGAATACTGAGATGAAGTAGGGTTATGGAGTTTGGAGACAACAATGCCAAAAGGAATTCGGAAAAGTGGAGAACATAAGGGAATGGTGAATGCCCGACTCCTCTCTCGGCGTCCTATAAAGGAACGAACCATGACTTCTTGGCTCCCTCCATTTCAAAAGATTATAAGCCATTTCGAAATTCCAGATATTAAATTGATTGGAAAAGAAAAAAGGAATAGAAAATAAAAAGGTTGGAAGAGAAAGTTGGAAAGATTATAGTTTCACTATTATTATAATATATACTTACATACGTTCATGTAAGTATATCAATGGAGAGACATCATTATATTAAATTATTATAATTTAATAGTGCCACTTCATTTTTATATTTATATGTATGTATATAAATATTTATTATAATAATATGATGAAAGATCAATTAAAAATCTCTTGAGGTATGTTTTATATTTTAATTAGATTATTTTAAGTTTCCCTAGATTATTTTCTTAATAGCTCATGCGAGTCCCATTAATGTATCCTGTGATCAAGTTGTCGCATCCTTTCCAAAGGAGTTTAAGGTCATACTTGCCAATCCTGATGACTGAACTAAGCGAACATCCCATTCCGATGATCCCGTTTAGCAATTGTTCCCCCCTCTTCATCTTCTCCTACAATCACCCATGAAAACACTTCTGCCATAATAATAATTCTATAATAATTCATATAAACATAATAATCGTTATTTTAAATCAAGGAACTGCTAATCATCTAATAACAATTAATGGCTAACAACCATCTTCATTAACAGTTAATACAACGCATATAAATAACTACCTATTTCACATGATCATGAAAGGATAATCTACTAAATCCAACAGTTATATACAAGTTTAAAATTAGGTCAAAATTTTGGGATGTAATACCTTCACCTATCAAATGAGCTCGTATTTATAATCCTTTATGGCCAAAAGTTTCCCAAAAGAACTCAACTCTAGAAACTATAGAGTTTCCTTAAAGAACTTATCTCTTCAAACTTTCCAACACAACTCATTTAGAAATATCTCTAAATGACATTATTATTATAATGCAACTTTAATTACCAATAAATAAGAGCTCGCACAATTAATTACCACATCCACTGTAGGTGATGACCAACTGCCAGAGCCACCCACTGCACTACCAAAAATGGCAATTGCAAAAAAATAGACTTATTAAAAATAGTAAGTCCACAATTGGGAACCCCAAATCACCAAGTCAACTCACGAGGGTCGCTATGATGAGCTAAGTCCATCAACTGCACAGACTCACCAAAAACAGGGACATTACATTTAAGACAATATGTATAATTATAAGTCAATACATCATATTGTATTATTTATTTACAATAAAATAATTCTAATAAATAATATTGCTATATAGATTCTATTATATCATTAATATATTAAGTAATTAAATAATTAATCATGAATAATTTATTATTATTTATTATTAAATTCTATTTGAGAAAGAGGGGACATCACATAAAGTGAAGGGTTTAAAATTTAAAATTCTAACGTTTTTTTTAAATGAAAACAAAAGCTTAAAACCTAAGTTACCAATTCGGGTTTGGGGATGGGTGTGAGTACAAGAACTTGTTATCTTGGTACATGAAAGTTTTAGAGGGGTTTGGGTACGTACGGATATGTGTGTGTGTGTGTGTGTGTGTGTGTGTATAAATATGTATATATGCATTATATATACAAAAAAAAAGAGAAATATACAGAATTCTTAAACTAATTCTTTTCATAGTATGATACTCGATCATTGATCAGTGCCAAATGCCAAAGACAAATACTAAATGCCAATTGATAGTGGAAAGATATTCAAAGGAGCATATATATACACAACAAGTACACTGTGAGCCCAAAAAGTCCCCACAGATGTACCCATACCATGTGCGCACTTGAAGCCGGTACAGAGCCTTTGGGTACAAACCCGTTAACTAAGCTTAAAAGTTATAGCCCAATTCTTTTGCATCCATTTTGTTATACAAAAGAAAACGAATAAGTTCTCAAAAAAACAACTAATGAAACTCGGGCACTTGCTCAATATAAATAGCACTTGTGATCCTGTCATATTGGTGATCAAAGCTTTATTTGTATGCCAGCTAAGATCAACATTATACTGTTAGAGAAAACATGTCTAGAATACTAGAAGAAGTTGCAGACTGACATTTTATGGGGTCAAGTTTATATTTTTAGTGGAGATTTTATATGTTTATGTCTATAAGTTTTCAGCTTCTTTACGTTTTGTTCAAGTTACTTTTAGGCATATGTGATTAATTTGCATTTTAAAAATTTGATTGTAATTTTATGTATTGTTTTAATTGCCAATACCCACTGATTCCCAAGACCAGAAGAAAAAAAATTGTCATCCCCACAACTCGAAAACATTACTTTAAGAGGATCTTTCTTGTGAATTTCAAATTTTCAAGCAGTGAAAGTTACCTGGATGTTTTTGACACAAGCTCCACTAATACTTCCTCTTTCTTCTCTCCTCATCTTATTCTCCATCCTGTTCTAGTTAGAATATGTCAAAAGAGACTTAGACTTGTTTAAAGGGGAATACTGCAGTCTATCTTGTTATCATTGATTACTGACAATTTAAATAAAATAAATGTTGTGTGGCTGACTTAATTGCACTGTGTATTCATGTTCACAGCTTTGGATGCACATTATTCGTTTTCAGTTGTTAACAGTGGGGTCAAGGGTTGTTTCTTATTCTTAAGTGGAAAACATTCAATCTCACAAACAGCAAGTTGGATTCCCATGAAAGGGCTAGTGTGACTGTTCCTGCCTGGGCTATGCTTTGTAGTACGTACTCTACATTGTCATATGCAATAAATCTGTTATTTTCTAGTCTTCTATGTTATTTTTATGGCATGATGACATGAATATATTACAGCAAGTGGTATTCTCAAGTGGCAGAGCATTTTGCCATCAATTAAGAACACTACAGTTGATGTAGATTGTGTCATGAAGGCAAATTACAAAGGTGTCATTTTTTGTGCCATTTAAATAGGAACAAGGTCATTAGATCCATATATACAGGAGTTGAGGACAGGTATTGCCACATTTAGGAGATCAATGATATGATAGCATCTCTAGCTTCACACGCCCCTACATGCACCTATTTATTTCCTCAATCAAGCAATCAAATTCCACCCAAATTTAAAGGCAAAAAAGGAGATTCTGAATGAGCTTTACACAGAAATAGACTAGACAAAACCTCATTTTCATCTTGGAGCACAATTAATCCATGAGATTGAGATATTCACACTTGCACAAGAAGATCTCATTTCTTTCAGCTAAAATTTCTATTCATACTTATTTCATCAATGTATGTTTGTGTATGTGATCAACTTAGCATCTATGTGATGAGGCTATCATCTCTTTGATGTTTATTTATAAAAAGTGCATAAAATAAGTTTTGAATTCATAATATCTCTGAAATTTCTTGGGCTCTTAAATTTGCCGACTGTTGCCAAGCTGGAGGCTTAGTCCCAAATCAGCCTTCCAAATTTGAGCCAAGTCCAAGACTTGTAACTATGATGAAGACAAATCCTTAGCCAAAGATTTGGTGGGATATAGCATGAGAAAACAAAAGGAACATAAAAACAGGACAAAGGAGGTGGATGCATCAACAGAAAGACAAGACAAAGGACAAAGTCTTTAGCTAATGAGGATTTCTCAAGATAATGTTATTGTAGTACTGAATTGCAAGCCTTAAGTTTCAATTAATATTGCACATGCTATTTGGATGTTGCAAAGGCAAAAGAAGAGTTATTAAAAGACTTACTATTGCCAAGGCAATTATGCAAATGTATGCAATGTTGCTGAAGCAAGATGAATGGATTTTTTTGGTCATTATAGCCAGGCGAAGCAGACAGACCAGAATACATTCAAGAAGAAATAGTTGCAAAGATACAGACTGTAATGTCCCGATTTTCTGATTTTCTTGTAGCGTAGTTGGGGTTTGTCGTCTCAGTTAGTCTCAGCGAGATTAGAGGGGTATTCCAATGACAATGTGTTCAGGCGAAAAACGTAACAATCATTTCTAATGTTCTTGAATGATCATCATGGTCTTTGCGATGTAATCAACCAATCTCATAATGCTTTAGTACTCTGTCATGTTATAGAAGTACAAATCCATTTATTCATCTTATATCTGTATTTTATGAT
Source organism: Cupressus sempervirens (assembly GCA_028749045.1). Classification (NCBI taxonomy): domain Eukaryota; kingdom Viridiplantae; phylum Streptophyta; class Pinopsida; order Cupressales; family Cupressaceae; genus Cupressus; species Cupressus sempervirens. The sequence goes on along the minus strand of CM053787.1, from coordinate 564,377,154 downwards.
TGCCTTTTGTTAATGTTGTAGCTTCAGTCGGATTGATTTAAACATGAGATACATTGGTATTGTTAATGTTTTAGCATTGGTAGAAGTAACTAATGTCTATCTAATATGGCAGTTTATATTTATGCTGTTACTGTCATTCATCAAAACATACGTGTGTGTGTGTGCGCACGCGCGTGTGTGTGTGCTTGAATTAATAAAAACTTATAGCATAATCCTTAAACTAATGCCTATTGGCAGTATGGCATTATTATTATTAATGCCGTAAGTATACATGAATCGGCACTTTAATATAACGAAGGTTTGTTCTTGGTAGTTTGTTAGTTTGGAAACACACCACCGAAGAGGCATGTCTCTATGTGGCCAAAGGCCACGTAGAGCCATGACTCTACGGTGGTTGTGGCTCTCTGCCTTTATAGATAGATGAGCAGATCGCTGAGGAGAAATATCAATTCACGGCATAAGACTCCCAGCAATCTGCATATATATATCAGTCATAAGATTCTCAGTAATCTTGGAAATATATCAGCATTATATTTTAATACATCTTCCTTAAGGACTAACGTGCAGGAACATCAAGACAAGCATACTGTTCACATTATTTGTAATTCGCAGGGTCCAGACTCGGAACCAGTTCAGACTAAGGTCATACTTAATTGAAGTCATTCTCTGCACTGCTATAATACAAGTAAGACCATCTGTTGTTCACTCATTTATTGTAATTGTTTTATCTATCAGAAGATTCGTCAAAACTAACAGGTATGATTACTAGTTAGTCATTCTAATTAGTAATCATAAATAATAAATCAGTGAATAGACATGTCCCATGAAGGGACATGTCTCTTGTTGCCTTAGCCACAATATAGATGCAGGAGATCGCTGCCTTTAAAAAATACATACCGCAGGTAGTGCTAATACATTTGCAGCGATCCTCAAATCAACATGGTACCAGAGCAAGGCTGCAAATGATTGATATTATATGCAGAGTTTGACTTATTTATGGACTAGGTTGACAAGAGTATGAAAAACTGATGATGTTGGAATGGTACATTGCTGCCAAGAAAGAGCTAAGTCTTGTATGAGTATCCTTGAAAGCTTAGGGGTGACTGCGATCAGAAAATTAAACCTCCTGATGTTCATCGATTAGATAAAGGCAATGAGAGAACATAGATGGGAGACTGACTGTAGACAATAATGATTAAAATGACAGATAACATCATGATCAAACATAATGACCAAACAAATTTATTAGATAACTATCCTTATATACTGTTGCATTAATATCAATGGAACTGGTCAGTGATAGACTCTAATAAGGAGCAAGAATCATCGAGTTGCAATTTTTTATGGATGAAAAGATAGCAGAGACAGGAAGCCAATAAATAAGGAGATAAATATTACATTCAACTTCCTGATATGGAGTGAATGATTGGAGGATCATGTAGAATTTTATGCGGTAGTCCATGGTAAAATACAACCACAATCATCTGAATGACTCGCAGATCATTTTCAGTCAATATACATGGCTGAACAGTACGCCCAAGATTAAGAAAAATAATATAAAAGGGCTACCACCATAGGGATTCCACCCAAGTACACGCATTGCAGTAAGACCAGCACACATACAGTCGACACTACACATACTGCCACTGTGAGAAAGACTGCAGAAATACCGCCAATGGGAGATAATGCACCTGTGTGAATACTGCAAATCAGAGGGAGAAACCATTCCAGGTGTGCCATTTAATGTGCCACGGGAGCAAAGATGGTTCCGGTGGATATTGTAGAGATTATTTTGACAAACATTGATGACCTTTCGGAGCGTTGAATGCATTGATTTAGACACTTTACGCAAAGTTGAAGGAAATGTAATATATGCTGGGGCAGCTAGTTTCTAATTTGTGTATAGAACCAATTACTAATAAAAATTTATCAGGAACACATTCACACCATTTCGCGAGGCTTGCTATCAAGTCAATGCAATCTCTTTTGTTCTCCATTGACTCAAAAATCGTCTTGTATGATCTAGTTGTGCCATAAATGTATATGCCCGTAGAATATATGCAATACAGCCATCCAAAACAATGACGAATAAGTGATTGAACACTGACCACATCAGCAATATGGGAACCAAAGAAAACCAAGTTCTAAACAGAAACTCTCCGTAGACATTCACATGTCACATGGAAATGGTGGACCCACCACCAATGCATATAGAATATTAAGCAGTACTCAAGATAAGGAGAGAAATAAGTATTTTTATCATTATATCTTGAGAACTATCCTTTTTACTTTTTGGTGGTTAATCTTTTATTTTGTATTTCTATATGAGTTATTTGCCTTGATCTTTTCCTCTCTCTGGGGATATTCTTGCAGGAAAAGAAAGATTGATATCAAATTCATACAAAATCTCACACGTCGTCAGAGGTAACATTAGATTAGGATCTCAAAAGATTGATATTCAGAGGGAGTATGAAAATCCACGTCTGTGACTGCATGATCTTGATGGTTCTACCCCCTGTGTACATCATGAGGAAGTAATGACTTCCAAATGATTATCACTTGTATCTATAGAAGTTATTTAAAGGTGACGATCTTTCAATAACTTAGTCTTCTATAATGATGGACAACGTATGATGTTTAAGCAGATCATGATAGTTTATAACTTGCTTGGTGGATTAACCATGGCCTTCTATTGTGATGGACATCTTATGATGTCTAAGAAGATCATGATAGAAAATAGGTTGCATGGTGGATTAAGTTCCTTAAACAGACCATGGCCTTCTATTGTGATGGTCATCTTATGATGTCTGAGACAGATTATGATAGATTATATCTTGCATGGTGGATTAAGTTCCTTCAACAGACCATGAATGTTCTCTGACAAGTATTATTGAGGATACATTATCTATGGACATTTTTTAGTACTTCATGAATATCATGTGACTCAATATTCTAAGGCCATTACTCTTGATATCATGAGATGATATCTAAATAGTGGAATCTTCTAATCAAAGATATCCTTTGAAACTTTTCATTCCTAATATTACATTGAGGTAATATCTATTCATGTGTTTATCCTCCCTAGCTAAGAGAGAGTGTTAATGTTGAAGCTTCTGTCAGATTGATTTAACTGGAAGATACAAACCACAAAAAATATTCTTCTGAAAAATAGTGAATAAGAAAAAATAAATTGCTTTTCCAAAAAAAGTGGCAGATAACAATATGTATTTTTCTTAAAACAGTTATCAAGAGTTATAAAAGCTAGATTGGAGCTCTCATTTGGCATTTTAAATATTGTGAAGATAATGTTATGCTGCTAGAATGAGCTCAAGGAGTTCCTTTTCTCGTTGAGGATGAAAAACCCCTTCATGTCTTCCTACTTTCAAGGGTGGAAGACACCCAAATTAGTTGGTGTTCGTGGTTCAAGATATACGGCGATTTGGCTTTGTGGGTGTTTTTGGATTTGAAAATGATAAAGATATTCTTATATTTCTGATGTGGGTTTCCTGGTATTGATATGGAATAAGCCTTTTTGGAGACTTGTTTAATTTTGGTAATGATCAGATGATTTCTTCAGTGATGGTGTGATTTTTCTTAGTAGTTGGGAATCAGACTTTGTCTCATATTACAATTATCAGACCTGCTATCATTCTAGGTATTTTTTCTGTGAATTCCTCTTTGCTGGATGATGCATTTTGAGTGGTGGTCATTTTTCATATTTAATGAAGAAATGATATAATAATGGTAAGGAAAAGTTAAGGCCTCAGAAGCCAATGCAGGCTTCCTCGCAGAAGAGGCGGAAACAGAAGTGGACAGATGCGGATTCTCAAGCAGATGTGGGCGGAAGCTGGTCAGAAACCACTCCCAGCCAACCACAGGCTGATGGAAGCCATTGAATGGCTTTCACCCACCTTCGACTGGTTGGGAGTGGCTGCTAGCCATAATGGCTTCCACCCACCTCCAACTGGCTGAGAGTGGCCTCCAGCAGCTTCCACTTGCCTCCAACAGCACACGGTAATTTCCAACATAGCGCACACAATAATCTGCATCAATCTTATTCCATATGGCATAAATACAAAACAGCATAACCAAATTAAAGTGTTGTTAGGAATATTGAAAGGCCATAACCAGATTAAAGTGTCGTTAGGAATATTGAAAGGCCGACAGTTACAAAACCTTGTGCATAATACATATTAAACGATGTCTTAAGTTTTAGCACCGTCAACCTTCAATTATTCTGGGAAAAGGAAGCGTCAACCATATAAAGAATGATAACACCTCAGCATAAACATTGCTGCATATCACTTACACAGCAACAGGTAATTGAACCAATAGAAAAACATATAATCAACCAGCTGCTTGACAGAAGAATGAAGACGAGAAGAAAACCAACACAGAGAATAATATAAACTCATACATAACATGAAGGAACGAGACATGAATTGTCGAGCCTTGTCAAAAGGGCCAGAAGAAAATGAAAGAGGTTGAATGGCAATAACAAGAGTCTAGCTCAAACCAAGGAAGAAATGTTAGAAATGTTTTAATTTTGTATATTTCTAAGTTTCTTTCATTTTTTATGCATATGCATAATATGTATCCATAGGCATCCACTTCCCCGCCACCACCCCCCCTCCCAAAAAAATAGTTATGCATCCACGCACTCACTTCTTGCATCGGCATTCAAATCACTTAGGTTAAGGCTGTCATTTGAGCATTGGACATTGGTCTTCAATTGAGCACTGCTGTTCACAAACAAGAGTTCTGGAGCAGACTTGGAGCAGCTAGAGACATGTTCTATCATTGCAAATAATCACCTAAGCCCATATTATGCCTTGCTTAGTGCTGGTAACAATTTTTAGCAGTCTTTATTGATTTTTAAAGATAATTTCAGGTCTGATTTTTATTTCAGAAGTCTAATTTCAGTTTGCCAATCATACATCTTTTGATATTATTAGAGTTATCACATGCTTGACGTGATGAAAGTTTTTCTCTTGTAATGCTATGATTATTTGTATGGTAATGTACCTAACTGAGTGGCGATGGTGATGAACCCCCACTTCATCTAGTTAGTTGCAATTCTCATTGATTGCCAATGGTGACAAACCCCCACTTCATTTATTGGTTATTGAGAGCATTTGCATATGTGGGTTTAATATCATGCATGTACTGTAAAGCTAACAATCAGAAAGTTACTCTTCATTAGTTCATATCTTGCATCATATATTCCAAAAACAAAAATAGGGTGGTTATTACACTGACTGAACCTACAAACAAACACCATTAGTACTTTACACTCAGTGGTTGCAGAGGTTGGTTACCAAATCAACTCAGTGGGATAGAATGATAAACATATGGAAACTCAAAGGCCACTGTTGAATCTAGAAATTGTCCTGTACGAACTAAAATGGTATGCATATGTTCGAGTAAGGCCAAAGGTGCATGTATATGTTCTTGAAAATGGATAACTGATCAAACCAAATTGCTGAGACCAACATGGAACACCGAATTGTAGAAAAATTCACTTGTCATTTCATGGAAACCCTTCAATATTAAACTTAAGTCTAACAATACTAGAAATAGCCACTGGAAAATAAATGTGTCTTTAATAGTTTACCAAACATATGGAAAAATGTGAGGAGAAGAAATGAAGACCACATTGCACCGGGATGCCCTGCTGTAATATGGGCAAGAACCATCCCAAGCAGCATGCCCAGCATGGTAGCCATTGTTTCTTGGCTGCCTTCCTGTAAGTTAATCAAACATTTTAAGATCCCAAAAATTAAATTTAACATTGATATGAGAAATTTTGAAATTTAAAATATCAAATTCCAAAAAGGATTAGACCTTTGCAGATATGTCCGCTGCATTTTGTTGCAGGGCAAAGTGTTGTGTTAAAGCAGCCCTTGTAGCTCCACTTGCCACTCCCGCTGCAAAGTTCATCTGATAAAGTTAACATCTATTAAGAAACAGAAAACTAGTGAATTAATGATGCATCTAAAATAAGCTATAGTAGAGTCCCTCCTCATAAGCACCACATGGACACAAAACATCCAACTTTTGAGGTAAAGTTCACAGAAAACTATGCATGATTTATATGTGAAACTTACTAAGTTGTGTATAGAAATACACCAGTACGAAAATTTCTTGGCAGTTTTAATAAAAGACCTCAAATTTTAGTTTGAGGTATTGGTATGGATTACAATTCATAACCTTTCTTGTTTTGACAATGTAAGGGAAAAAATCATGTAAGAAGAATGGAAGATAATGCATAGTTTATACAGAGATTTAAAATGTCTTACTGAAAGATCTTGCAATGCTTCCTAGACACAGAATTATTACAAAACTTGCAGGGTAGAGAGGAGAAACAAGATCCATCAGCATCCCTGTATCATCCAGTTAAATGTTATTAATGGCAACTATTGATATGCAAGCATGAAAATGGGGCACAAATTGCAGTGACTCTGAAATTTATAATAGGCAGATGTAAGTTAAACTGCTCTGCACATTAAAAGGTGGAGAAAAAAGAAAATTCAGGAATGTAAGTGCTATAGAATAATACATTGAAAATCATATAATCATGCTTGCTTCAGAAATTCTTGTTGGTTATCAACTTGCAAAGCATACTAATTTTATCTTGAAACTTGCATGGGTCCATACTTTAAGAAAAGCGTGTTCACTCATTTTCAATCTTGAGAAATAAACTAGCCATTAACTAACCTTTTACATTAATATCATTTGTGCAAGCTCCTTCCATGGAAAGACAAGTTAACACAGGGACGCATCCCCAAATCTAAAGTTTGTGTCCCCACTCCCAGTGTATCCATAATGGCAGGATGGCAAGGGATGTCCCCTGCATCCCCATTTTTTTCCCATAGCACCATGACATCCATAAGGCATTGAAAAAACTTGTGGAACATCTACACTATGGCCAGGGACAGCTGAAATGTTTCTCAGCCATTTCAGGAATACCTTAGCCGTCTAAAAAAGAGAGAAAAAAAAACCTATTATTTAGAATTGAGTTTATTATAATTAGAAAACAAATAAAAAGGAAATTGGGAGGGTTTGTAGCTAACCCCTTCTGCAAACCTATAAAGCTCCAAACATAAAACTTAAGCATAGTTCCATTTTTACCTACTCCTTGGTTTGAGTTTTTGGGAAGCTTCAAGACAAAAGAAGTATAGAAAGGAGAGAAGGAAAGGGGAAGATGATTTGAAGGCGGCAAGTGCACTTTAAGGTCACTATCAACCATCGCACGATAGGCTCTATCCTTTTCTATATAACGCTTCGTTTATATTTTATTTTATTTTTTCATAAAACTCAGGGACTCCATTTCCTTTTTTCTACCTAAATATTCATTCTTAGTCCCACAAAACCATAGTACTAGAGCAGCTTATCACACATTTCATGACAAATAGAACTCAGCAGTGATGATGTGTGTGAGATAGAGAAAGAAGCAAATGTTAGCATTAACCCAAGGAAAACTACAGTTGTAGGAAGACTTTGTTGTTGACTCCGTGATCAGCACCTCCCTGGAGATTCGTGACATGGCTTAACCGTCTCCCATGGATCGGGTTAAATTTGGAATTTGTATCAAGCATTGATGGTACTATATTAATCCCAACAATTATTGCAAAAAAAATTGAAGTTATCAGATATGTATTCCTTCCCATTATCTGATCTTAGGATTTTGATTCTTTTACCCAGCATATTCTCAGCTAGAGCCTTGAATTCCTTAAACTTCATACGAAGTTCATTACACTCTTTTCTTTCAAGAAATATATCCATGTTTTCCTAGAATAGTCATCTACGAAAATAATATAGTACGAAAATCCTCCTAAAAAGGTTACTCACAGAGGTCCACATGAATTTTGAATGAATAAGTCCTAATACATTTTTAGATCTACTATCATGAAAATTGTTTTTTATGTTCTTTCCCAAGGCACACCCCTTTCAAGTCCCTTCATGTTCTTGATTAAGTTTAGGTATTTCTGTAACCATTTTCTCTATTTAAGGTAGAGCATGAAAATAGAGATGCCCTAATCTTCTATGCCAAAACTCACATGTATTTGAAGATTCATTAATTAGAACTTGAGAAGGAGATGTACAAAGCTTGTATAACTATCCATGTCAAACTCCTATGGTGGGAGCTTTCTTTATGTTTGAGTTCTTAGGCCATGCTAGAACTTTACAATCCACAAAGAGAATAGGGTATCCTTTGTCTTCGTAATGTCCCCATTTTCGGCAGCATCAGAGTTTCATGGATTAACCTATTATTGTGATCCTTGTAGGCTAATTATTGTGGATAGAGGGTCTTCTGACGCAGTGGCTTGGCTTGGGAGGATCTTGTCTTCTCCACAATTCCATAAGCTACAGGTTGGTCTTCGTTTGGCTCAGATTGGACTTCGTTTGAGCTTAGTTTTTTGTACTCACTATTTGTGGTAAGTGAGTTGTTAATTGAGATGGACCCTTTCTATTTTTGGAAAGTGCATTTGGTCACATGGAGAAATATTAGGTATGACTCCTATTTCAAACGGCATATTTTTAAAATGAGTATTTTGGGAGTTATTATATTTTTTGTGGCCAAATTATTATTAAATTATTAAATGGCTTATTATAAAGTTATAATTTAACTTTATAATTTCATTTTAAGTTGAGTGTTGAGTAATCATTTGAAAGAGTCATTTATTAATTAGTTAAGCCAAGTCAAGTGAAAGAATCTAATGGAAGCTTCTAATTAATGTTGTGTGGTGAAGCTTCTTGAGTGAAGTTACATTTTGGCAACAAAAAGGGCATTTGGAGGTTATAAATACAAGCCCATTTGTTGAGAAAAGCATGCTTAAGATAGATAAGATAAGTTAAGATAATAATATTAATGTCCAACAAAAAACCACAAGGGTTTATGGGATTGAGCATACAAACAAAAGAATGGACCAAAACAAGAGCACCAAACGATGACTGAGAAGAAACAAAACAAGATACGAAACTAGAGAAACCAAGGTAAGGACTAAGGATCCTTCCTTGGTACAAAGAAATCAGTTGCAGAAGGGTATAACCGTGGACGATCCAGAGTCTTAGATCATCGTCGAGATCCGTTGGAGGAATGTCACTGCCTGGAAAGACTGGTGCAATGTCTGACCAATCTGGAGTGAGTGATACTGGATGGCCTTTTCGCGCCCCGTAGTGGCTACAGAGGGAGAAAAAGGCAATGATGAGCTGGTTTGAGATATGGCCCTGAGGTGTGAGTGATTGCATGGTATGCTCACGAAGCTAAGTGGCCTCTCGTAGGTAAAGAGCAAGGCACCGCTGGTCAATATAGCTGAAGAACGCTGAAAAAGAAAAGCAATCTCTGAATAGGCAGTAAAATCTCCCTCTAATCTCATAGTAGACAGGACAGCAAAATATAAAGTGAGTCTTAGTCTCAACCTCTACCAAAGTACACAGTCGACAGATCCGGTCCTCTCTATCAATATTGTGATTGATCTAGACCCGAAGATGGTGAGAGCTAACTCTGAAGGAGCCCAAAGAGAATCACAAGGCATGACTCCAGCGTCGATAAAGATAGGCAGGGCGAACAATAATACCATTCTAAATCTCAAGAAAACGCTCAGCATAAAAGGCCATCTTCAAACATAATCCACCAGGAGGATTACGCCAAGTAGTGATAATGTACTATCTATAGATATCCTTGTCGTCGGTAGAAATTGTGTATCAGCCAACGAGTCCCTTCGGAAAGGAAATTGTGTATCAGCCGACGGGTCCCTTCGAAAAGGTTCTTGTTATGTAGCCGAAAGGTCCCTTCGAAAAGGTTTTTGTTATGTAGGGACATGTATGTGCCCGACGGACTCCTTTGGGAAAGTTCTTCAGAAAGTATTTATAACCCCTTCGGGAAGCATTGTATTCATCTTATCATGGAAGCATAATGTAATGTCTTTGGCATATGCAAATAATAATAAGAAGTCCTGCTATCCATATCTATTGTCTGTATGCATTGATTTCTTTACCCAGTACGGTAAACATTTAGCGCCATTGTCCGATGGACCTGGTACAATGATAGGAAAATGAAGATTAAATCTCGAATCAGTTGAACAAGAATAAGAATAAGTTGAAGGAAAAGGATGAATTACGTGCAACAGAGGAAAATTTAATTTTGGCACAACAGGCTGAACGCAGATGGAGATTTCAGCAAGTTACTGACGGACACAAAAGCACTAAAAAATTGTTGGAAGAGACTCGACAGCGGCTCGATTTGGTGGAAGAAGCGAGGGAGGAGTTTTTGAACCTGCATACGCCACGGGAAGAGAATCCTGATAGAAGGAGATCGACTCGCACGGCTCGAAGTGCCGAAGGAGCACGAGCGTAGAGTGACCTCTTCGTCCGAGATATACTTCCGAAACAAACAACTTCGGTTGACAAAACCTCTTCTTCACCAAACAGCGTGGAAGTCGAAAACAGCGTGGGTGTTGAAAACAATGCGGAAGTCGAAAATAGCGCGTGTGTTGCAAACAACGCGGGTGTTGAAAACAGCGCGGGTGTAGAAAACAGCGTGGGTGTTCAAAACAGCGCGGATATGCAGAACAGCGCGGGTGTTCAAAATAGCGCGAGAGCTCAGAACAGCATGGGTGTTCAAAACAGCGCAAGTACACAACAAAACCCTCAACATACAGTGATAATGGCAGGTCTAAAAGAAAAGTTTCCTAAATTTGATGGTGAAGGAGCCGCCAATCCAATTCAACATTATAAAACATGTGAAACGATCTGGAGGGCTAATGGCATAACAAATACAAACGAATGGATCCGACAATTTTCCACTACTCTACGGAGTGTTGAGATTGATTGGTTTACTGAGACAGATCCACAAAAGTTAAATAGTTGGGATAATATTAAGAAGGAATTTATTACGAAATTTCAAATACTGCAAGACAATAATGAGATTGTAGCAGAGATATTCAATACTAAGCAAGGGAAGAATGAAACAGTCCGAGTTTTCGCCAGGAAGTTAAAGGACCTGATCAATAAAATGGAGAATAAGCCAGTTGATGGGCTATAAAAGAGATGGTTCATTGAAGGCCTTCGCCCGAAGCTGCGAAAGAAGATGAAGATCGTGCCACCATCAACATACATTGAAGCGTACAATCGAGCAATGAACCTCGAAAGTGACCAGAAGACAAAGAAGAAGAAGAAGAACAACTCGTCCGATTTAGATGAGGACGCATCTTCAGGAGAAGATAGCAGCGATGACGAGGGCAACAACAAGAAGGTTTGTGCCCTATAGAAGGACATGATCCGCATGATGAAGGAGTTTAAAAATATGCAGAAGGAGACAAAGAGCAGTAAGCTGTGGTGCACAGAGTGTAAAACCAACGGTCATACTAAAGGATCCTGTCCAAAGAACCAATTCTGCGACATTTGTCAGATCATGGGCCATTCGACAAAAGAATGCCCCTTTAACATGAAAACCAGAGTATCTCCGCAGGTGCTTCTTACACAGGCAGCTTCCACATCAGGAGGGAACGGAAATTCAAATATTGATGGTGCCACTTCGGGTGGGTATAGGAATAATAGCAGAGGACAAAACAACAACAATAGCGGCAACAACAATAATGGCGGAAAGAGTCGAATTCAGTATGATGCCAATGGTCGGCCGATAGTTCAATGTTGCGCATGCAATCTGTGGGGTCACTTTGCCCGAGAGTGTACAACGGCAAACACACCAAAGTTGCTATGCCGATGGTGTGGACCTAGCGATCATGACGATGCTAAATGCCCGAAGTCTGGAGTAAACTTGATTATCGTCGGGACGGACGAGAAAGAAGTTCTGGCAATCACTCGGAAGCAGGCGAAGCTATACCCTGATCCGACAGAGGAAAAGAAGAGACTGGAGGAAGCACGGGTAGAGATCCAGAGAGCAACGCAGGTAGAAACGGCACACCTGAAGGACACGCCTAGTACTTTTGTACGGAACTGCGCAGAACAGAACATTGTACGACAAATATTGCAAGTTGAGATATCCGTCAGGATAAATGATCTGTTGCTCACTATGCCTCAGCTCCGATCGGCACTCACAAACATCGTTCCCACTGCTAAACTACTAGGAGAACATGGAAGCGAGCAGGAAAGTGGAGCAAGTACAGCGGACAAAAAGGAGAAGGAAAGTGGCACAAGTGCAGAAGATCTAATGCTGTTAGCCCTCTCATCTAGATGCCATCCGACAGTCGTCGAAATGGGAATTCTCGGGACTGTATTGACGGAAACAATTGTGGACGGAGGGTCCGGTGTCGATGTGTTGCTTAAAGACACCTGGAAAAGGTTGAGACAGCCAACATTATGGCCGCCTACATTCCAGCTGCTAACGGTCGATCAACATGGAATCAAGCCATTGGGAGTCCTGATAGCACAACCAGTGATGATTGGAACATAGCCATTCTTGTTGGATTTCGTCGTGATCCCATTGAAGCGAAGAGGATATGATGCCATTCTAGGCTGGGGGTGGCTGATACAAGCCAAGGCGAAGCACGATTGGAAGAAAAATACTTTATCACTTGAAAGCAAAGGGCGGAAGTACGTCATCGATCTACACACTCAAATGGTCGGGGAAGAAGCTCTATCGTCAGATTCCGAAGAAGAGGAAAGGAGGTAGAATATGGAACCAGATCAGGAAGGAGTCCTACGGTTGGAAGGAGGATTGACAGACGACGATCTGGATTCAGTGAACGGTCTTTACCACTGGCAGATAGAGGACTACGAACTCTTTCCGAGCTGTAACATGTTAAGAGTCGACGAAGGTAAGAAAGAAGGAAATGAATGTCTGAAGGAACACAGAGAAGCCGAAGAAGGAAATGAATGTCTGAAGGAACTTGGATAAGCCGAAGGAGAAAATGAATATTCGAAGCAAAACAAAGAAGCCGAAAAAGGAAACACGGGTATGACTGAAGCTGAAGGAAAGAACATACAGTATGAACTCAAGAGGAAAGATTCCACTGTACGACCGCACAGGAAGAAAGTATTACATCAAACCACAGATATAGCAGACAGATACATTATATTATTTTATTGATATAATATTATACTATACCAATTTGATAAAAATAATATATTTAATATGCTATATAATACTTTAATTATTTTTATTAATGTTATTTATTAAATTTAACCTTATAAATGTGGTATTATTATATATTTAACTTTATCAAGTGCAATTATAATTATATTATGTTATATTTATTTATTTATTTATTCCTTATATTAACTCTATTATTAAAATTAATCTTGGAAATGGGGGCATTACAGTTATCTTGGGAAAACCCTTCCACTTAAAGGGAAAAAGTTAAAACCTAGCCTCACAACAAAAATATCACTTTTATTGATAAAGAAATGTTCAAGTGTGCAATGCTTTTCGTTTGATACAACATATACAAGGAATAGAGAGACTCTTCATTGCACAATTGAAGGTCTCTTAAATTTTCAAATATACAACTCTTCATTTTTCCACATGCATGTCATTATGCATGACACATGACACATGTCTCTATATCTAATATTATCACAAATGTTGTCTTTAATTGAAGATAACCATAATAGCTATAATGATCATATTTCTATTTCATAAAATCAGAGATAAAGATCTCTATCACAGCTACAACCATCCACACTTTCTACCAAGGTATCCAAGTGTTCTTTGAGTCCTATTATGTAACAAGATGCCCACTATCTATGACCCAAGTATTAGGATTGGTAGATACTAGACTTGATAGGGCAGAATAAAATACAATTCTTTCAGAGTCCTTATCTGAGCTTGCCTTATAAACTTCAGCAGTGGAGGATTGAGGTTTAGGTTTGTCTAGACACTTCATTGCAAGGTGACCATACTTGTCACATCTAAAGCATTGTACTTCAAACAAGTCCCTCTTTTTCTTGGAAGAGCATTTTCTATTTAAGTCCTTGCCTCTCTTCCTTTTGAAGTTATTTTTCTTCCCTTTCTTGAGAGTATGAGATTTAAAACTTGAATGTCTTCAAGTGTTTAATTCAATCCCTTAAGTCATTAGCCTTGAATCTTCTTGAATGTGTCGATATTTCATATGATCAAAATTAGGAAGTTTAGATAGATCTCTTATCCCTTGAGTCAATGCTTCTCAAGAAGTAGGCAGTCTGTTGAGAGCCAACATGGTTAACTCCTTGCTATCAGTAGTGTGCCCAGTGGTGGATAGTTGATCTCTTAAATTTGTCTTCCTTATGAAGTAAGACATAATGTAATATCCTACTAGATATTTTAACCCAATATTTTCTCCCAAAAAATTTCAGAATACAACAAAGAACTTATGCAATTTAAAACCAACAAATAACCAATAAAATACTCATATAAGACACCTCAAAATTCGTTATTGCATTATAAAGAAGCAGTACAATAACATGCATAGAAATCCAATCTTACAAACAGCAATAATAGTCAGATCAGAAACACATAGAAAAGAACCTGTAATACCAAATGTGAACTCTAATATGAATCCACCTCTAATGCTAAACTAGGTTGGCATCCAATCCAGCAAGTCGAGCCTGAAGGTTTTCATCCTCAAGTTTTGAACATGAAGCTGAACGCTTCACAAACTTCTCCAAGAGGAAAAACTCAAGACAAAAACAATATTCAAGCATGCTGAAAATGAATGGGACTTCCTCCTTCAATGGTCAAACAATGACTCTTCATCTACCTCCTCTTGTCTTTTCGTCTTATTCCTCCTTTGTCCCTTGTGCCCACTTTATGATATTAAATTGACCCCTTTCAATTAAGTTACATTATGTTCTCATTAATCAATTTTAATATAACATGAAAATATCCTTAATTTTTCTATGTCCCAAAAAGGGCACGTTAAAGTCCTCCCTCCTCGAGATTCCTTGCCCTCAAGCAATCATGAGTCCACAAACTAAAGATCACATATCCATTTGCTAGCATCTTTATGGCCCATATTAGTAACTCTAAAGTCAAGACCTGCCATGTCGTGGTACTAAAAATAAAAATGCAACCCATCTATCATTATAATCCCTGGATCCCATGTTAGTCTATGATACATTGTTGTGTTGCATTTGTGGGTTGTGTGATTCTGATCACAACTGCATAACATCTCAAACAATGTAGTATCACAACATAATCCTCATGGCACAAAGCATTTACCCTATCAACTACTAGATCCCAATTAACTTATTAATTTGATCTTGGGCATAGCAAAATATGTTTAACAATTCATCATCCTCCTAAATCAACCAACTAAACAAGTAGGTGTCAATCACCCCTCCCATATATATGCAAAAGAAATCATCATATCTCCAAATGCTGCTGCCATAAGATGTATTATCATGAAGAATGATGTTGATGGTGGCATTATTCCCAGGCATAGTAAAGAAATCCAACTCATGTCCAATATCTAATCTCAAATCATACCCATGTAACTGAATACCACCTGTAGTCCTAGCTAAATCTCTAAATGCAATGTGTTGGTGTAATTAAATATTCACTAATTACACTTACTTAGGATAATGCATTGCATAGTAGTTTGTGATTGAGACACTTATGAGTTTGCACCTCAATTAAACACATGGTGTAGGAGAATTCCACTCTAGGTGGTCATAGTTGTTATCTCATTCCACCTTTAGTGTACTTATCACATTATCATCCAAATCATCGCACATACTTACATTGCATAAATGGAGGATGATCCACCTTTGGTGCGCATATGATTCCACCTTGTGTGGGTGATTGCTTATCTTCTCCTTATCATTATCTCTTATCGCCTCTCCTATATAAGAAGGTCTATTATGTATATTTCAAATCAATCCATTGGATGTCAATCAAGTCCATTATCAATAATAGCATTCTTGCATCTTCAAGCAATTGTCTTATCAATCTCTTGTCGAAGTTATCTTGGTCGTTCATTTGATCCTAAGGGTGTTGTAGAGTCACCTTAAACTCTAACATGGAATCAGAGCTCTCGTGGTGTGAAGACCTCTTTTCAAGAAGTGCAATCTTGGCTGAACTCATTGTTGGTGCAGCATTAGCAATTTGGACATCACAATTTGGAGGAGATTTTGAGAGTCCTATTTTGTGGCCTTCTATTGCAGGTGAAAATTGCAGCTTGTTGGGACAAATCAGAGGTTGGCATCATATAGAGGAGCTCCAAAAACCCCAAAACCGAATTTTGTTTCATCCAAATTGGACATCTGAGGCCAAATCTAGAGCCATTTGATTTTTTGAAGGTGCGGCAACGACGATTCAGAAAAAATAATTTCATAGGCGATTTTCAAACAGCAATATCTCCCTCACACAGACTCTTTTTTCCGAGCAATTTTTTTTGTTTTGGGGTAGAATTTCACAATCCACACAATGGTGCAGGTGATTTTGGATCTCTTTCTCTGAATTTTTCTGAAAATCGCAAATCTCGTTTTCTACAACTTTCAAGGCTCTATTTGGGCACATTCGGTAACATTTTCAGGTGCAATTTTTTTTTTAAGTGCATGATTTTTCCTCTACTTTCCAGATCTGTAGTCAAATTTCAGTGATTTGGAGTGGGCATATCACTTTTAGAAATAGTTCTTTTTTGGTTATATTTGCACTTGGTAAATACTTGGATTGCAATTTTCTTAATTGAATCAATAATTTGAAGGAGTTATCAGTTGATTTCAGTCATTCTTTGATTCATTATGTATTTTTCAAAAGTTTCATTACTCACTCCATATAACTGTCATGAATGGAAACAAGCAGTTTCTAATCAGTTGATGAGTATTGGATTGCTTAGAATGATTCTTGGATAGGATCTAGAACCAGCTACAAGTGTTACAAAAAGAAGGAAATGGTTTGATAGAAGGGATAAAGCACTTGGCTCTCTTAGATCTACCATCTCCAATGATTTGCTATATAATATTGCATCCTGCACACATCCTCATGATGCTTGGAAAACATTGGAAGGAATCTTTAGTAAACCTGATAGAATAAGAAAATTCCAATTGGAGAATGAGCTTATAGGTCTAAGTCCATGTGATTTTGACAATATTCAAGACTTTTTCTCTAAGTTCAATTCCATTAGATTGAAGCTTTCTAATTGTGGCATTACTAAAGATGATGAGCAATTGATATTATCTATTCTTTCTAAGCTAGGTACTGAATATTCAATCTTTATTTCCACATTCTATGCTACTATGGATGCTCTTGATAGTGCATACAAAATGCCTTCTCTTGATGAATTTGCAGCTCGGCTCACAAGGGAACAAGCAAAGTTAGCACACATGGGTCAATTGAAGCCTTCAAAGCATCAAGCATTGGTTGCAAATGACTCCTCTCCAAAGACTCCCAAAGGAAAGGGAAACAAACAAAACAAGGATCCTAAGCAACATGACAAAGGTGACGACTCTCCTTCACAAAATAATATTGAATCCAAGTCCTTTTCAAGAGAGGAAAATCTAGAAGAAAGAGAGATAAATGTGCCTATTGCAAAAAGTTAGGACATGATGAGCATAAATGTTTCCATAAGAAGATTGATGAGCTCACTCACATTCTTCAAAAGAACAATATCCAGTTGCCCTCATCAGTGTGTTCTCCTTCTTTTCAATATCAGGCATTTGCTACATTAACATCATCATCCAAAGGCAAAGGACAAGCACTCATTGCTTCCACACATCCTGAGCAAGGTAAATGGCTTCTTGATTCAGGTGCATCACATCATATGGCATCTTCTATAGATATGTTTTCTTCTATTGAGCCTTGTACTTCTCCACCTATATTGATGGGTAATAATACATACATGAAAGTCTATGGGAAAGGTTCTATTCCTATAGGAGAGGGTACATTTTATGATGCTCTTTTTGTACCATCCTTGACTACTAATATCCTTTCCATTTACCAAATTACTCATGGGGCACAAGGTAAAATTGTTGAGATCACTCCTGATTATGTCTATATTAGGGACATGGAGACTAGAGATGTCATAGTTATGGGAGTTGTTGATCATACATCACACTTGTATTCTTTTGCACATTTTGTTGATAATGATGATGATATTCATGATGTGCCTAACCCTTTATCAAGGGTGAATAATTCATGTGAGGAGAACATTAGACACTTGAATCATTTTGTTCTTGAGACGAGTGTTGAACTTCCTACTCCTCCACCTCCTGCTTCTTTAGACATGAGTTCTACTATTCAGCAAGATGATCTTTATGCTTCAGATTTTGCCGTGTGGGATGAATTCCTGGATGCTCTTTCAGATGAGTCTCATAATGCAGATTTGGTTAATACATTTGAAGGAGTTTCTCTTCAAAATACTTCTTCACCTTCTTTGGAGATTGGATTTCCCAACTCTTCATGTTCTCTTGATTTTTCACATCTCATAGGTCAGCTTGATGGTGTGACAGAATCTTTGAGCTTGGAGACACCTATTCACTCTTTAAAGATGCATACATGGAGAACTTCTTCCTCCTTCCTCACTTTTTACATGGAGTGGTTTCTTCATCTTTTGATGTATTTATCTCTTCCTAAGGAGAGACATGTTTCTTGTAGACATTGGATTATATTTTGCTTGCAGGTACTCTTCATCTACATTGGAGCTTCTTCATTATAGGGGGGATATCATGTCTCCTTATTTCCTTCCTATGGGGGGATCATTCTTTGTATATACATGATGTATGCAATTTTTGGAGGGTCTTGAGTACTCCATCCATCCATGCATCTTGTTTTCATCTCTCTTTTTGGAGGAGGGTTTTTCCCACTTTATGAGAGATTACATTTCTTGTATTGCATTGCATATTGTATATGGGTACCTAAAATGGCCTAGTAGCAGGGACCCATCTTGCATCGTGAGTTTAAGTGCATTACCCTAAGTTGCACTTAAGGGGGGGTGTTGGTGTAATTAAATATTCACTAATTACACTTAAGCTTCTTTGGATAATGCATTGCATAATAGTTTGTAATTGAGACACTTAGGAGTTTGCACCTCAATTAAACACATGGTGTAGGAGAATTCCACTCTAGGTGGTCATAGTTGTTATCTCATTCCACCTTTAGTGTACTTATCACATTATCATCTTCATCATCGCACATACTTCATTGCATAAATGGAGGATGATCCACCTTTGATGGACATGTGATTCCACCTTGTGTGGGTGATAGCTTATCTTCTCCTTATCATTGTCTCTTATCGCCTCTCCTATATAAGGAGGCCTATTATGAACATTTCAAATCAATCCATTAGATGTCAATCAAGTCCATTATCAATAATAGCATTCTTGCATCTTCATACAATTGTCTTGCCAAATCTCTTGTGGAAGTTATCTTCATCTTTCATTTGATCCTGGGGGTGTTGTAGAGTCACCTAAAACTCTAACACAATGTGTGACCAAGTTGGACAACCACCAATGACTGAAATATGGATGAGAAAAAAATCACCAACCAATACGTGAATTGCTGCCATGTCATAAGAACACAGTGCTAAATCTCTAGATAATTTGTGGCACCCATTAGTATGCATTAAGGTCAATTCTAAATTTCTTGCATCACCATAAGTATCATCACTCTAATCAACATCTCTATCAAAAAAATGATTGCCACCACACGTAGCTTCAAAAGAAGAATCATTTGATTCATTGTTAACCACATGGTATTGTGAAGATACACAACTAGTGATATAAAAGTCAGAATTCTCAAGATTGCCTCCATGTTGGTCCTTATAGTCTTCTTCAGCGTAATGAACCTCGTGTAGATAAGGTGAAGTGTAAATATTGTGCTCTCCTCAATTTTTACCAAGGGTATGAATCTCTTCTATTCTTCGTATGATCTCCTTAGACTTAGGTTCTTGACCATCATCTTGGTGAGTGACTGTTCTAGAAATCTTGAAAACTTTCAATGATTAACTTAAGTGCCTCATTCATTGTGTCTTCCTTGCAAGGTTCTTGAGGTGCTAAAATTCTTGTAACCTCCATCAAACAAGAAGTGGCCAATTATCTTATCTCACTATCAAAGTGCTTCAGCCACTTGCGAAGGTTCAATGCAGTCACTATAGGAACAAGGGCAGTCTGCAATAAATGAAGGGGTCATTGCTCTACAATACTTAAATATCCTTCCAATAAGATCAACATGTTGATTACCTTTGCCCTTGTTAATGATCACAACTCAAGTTTGCTACCCATCTCTTAACATAAACTACAAATATATAGGGTTGGTATTCAACCACGCAATTTGCACACCAGCATTGAATGGTTTTAGTTTGGCCTTGTTTCATAATAATGTATAACTGCTCAGTTCATATGTTGTTACCAACAGAATTTGCTTGGAATAGCATCGTATTTTGGCATACAATGTGATATAATGAATCTCAGTAGTTAGCATTTACAGAGATCACTTTAAATAAGGATTTGATTGAAATTTGATCTCTCAAACTAAAGCTTACTATCATCAATCCGAACTGACATTTTTTATTTCAAAAATTTGTTTTCAATGTTTCCAACGATTTCTCAAAATAATATAAACAATGGCTACCCTGCAATCTCAGTATTTGGGCTGTGCTTGTAGCTCTAATTTGTTTTTTTTTTTTTTTTTTGAGTTGACAACCTCAAATTCTAGTTATTCCACAATAATATGAAAAGTATTGTTCAAGGATTGATTCAATTTTTAGACATTTCATCAAATATATAAAGTGCAAATTTGTTGAACATTTTATATCCAGATTACCCACTGCTAGGGTTCTGATGAGGTGTCTTTAAAAAACTCTTATGGTTTTTGGGTGGTCCACAAAAATTGCTTAAACACGGTAGTTTCAAAACTTCACCTAACACAATATTTCTACTCTAATTGCTATTTGGAGTCCAAAAATATTTTTGCGACTGCATAAACATATTCCAAATCATTGGAGTTTGTCATCTTTATCAAAATGGCTCTCTTATTCATACGGTGCTTGTAAAAAGTAGATAACAACACAAACTACATAGCAACAATGCCATATTCCACTAAATATTGGCATCTTAATAAATAATTCTTTGAAGCATTAACACCTGTATACTTTATTGAAATACTTGGATGATGCAAACTAGTTTTGATTACGTAAAAACAGGTTTTAAAGGACCCAAAACCTTGTACAAAGTATCATAGATACAAAAGCAAAGAAGTTCAGACTATTAGGATTAACCTCAAACAGAAATAACAGTTACATGCAAATATAATCAATAACAAAAAATAGTAGATCGCATAAAAGAGAACACAAGACACCAAGATTTAACGGGGTTCACCCACTCCCTGGGCTATGTCCATCAACAGCAAGTCCAATATTATTATGATCCAGTGATCACAACTTGATTACAATCCATAATCCCTTACAACTCAATATCATTGCAAAAACCAATTTTCGCATCACACATTATGAATATCCCTAACCCTAAGCCTTTTTATACAAGATTTTTGCCGCTTACAAAATTAGGGCTAGAATAATAGAAAAAATAGTAGCCGACGCCTTTAACAATATAAGGGCATTTTTGGCTTTGGTGGACCCCGTAGGGGCACTGCCCCTTGACCCCATCTTCGGAGTGCTGCCACCAAACCCCTGTAAAAATAATCTAGAGGGAAACTGCGTCGACCTTTGAGTCTGATTAGACTCCACATCACAACAATCTCCCACTTGGAGATTGATCATAGCACTGCTAAACCTGTAGCTCCCACTGGAATATCAAGCCACCCTAGATGTTGTTGTTTTTTTAGTCTGTTTAGTCGAGAAGACCAACCAAAGCTGAAGAGGAGTTCAGCTTCTCCCTTGTCACTACCTTTGTAAACATATCCGATGGATTATTATTTGTATGTATCTTCTCCAGCTTTAACTATCCATCATCCAAAACTAACCAAATGAAATGGTACCACAACTCTATGCATTTTGTCTTTGAATGCAAAGCTGAATTCTTTGCAAGATGAATGGCACTCTGACTCTCTGTGAACAAATACTTATCCCTCTGAGGGTGTCCCAACTCTTCCCTAAAGAACTGAAGCCATATCATCTCCTTGGTTGCCTCTGTAGCAGCAACATACTCTGCCTCTATAGTGGATAAGGCATTAACCTTTTGTAACCTAGAAACCTGTCTCACTACTGCCCCACCAAATAGTAAATACATAACCTGTAGTACTTTGCCTGGTATCAATATCCCCTACCAAATCTAAGTCAACATAGCCCTATAAATCAGTAGTATAGCCCCCAAAATGTAAACACTTACTAAATGTTCCTCTCAAATATCTAAAAATTCATTTGACTACATTCCAATGCTCCATTCTTGGATGTCTCCCACTGCATGTGCAATATATGGCCTAGTACATACCATAGCATACATCAAGCTTCCTATAGCTAAAGCATAAGGTACCTAGGACATCTTATCCTCCTCTTCTTGTGTCTTGGGACACATCTCCTTAGTCAACTTGAAATGACCAGGTAAAGGTGTGCTTATAGCTTTAGCATTCTCCATAAAGAAACGTTGCAACACCTCAATATAATCAGCCTAAGACAAAGTCAATTTCCAATTCTTCCTATCTCTACAAATCCTCATACCAAGGATTTGTTTTGTTTTCTTCAAATCCTTCATAGAAAATGCATGTGTTAACTGGCATTTCAGCCCCATGTGATCCATGTTAAACCCAGCTACAAGCATATCATCAACATATGAACATAAAATAATGTAGTTGTCATCATCCAACCTCTTAAAATAAATACACTGATCTGAATGACACTTATTGTATCCATGCTCATACATAAACCTTTCAAATTTCAGATACCATTGCCGAAGTGCTTGCTTCAAGCCATATAAACTTTTCTTCAATCTGCACTCTAAGTTCTCCTTACCTTTGACCTCAAATCCTTGTGGCTGTGTCATATATATCTCTTCATCCAAATCAATATGAAGGAAGGTTGTTTTAACATCAAGCTACTCTAAATGCAAATCTTTAGTAACCACAATACTTAAAACAGTACAAATAGAAGTCATTTTAACAAAAGGAGAGAATATCTCATCAAAATCAATGCCTTTTTTCTATGCAAATCCTTTTACAACTAACCTGGTTTTAAATCTTTGCTTACCTTCATCCTCTTTTTTAACTTATAAACCCATTTATTCTATAAAGCCTTTTTATCTGCAAGCAACTTGTATAAATCTCATGTCTTATTTTTCAGCAAAGAGTCCATTTCTTCTTTCATTGTAGACTCCCACTGAATCTTTGTATCCACCTGCACAGCTTCATCATAACATTCAAGTTCATCAACATCAATAAGTAAAATAAAATACAAGGAGAAAATCTTTCTGCAGGTCTACTTGGCTTTGTTGACCGTCTAACATTCACTGGGGTGTGTGGCATTTGTTGTTGGAACATCAACTTTTGGAGTATCATATAGCACTACATAATCATTTTCTTTCTTCTTATGTTGCTGCAATAGATCTTTGTACAACACTTTCTCATTGAATATAACATCTCTACTTCTTATAATTTTACGATTTTCAAAATCCCAAAGCCTATAACCAAATTCATTAATGTCATATCCAACAAATACACATCTCTTTGACTTAGCTTCCAACTTGGTTCTATTTTCAGAATCTATATGAGCAAATGCTTCACAACCAAAGGTTTTGAAAAAAGAATAACTCACCTTCTTACCAGTCTAAGGAGTAGAGGGACCTCTATTAATCAAATATACAGCAGTATCAATTGCCTTCGCCCACATGTTTAAGAGTAACCTTGCATACAACCTCATGCATCTTGCATTCTCCATTATAGTCCTATTCATGCATTCAGCCACTCCATTTTATTGTAGTCCTTGGAACAGTTTTAGTACCATTAGCGGAGCAATAATCTTCAAATTCATGACTACAATACTCAACACCATTATCAGATCTAAGACATTTTAAATACTTTCCAGTCTCATTTTCAACTAAGCATTTTCATTTCTTAAAAGTTTGAAATACATCAAATTTCTGTCTAAAGGAAATAAACCCATACTTTTCTAGTTGCATCATCAATAAATGTAACATAATAATGAAAGCCGCCAAGGAAAGATACCTGAGCTAGTCCCTATACATCTGTATGCATAAGCTCTAATTTCTCACTTCTATTTTCCTTCCCAGTCTTCACAAAACTCACTCTCTTTTGTTTTCCATACACACAACTTTCACAGAAATCCATATTAACACATTTCAAACATAGTAAAACTTTCTTTGAATGAAGTACTTTCATACCTTTCTCACTCTTGTGCCCAAGTTTGTTGTGCCATAGTGTTGTATCAAAATCTACAGCAGCTATTTGTTCTCCCTGCACAACTGCAACAACTGTTCCTAAACATTCATTTTTCTCTAAAACAATCAAAGTAGAAGGAACAATATGACCTATACAAAAATATAAGGTGCCTACTTTCACACCTTTTGCTACTACAAGGGACCCTTCAGAAACCTTCCAATTTTTATTATTAAAAGTAACTACACAACCCTCATCACCGAGTTACCCTGCTGAAATTAAATTCCTATTCAGCCTTGGGACATGTCTTACCTTATGCAGTAGCGAATGATTCCCATTTTACAACTTAATCTTAACTTTTCCCTTTCCAAAAATTTGATAGGGTTCATTATCCCTCAAATAAACAAGCCCAAAATCCCCTTGGACATAATCAATGAAATAACCTCTATGAGGTGTAGCATGAAATGAAGCACCAAAATCTAAAACCCATGAATCATCAACACTTTCTAAAAATAGAAGGAAAGCATCCTCTTCAGATTTGTATCACATTTCCCTCCTTGTTCCCTTCTGATTTATTTCCTTCATTGTTCTTTCGAGTCCAACAATATTTCTTCTTATGCCATGTTTTACCACAGTACCAGCAATCTCTCGATCCTCTGGATTGAGACCTCTTCCCCTTTGACTTTTTTCTTGATTTGCCATGATTTCCAAAATTATTTCCTCTCTCAGTCGTTCTGCCTCTACTTTGTGCGTTCAAAGCACTTCCTAATGTAAATTCAGTTGAGATTTCCCTACGAGTTTCCTCACTCAAAATAACACCGATCACATCATCATATTCTAGGGTACTAGATCCAAAAATAGAATTATTCACAACCATTACCAAGCCATTCCAACTTTCAGCCATAGAACAAAATCAAAGGAGCCATAATTTCTTCATCAAAATTAATACCCACGGAAGATAACTAACTAGTAACAGTATTAAACTCATTTAAATGATTTGCAACAAATCCACCTTCTACCATTTTCATATTAAATAAACTCTTCATGAGAAATACCTTATTTGAAGCGGAGGGCTTTACATACAATTTCTTTAGGGTTTCCATCAACTCTTTCGTCGTCTTTGTTTTTGTAATATTAAATGCCACCGATGGTGCTCGGCATAATCGAATGCTTCCAAATGCCTTTCTGTCTAAAAGATCTCAATCCTCATTTGTCATAGTTCCCTAGTTTTTAGTTTTTTCTGCCAACAGCTTCCATAAATCCTTCTGATAGAGATAGTCCTCCATTTGTATTTTCCATAACTGAAAGTTCTGCCCATTAAACTTGTCAACCCTCCGCTTAACTATAAGACCATCGCTCTCACTCAACTGTGAAACTCCCACTCAACTGTAAGACCTTCCTGCAGAGGATCGCTAAAAAAACGAGACAATGGTCTGGCTACAAAAAAAACGACAGTCTGGCCCTGATACCACTTGTTAGGATTAACCTCAGATAGAAATAACAGTTGCAAATATAACAAATACCAAAAAATAGTACATCGCATAAAACAGAACACAAGACACCAAGATTTAATGTGGTTCACCCAATCCCTGAGCTACGTCCACCAACAACAAGCCCAATATTATTATGATCCAGTGATTACAACCTTATTACAATCTGTAATCCTTTACAACTCAATACGACCGCTAGAACCAATTTTCACGTCACACATTATGAAAATTCCTAACCCTAAGCCTTATTATACAAGCTTTTTGCCGCTTACAAAATTAGGGCTAGAATAATAGAAAAAATAGTAGCCCCAGGACCCTACAGGGGCACTACCCCTTGACCCCGTCTTGGGGGCATTGCCCCCAAACCCCTGTAGAAATAATCTAGAGGGAAACTGAATCGAAAAAACCTCCGAGTGTGATTAGGCTGCACATCACAACACAGACAATAGAAGGCCTCATGGCCAAAAAGGAACAGACAAGACAAGCCAAAAACAAGAGGCCAGAATACAACTATGCATGAAAAGATAGCAAAAGGAAAGCAAAAAGACAGCCTCAAGACAGCTACAAAGTCTTTAGAATGTTTGTTACTTGGTCTACCAGGATGTTCATATTTTCTGTAAAAGCTTTCATGTCATCCAACTTCTTTTTTCTTTCGCACGCTCATTCTTCTTGGAATCATCCCTTGTGCGCTTGCTCGAGCCCTAGTCCTCTTTCATAGCATTAGAGTCTTGGCCTTTACCCTGTTCAAGCTTGTTCAACAGGGTGTTAAAGTTGTTAGCTATGGTCTTCAATATAGTGCAGTTCTGATCTCCCAATTTCTTAACAATTTTCTCCAAATTACCCACTCTAGTATCCAGACCATCCATCCTTTTTTGAAGATCTTTGCCCAACTGATCTAAATTTTTGTTCTTGACTTCAAGTGGTGGCACATGTTTCATCAAATTCTTTACCTCTTCCGCATTGCCTATACCCTCTAATCTGTCAATGTGTTGACCCAGTGTTCTCTCCCCCCTTTCCATCTTGCTAAGCTAATCAAAATCCCTTGAGATGTCCTGCATTTGCTGCTTTAGGGTGCCAATATCCTTCATCATTATCCCTAGGTTACCAAAGATTTCCTTCAACAAACCCTAGTCATCCTCATCCCTGTTATGCTCAAAGAATTCCTCATGCTCCCCCTATTTGTTCCTATCCAGCTCTGTCTCCCTAAGTTCTTTTTCAACATCCACATCCTGAGCAAGAGCCTTTTTCCTTTTTCTTTCCACACTCTTAATTAAGAGTTCATCATCAGCGGGGACAGAATCTCTTTCAACATTCTTCCCCTTGTTTCCCGAAACCTTACCCGATGTTCCTCTCTTCTCAATACCCTCTTCCTACTCCTCTTCAGAATCACTATCTTGTTCCAATTCAATCTCCTTTTCCTTCCTTTTCTTTCTAGACAAGCTCCTAGGATCACATTTCTTTCTCTTCTTTATTTCAAACTCAGCAATTTCATCCTCCGTATCCTCACCAAATTCCTCCTCTGATTCACTTCCCTCCATCTCACAATCTAAAGATTTCTTGCTCTGTCGGGGCCTATCCACTTTTTTGGATTTCAAAAGGTTCGTTACTAAAACCATTAACCCCTCATGACAAGCATGATCACCCTCAAGATCATTTTGAATGGCTAAAATAGAATTACCCAAAGATTGTCTGAGGTAAAAGGGTAAATTTAGCCTAAACCTATGCCTAAAATGGTTAACCAACATGAAATGGTGACCATATATCTTAGTAAAGTGGCCATCTGAAGTAAGATACTCTATCATCACAAACATAACAAATCTCCAAGGGTGAGAAATGGAGCCAAGGTTAAAGTATGGATTACCAATTTTCACCAGCCTGTTGCGTTCCTTAGCCGATTTTGCAAACTCTTCAACCGCCCAATCTAAAAGCTTCCTGTCCCTGTAGAAGTTAATATCCTCCGTGTCAAGTCCCGTTGCTTCGGCAATAATATCTTCAGAAACCTCCATCCTCTAATTACCCACCAATATACTCCCGTCTTTCCATGTTTTGATAAATTGTCAGGTAATGGCAAGGCTATTGCCTTTCAATTTCTACATATATCCTGTAAAATTCCCTTGCTCCAATATGTCCCAAATCTCACTCTTCTTTTTCCACTCTTTGCAACTTGTCGGTTCAATTCTCTTTCTCCTTCCTCCCATCTTCTTCACACTAAAACAATGGCTCTCACTTCTCAAAAAAACCCACTACAAAAAAAGACCAGAGCCGAAATCACAGCCAAGAATTGTAGTGGGAAAAAGACCCACAATCTGTGTGGTATTGAATGACGATGCATTGTCCTTCTCATAATAACCCGTCGCTTCTCAATCCTACCCATATCATTATTAATCCTTTTGATAGCATATCATCATTAATGAAACATTTTTGTTTACTTCTAACTTTGTCATGCTTAATTAATAAAAGCCCCTCACTAGGAATAATATCACTTTGATTCCAAATTAGTTTTTCATCACTCTCGCATGCCACATTAGCCACCCAATCAGCAACTTGATTAGTTTCTCTATAGTTGTGAGTGACAACACAATTTTCAAAGGAATTGATAAGATCAATGGCCTTGCCTATAATATTATTAATAGTCCAAGAAGGATTCATAACTTAAGACAATTAGTTATATTAAGGGAGTCCCCCTCAAGCCAGATCTTATTCAAATTCAAACT
The DNA here is from genome assembly GCA_028749045.1 of Cupressus sempervirens. Taxonomy (NCBI): domain Eukaryota; kingdom Viridiplantae; phylum Streptophyta; class Pinopsida; order Cupressales; family Cupressaceae; genus Cupressus; species Cupressus sempervirens. The sequence goes on along the minus strand of CM053787.1, from coordinate 564,348,724 downwards.
TTTAGCATGGCTAAGACCATTGAGGGACGCACTTGCTTCCGCCGCATGGTTAGTTTGAAACCCAATAGGAATGGCCATTCCACCCAATCTATCCACATTATATTCCTAATGATGATACGTTCCTGGGTTGCCCTTCGAAGCCCCATCAAAGTTAATCTTATACCAATCTTTCGGAGGACAATCCCATCTTGCCAAATCCCTGAGGTTAGGACCATTTTGCTCCAGACTAAGACCATCAAAATTCCAGTTCTGAAACATTGATTCTTCCCAAGCATTTTGAGGTTGGTTGCCTTTTCCACAAGATTTGATATTCTCAGACACCATATTCTTTATCTTGCAAAACAGCTGACCTAGATTAGTTTCCTTACCTGTAAACACCCTATCATTCCGTACCTTCCAAACACCCCAGCAAAGGAATGGGAGGATAAAATCCCACAACCTCATAACCAAAGTATTAGTAGATGGAGACTTCCAACCATTGAAAAAATCTTGACTAGTAAGGGGGAAAACCCAGGTAATATTCAACAAGCCACAAACCTTTTCCCATAATTTACTATTATAAGAACAATGAATAGTCATATGGTTAACCAATTCATCAGCTTCCTTACAAAGATAGCATTTGTTGACAATGTTAAACCCTCTCTTCAACAAATTGTCCACTGTTAGAGTTTTATTCTACAAAAGAATCCAAAAAAATATGTTAACTTTGGGAGTCATACCTTTAAACCAAGCTTTGGCCCAACAAGGCTCTTTATGCTCTTCAAACGCATTAGCATACACCGAGGACATGATGATGCAAACTAGTTACACTTATCTGAATTGTCTTGATTTCAGTCATTACCTTCCGAAGCCCATTTCATAGAGATGTCAGGCGACTCCGATTTTTAAAATTGTTCATTCTTGTTGCACTTGTAATTGCCCAAATGCCCTCAGTGGTAGATGCCTTCCTATTGCAATAATTATGAAAAAAGCAACCTTTGTTGATAATTATTAATCCTCAGTCAAATATAGTTTACAACATTATCATATAATTTCCAGCAACCACTCTTATACTCATAGTAATGTTTCTCTTGACTATATTCTATAACTTTCATAAAGGTAAGCCCAATGAAATATTTGAATGTTTACAACCAAATAGATATCCATGGAAATAGCAATTCTATGGCTTTAGATAAATTAAATCAAGGTGCCCCCAGCTTTAATAATTCCAGCAAACAATAGGCACAATATTAAATATGACTTCTGCAAAACTATCAATAAACTCATTGGATCTATTCCGTGTACTATAGTCTTCACAGAAATTGAAAGGCACAATATTAAATATGACTTCTACAAAACTATCAATAAACTCATTGGATCTATTGTGCATACTATAGTCTTCACAGAAATTGAAATGGCCTTACACCGCAAATAATTTGCCAACCCTTAATGTTGGGATTGAATAATGATAACTGGCTTGATACCCAATAAAGCACTTTTATCCACTGTAGATGCAATATAAAACCATTTATATTGAACAACAATATTATTCAAATGCCATAGTATAAACCTTGTCATTAATATAACCAGCTTGTCATATATATTCTTAATAAACTTTAGTCTACCAAAATTATTTTAAATCTCAGATTGCAAATACTTCAAAACTTGTTGCTCGTTAAATCTCACAGGCTAGCAGGAAGACCAGTTCTAATTTTACCCGACAGGTGGACAGGTGTGATGCTCTAATACCATTGTAATATCCTACTAGATATTTTAACCCAAATTTTCTTCCAAACAATTTCAGAATACAACAAAGAATTTATGAAATTTAAAACTAGCAAATAAACAGTAAATTACTCATATAAAATACCTCAAAATTTGTTATTGCATTATAAACCAGCAATACAATAACATGCACAGAAATCCAATCTTACAAACAGCAATAACAGACAAATCGAAACAGCCCTTCTTGCCTATACCAGAAGATAAAGACGAAGTACAAATTACCACCCCCAAAAGAGGTCCCTTGGACAAGGCATTTAAAATGAAGAAAAGAGATATTGCTGAACAAAAAATAATAAGTTGCCTCTATGCCAACGGTCTTCCTTTCACCTTGGTAGGAACACCATATTGGCAAGTAATAGTGTAGGCAATCAGTACTGTGCCCTTTGTCTCAAAAGTATTGAGTATGAAAAGGTGTGTGCCACTTTATTGCAAAGAGAGAGGAATGCTATAGAGACCTCACTTTAACCAACTACAGATTCTTGGATTGAATCAGTTGTTTCTAATGTTTCCAATAGCTGGAACAATATCAGAAACCATTCATTGCTAAATTTTATTGCAATTTCCCCCAATGAGGCTATGTTTTATACATGAAGAGTTAAATTTCAGAATCCTCATTAAGTCCATAGAGATGGTGGGTAATGAGCATGTGGTCCAAGTAATTCCAAACAATGCAAAAAATTGTAGGGTTGCAGGTGCTTTGGTTGAGGCAAGATATGAGTACATTTTTTGAACACCATGCAGCATACACTCCCTCAACATGGTGATGCAACAAATAGACATTCAATAGAGTTGGTGAAACAAACTTACACAGAAGGCAAGGAGATCCAAATGTTTTTGACAAACCACCAAAAGTTATAAACAATGTTAAAATCTTTATTGAGATTGGAGTTGTTAAAGGTATATTTAATTTACTCATTTAATTTTATTTATGTTGTGTTCAATATCAAGTTGTATATACATTTGTTTGATATTTATTATTTATTTAATGTATTATTCAAATTTTACATATTGTTATCAACTTGCTATTAACATGATACTGGGTTGTTGAGACTCGATTTGCATCTCATACATTTTTTATGAGATGATTTTTAAAGATGCGACAAGCATTGGGTCAAATAGCTATTTGCAACAAATGGGGTGTATGCAAGGCTTCAAATTTAGAGGGCCTAAAAGATCAAGTCATTGGTCTAAGATGACAATTGGTGGGCTTGTGTGGAATATGTATTGGAATTCATTGAACCCATCATGCCTATGCTCCGATTTGCTGATACACATGCAACTTGTTTGGGTGATGTCTATGATGACATGGACTAAATGGTAGAGAAACTAAAACTGACAATATAAAAATGTAAGGATTCCCCAGTAGAATGTGAATACTTTTGCACAATAGTGGAATCAGTCATTCATCACTGTTGGGAAATGATGACCATGCCATTGCACCTCCTTGCATATGCCCTTTCTTCCAAGACTATACCGAGATAGTAGTTTCTATGCCAAAGAGATTAGCACCCGATAGAGATGCTTAATTGCTAATGCATACAAGTAGGCATTTACTAGACTACCAAGATTAAGTGGAGAAAGAAGCTAGGATAGAAATTGTCATATTTGCCTAAGGAAGAAGTCATACTCCAACAGTTATTAATGACCAATACAACATGGGTGTTGTCACATGGTGGTACGTCCATGGTCAAAGTTTTGTATACCTCTAACCTCTTGCAATCAAGATCCTCCCATAAGTAATTTTGTTTATTTTTTTTACCACTTGTATTCTAAACTTTAGCACTTAACATACTGTAATTTACTTTACATTTTTATTTCTCTACTCAAGTTGCAAGTTCCCCTATCATTGAACAAAATTGGAGAACATACTCCTTTATCCACTTAGTGAAGCATAACCAGTTCAGTTCAGAAAAAGCTGAAGACTTGGTTTATATTTAATTCCAACTTGAATCTTTTGTTACATAAGGATCCCCACAACAAGGATGGGGCAGCGAAGCTTTAGAATGTGGCCCCTGAGTGTGCCAACTTGAATGCAACTATTGAGTATCTTACTAGACTCACTACAGCTTATGATGATATCTTTACAAATGGTGCATCTAGTGCAAGTGGAACCACTTTGGGTTCAAATGACCTTGTACTTGCAGTAGCTGAAGATGAAAATTCAATAGACAATGATTTTTTTGATGATCCTTTGATGATTGATGAATCATGAACTATATTTTGTAACTGTAATCACTTTTTAAATTTTCATTGCAATGATCAACAAAGGCATATATAATATGGCTTATCTGAATATTTGTGAACTATCAATTGGCATATAATATTTGTCTGGCATTTGGCATTGATCATTGATGTAGTATCATGCTATCAAATGATTTAATCATGTATACTTCTTTATACACACACAGATACACACGTACACAGACACATCCAAAACCCACCAAAAATTTTAGCCATCCATGTACCAGGTTCTCATACCCACATCCTTACCTGGATCCGAACCAGTAAAATAGTCCAACACCCTAAGGATATTCTAATTCAGAATAATTATAAAATAGAAATTTTGCTAGGAAAGAATAATATAAATGGACTGCATTACTTTCAGAAGTTTTATATTGTTGGCTGATACTGTAATCACCAGACATTTAGAAATCCCCAAATATTCGTGGGTGGGTGAACTATAATATCAAAGGCATAACATTTAATGAGACCTGATATATATGCTATGAAATATTCAAACATTTGTGGTTTTCCTCATATTGGTTGAAATAAGGCTATATGTGCAGTGATTTATTATTTGGATAATACTTAAGCAGAATAAATGCTAGAAAATGGAACAAATATAGTTGGGTGAAGAATAAAATTCTTTTAGCAGTTGCACTATTTTTTTAAGGCCAAATATCAATGCCATGAAATACACAGCCAGCCCATTTAAGATACTAGAGTTGGAGATGCTAAAATCATCTGAGTGAAATTTCTTCAATGACAGATATCATATTTGGTATCTATAAATGGAGTCAGCGAGTGAGATTCACAAAAGAATATACATTGGGGATCATACAGGAATTCAGAGACTGCAACCTAGATTCAACTGTGTATCATTGTTCAGCATTATTTGGGCACACATCTACTGGCATGATACTGTGGACTGCTTTGTTGTGAGTAGGCGACTACCTGAGTTCTGAGTATCAGGATATCTCAGTCCTTTAGAGCTGCATTGGTCAACTGTTTCCTAAACCAGACTCAAGCATACTATCCAGTCAGCATAGCTGCATGAGAGGTATCTAGACTTTCCATTAACTCCCAGTTGCAGATTTGTCATTCCAGTCAGATGTTAATTCCTCCTTGCAAAATTAGGTTGTTTAGATTTGAAAAAAATTGTAAGACATCAGTTCTAAGGATACCATCAATTAAATTGTTTTCATTTGTAGCTCTCTTGGCACAATATTACAAAAAATTTGTTGTTACTTCTTTCTGGACACTAATGCAAGCAACCTTTGAAATATAGAATATCTGAAATCATGAGACCAGTAGTACGACTGCAGAAAAATATTTTATTATGCTCTAAATTGCAAGGGCAGATTGATCAGGTATACTGCAATGTGGCAACCAATAAACTTCTAGAGACAAGGCACCTGACATTACTTGTGCTACCCAGTGCCTTGACTTGCTCCTTGAGGGCATAGGAAAACTCAGTTGAGTGAAGGATATGGTTGAAGATGGAAGAAATATCAGAGCGTAATCTAAAGCCACACATGGATCCTAAATCTTATGAAAAAGCACACTGGTGGCAAGGATCTAATGCGATCAAGAGTCCAAGGTATATTTTAGTGGCTAATATTCACAAATTGGCTATTTTTAGAAATTTTTGGCTAGTAGTTTGGCTAATAATTTAAGATTTCACACAACCTAAATCGCCATAGTTTTATAAAATTTAGTTCTAGAATATTTAAAATTGCTCGATAATTTATTTTATTGAAAAATCTAAACTCAAATATTCGCCACAATATTCGATACATGATTAGATTTGAGTCACCTAAATATTATATATTATTGGAGAAACTAAATTGAATTGACCAATAATTATCATAATTATTAGTTACTTTAAGAATATATCACCAATATTTAGTTTTCACTATTGATTTAAAGTATATGTAACAATCCTCATAATATTCCACGAGGTAAAATAATGTTCACATTTGATTTGTAATATTTCATGGTGATTAATGATGTAATGTCCCCATTCTCGAGATTAATTATTATGATAATAGAGTTAAATATATAAGATTAAACAATTAAATAAATAAATACAATTCTAATTATAATTATAATAACATTAATTAAATTATAGAAATAATTGACATATATATCTCAAAACCTAAAAAGGGATCTAATAATGATTAAATCTAATATAAAATAAATAAATAGAATTAATAATTCTAATAATTGATGACAGATTGAAATTGTACTATTGAAATATAAGCCTCAAAAAGAATGTATTATTAATAAACATTAAAAGATAACAATAAACATTATAATTTAAATTGAATACAATAAACATTATAATTTAAATTGAATAGGCGACCAAGAGTTGCAACTCACCACACGTGACCATATATATACAGTGGACGTTAATGAAAGGAGGGGGGATGGAAAAGGGTGGTAGCCAAAAGATCCAGAAAGTTGTCACGACAAACATAAGCATGAAGAATCCAAAACTTGGACAATATATCCAACTCACGTTTCATTACCTGGCCATCAAAGAAGAAGAGGAAATCTAGAGCGAGTGGTAAGATACAAGAACAACAAAATAACAGTCCATCATGGGACATAGGTCAAACACAGTTAAAACACCAAGTGGTTATCTCTGAAGTTTGCGGCATTTGGATCCCAAGCCTCCAGCGAACACTCACTAATTGAAAACTCAGGAAAACCCGTGAGAGAACAAAGGAAGGATTTACAAGTGATATCGCCCATTCACCATCACATCTATCAATATGGAGGACGCAGAGAAGAAAGGAGCAATAAGGAAAGAGAGACCAGACATCTGCCAAGGAGATTAAATGTATTGATAGGAAGCCCTCACAAATCCAAAAAAGCGAGTACTCACACCAATCATTGGGTCGAGGGCAAGTAATTGGGGAGATAACGAGCATCAAAGAATCGATAAAATAGTAGACTAAACCATATACCAACTCGACAATAGACAACAAAGATACTACGTAAAGTAAACACAAGAGGAATTCAGTAGCATTGTCGAAAGGTAACGTGAAAGATATAAGAACTAGCACTGTGGTTCATAGTTCATCAGCTTTAGCAAGTCAATCAATACAAATAGCTTACAACGTGTGGAAGTCAGAATTGCTTGCAAACACACATATCAAAGTAACGTGGAATCCCACAACAAATCATTAAATCAAACATTCCTCTACATCTTTTTAGATCAAAAGTCAATACGCCCATCAACATTTTGGCCCTAGTCCAATCAATAATAAAACATCAGTCAATGTAGAAAGAATATAGACTTCAGTATCGTGATTCCTACTACAATGAGGATTGAGATATATTAGTACTAAATCATATACATCTGGACTGCATAACGGTATAAAAGATGAATGTAAGATAGGATGGAGATTTAAGGAGTTAAACTAAAATAATTTCTCTATTACACAAACATGATAGCATTCTACAAGCACAAGGCAAAGAATGTTAGAACATTTGAATACCAAAAGAATTATGATATGGTTTTGAATATGGTATAAGAGAAAACACATACTCATCGAGAATATATTGTTATAAGAGAAACCTTAAACTGAATAAGAAACTCAATGAAGGCATTGACATGAAAGGCTTAGAATGAATGCTAATAAACATATTGGATACAAGTCACAAACCCCACTTGTAAGGAGCAACCAACAATTCAACATTCAACCTAGACAAAGCGCAGAAGAGATGTCAACGTTTGTCCTGATTGTATGAAGCTTTCAACAAAGGGACATCGCAGGGACATTACAAATGAACTTCCTATTATTATTGAGATTCGTCAATATTTTATACAGAAAAATTATGATTCAAAAATAATCTCCAATATTAATCCTATTTAGAATAAATGAGAAATTTGCCAATAGAAATAATTTTGTTTTTTCAAAATAATGAAAGGTTCGCCAATATTTTATATCTTATTTTGGAGGCAGCTTTCTTAAAGTTTACCCTGCAAGAGTCACACCCTTTGTTGCTAATTATTTCAACTTGCAAAGCATATTAGCTACATTTCCCAACCTAATGCACATGTTTGTGAGTGAAAAAAGGTTGGAGAGTCATTGTACGAAGATTGAAGCACAAAATGTCATTAAAACTATTTTTTTGATAGATTTGCTAATGTCATAGAGGAGATCATCAATGTAAGCCTTCAAACTCTGATTTATGATTTCTTTTAATTTACTAATATAAAATTTTAATGAATTTGTTAAAATTAATATTTAGCTGTCAAAATCCTTGGTTAGGGTTCAACAACCTTGATGGGGACCAAATCCCCATAGGGTATCCAAATAAGGTCATGGATAAAGCCAAAAAGACAATTCAGCATTTGTATTCAAACAAGACCAAATATGAAACCATTATTTCAAAGTAATTAGAAAATATTTGCTTGTTATTAATAGAGACTGAGAGGTCTATCTATACAAGAGACTAAACAATGTTTCCTTAAGAAACAATTGTAAAGAATAGAAACAATCTATTCTAGAAACAAAAAACTGAATATTAGAAACATTCTAATATTTGCAGAAGATTACAATAGATAACCATTAGATACTAAACAAAGATAATAGAAACTATCTATTATCTTAATACCCTCCCTTAATGGTTAATCTATCTAGAGCACAAAGCTGTCAAAAATCGTAAAAGGCGGATTTTGTCTGCTCAAGGTGCTCCGCACTGTTCGCTGTGGGCTACAAACCAAATTGCTTAGATAGGACAGCTAAGCACTTCCGACATTCAACCTTCATGTGCCCAAACTTGTGGCAATAGTTGCATTGAACATTTTTCTTCTGGGAGCCTTTTGAATCCGGAGCAAAGGATGTCTATTGAGAAGACTATTGAAACTAGCCTTTATCCTTTTGAAAGGATTTGGCAGCAAAGGCTTGCTCTATGGAGGTGGATCTAGAATTGCTTCCGAACTGTTGTTTCCACACATCTTGCTGAAGCTGAAGTGTGCAGAGATTAGTGAACTTCAAATCAACACCAAAAGACGTGATGTTGAGAGTCTCGATAAAATGCTCATAGGACTTTGGTAAACTCCGAAGAGTGATAACCACAATGTCCTCTTCATCCATCTTGTGACCAATGGAAAGCAACTGATCACGGATTTCCTGAATCCTATTCAGGCGTGCCTAGAACAAGGTTTGCTCATCCATTATAATAGAAAACAGAGTGTTCTTCAAGAAGAAGGCTCTACTTTTGTCAGAAGTCTCATGAAGACCTTTGAGATGTGCCCATATCTCGGCAATTGTCTTGCTGGATGGAATCTGAGAGAGTTGATCATCAACCACAGATAATTTGAGAAGCATCACTACCTCTCGATTATTCAGATCCCATGTATCCTAATTCGTACCAGAGGCAATCGGATGCTCCGTAACACCCAGAACAATTTGATCGATATTCTGATATTCTAGAATTTCTATGATCTGCTACTTCCAAGTGCCATAATTTTGACCATTGAATTTTAAGTTGCTCTCAAGCAGAATATTTGTCAAAGATGCCATAGCACATTTTCCAATGAAAAAGCGTATCTGTAAAAGCACATTCTTCAAGGCAAAAAAATGGAAGACCTAGAAAATTTGAAGAGAGCTCAAAAAACCTTGAAAGAATATGTTGTCGGCTTCTGAATCAGCTCCCTCGAAAAATGAAGCACCTAAAAAAATTGGATGACAACCCAATTGAGCTCTCAAAAAACCCACCAAGAATATTATATCAGAAAAAAAAAATCGAGGTCAAAAACTAAGGTTTCAAGCAAAAAACAATAATGGTGACCATGGAGGTCGAATATGCAAAAAAAATGGCAGATCTAGACAAAAATGGGTTGTGTAGAATGGTTATTCTCACAAAATACATAGAGTAATACAACATAGATTCAATAGTACTAACAGAACATTTATTATCCCTACCAGAATACCAAATGGCGAGTAAATGCCATTTACATGAGTACATCATTCATAATTCAGAGTTCTTATATAATGGTTTGTTGGTTGGGAAAACCAACAGATGCATCCCCTCGCTTCCTAACTACCAACTCAACAAAGGCTAACTAATGCTAAGTACTTTATTACATAGTACATTTATTCCCCCCACAAAAAAAAGTTGTCTTCCAGATGACTACCCAACAAAACAAAAAACCTAGATTTCAAGAAGAGGATTGGGAAGGCATCCCTGTACTTGGGGCCCCTCGAAGTTGCTGAAGATCTCATTCAACTGCCTTTTGTTTGGCATGAACTCCCTGTAGAACAAGCAAAGCATCCATCTTTTTTTGCCTCTACTGTTGTGATTTTTTCTTCCAAAGAAACCTTTTCTATCTTCCAAGATTCTGCTAGGGCAATCTTTTATGCCTTCCACTTGTCTATGAGAGCAGCTTTTTCGATCTCCCACTCCTTAGCCAACCTCGTTGCCAAATCTTTTCCTTGTTGGAGTTCTAAGTATGTCCTTTGGAATGCAACTTCCATGTCTACTAGTTTCTATATGAGAGGCGGTTACTCCTAAGCTAAAGGTATGGTGTAGCGTTTTGTCTACTCTGCAGCTATTACACCCCAATTGATTCTACCCTCTACTTCTACGTGGCAGTATATGGTTCCTCTACTACCTCCAGTTATGGTTTTCTTTCATCTATACTTGTAAGGATCCTTGCTAAAAACACCAAATAAACTACCAAGGCTGAAGTAGGAATTCTGTCAAACACTTGGCAATACAACTAGTTTCCGTACTCAAGAAATAATATAGAATATTCAAAACAATTGCCTAAATACAACTTCCAAAATTTTGACAACATTCAGATTTGCAATTGTTTGGCACTAGAAAACTGCTGCAAATAGACCGTATGGTTTGAGCTGATCATGAATGTTTGTCATATACAATAGACACAAAATGAAATATGCAATGCAAGTAATGACTGATTTTTACTGACTGTTACAGCAATAACTGGAAATTCACACCCTTGTTACAATTTTGACATCTATCTAGCAAATGCAATCGAATTAGAGGAACCTGGAAATTTGTTGTCGATTGCATTGGGAATGCAGATGCTGTAGATGAAAATTGAACTGTTTGTTGCACCCAAAATGAAGTCCGTACACTGCTGCTGTGTCAGGCCGTACTGCACTGTCTGGTGCGATTTTTATAGTAATTTTTATCTTCAATAACATATGCCGAAAATGCTATAAACATGGACGCTTGGGCTAGGGTAAGTGCCTCCCACAATATAAAAATCAATCTCCCAGCCGAATAGGAGATACAAGCAAAAGTGTGAGTTCTAGTTGGAAATCGATCCTTGCTGGGAAGCCACCAAAAACCCCTGAAATGTTCTCCAAACAATGCCAATGCACTTCTTCTAATAAGTAGATGGAAAATCAGTCCTTGGATCACTGAAAAATGCAAACCCTCAGTCCAAATCTGAGTACACCATTGAAGCTCAACATGAAATGGCAGAGCACCACTTCCAATGTGCAACCCTTCAGAAGGTCTTTCACTCCCTCAGTTATGCAATCTCTTGAGAGGTATCGTTCTCAAGGATTATGTCGAATATTTGCAGACCATCAAGCTCCACAAATGCTCATAGAAGATGTAATTAACTTATCATATTCCCGTGCCCCCAAATGAGAGGCCCAGCCCCCTATTTATTCACTTTTCTAAGAAGTTGCTAGAACTTCTAGAAACATCCTTTATTAAATCTCATTATAATGCACTTTTTATAATAAAGTAATTTTATAAAATAAAAAAGTGTAGCTCAACTTATAATTATAACATAATAATGAAATATAACTTCTTAACACTTCTTCAAGAGCAAGATACGACCATCTGATCCGCAAAATTGACTCCCTCTCCACACTATTTGCCTACGAGAGTCTGGAATAGGCAAATCCATGATTAATGCCATGTCGAATTAAAGAGGGGACATTACAATACTGCCATAGGCCATGATCCTACTCTATTAATTGTATATTATCCACCTCCCTCTGGCTTTTTTCCTATCTGCGGCATACGACAGTCGTGGAAAGAACCCATACTATGCCTTGCGTACAATTGAATGTGTGTCTGCGCTTCCCCTCCTTCCTTGCGTATGGTGGAATGTGTGTGACTTGCGTATGGTTGGATGTGTACGTACACCTAAGACATGTTGGCAATTGACCTCCTTTCCTCCTACCGTATGAGTTATACCTTCCCCTACATACAAGCTTGATCTCCTATCTGCGTACATTGAACTCCAGTCTACTCTCCTCGAATTCCACTATACCCTTGCGTACGAGTTTTAGCTCCACACTCAGCCTCCTCTCCTCGTACTCCATTGTTCCTTCGCATACGAGCTTTGGCTCCAAACTTCCCTCCTCCGTCACTCACTCTCGTTGCTCCCATACACCTCCTCTTCCTCCAACATGCAACCCTCTCCTCCTGACATTCAACCTCTTCCTCTCGACGTATGACCTTTTCACAGACTAGACATATTGCCTTGTTCCCAATCTGATGTACGGCCTTTTCCCAAGCTGGACGTGCGACCTCCTCCCAATCTAGATGCATGATCATTTGCACATACGTTGTCTCCTTTCGTACAGTTGTGTTCCTTTTGTACTGCATAACTTCCCTTGGTATGGCTGCTTGGGCATAGTCGTTTCTTTTGATCCATTGTCCTCCTCTATTTATTTTAGTCCTAAAGGGTTTGCTTGCACATGGTATGACCATTCATGCCTCCGTTATTTCATTTAGGGTGGTTGTCCTTTATTTAGCTTTTTATAACCTTACTCTTGACTTCCTCCTTGTCATCTTTTATATTTATGAAGTAGGCAGAAGCAGGTTCCTTTCTCCTTATATGGTTTTAATTTAGATCCATTAACAAGGTCTTTTATTGCAGTATTCTCGAGAGTTGATAATTTTATGGCCCTATTTTCTTTTACTTTATAGCCTTCCAAGTACCCTTCTTTTGGCTCTGTGTCTTCAATCTGTAACGTGTCACATTCCGACGATAATACTTAATAGTCCTCCATCTGCTAGTGAAACAAACCGTTGAGAGAACTTGTTTCATCTTCTAAGTACTCCCCAAGTCGGAGTACTCCTTCCTCATCTAGATCTACTCCCCCACTTTCTCTCCCTCCTCTGAATCAGATGTCAGGTCCTCACTTACCGACATGTTCCTTAGATCTATTTTATACTCCCTACCATCAACTTCTATGGACAAGATATTCCTCTTCCAATTATGGGTAGCCTTCGCTGTCACTAGCCATAATCATACCCTTCTTCTCCAGGGTGATTATCACAAAGTCCAACAGGAAGTGTTGTGTACCAATTACTACCTTTTACCCCATCAAGGTTCTCATTGGTTTAATTTTGTTCTAGTATGCGCCCACCAATTGGAATGTAGGTGGCCCAAGCGTAGGCTTCCCTATCAACTTTCAAGTTTCCTCAGATAGGATGTTTGCCCCAGGGCTTCCATTGACAATAGTATTGGATAGTTTACATTCCAATATTTCCATTTCCAATACTGTTGGTGTCCTCCCCATTCCTATGGTGAATAGGGCGTTGGTTTCTTTGCCTGTTTGAACTGCCTCTTCCTTCTCTTCCTTGGAGAGTACTCCTTTGATACTTGCCCCTTGTGTTATTGCTACTCACAACTGAGGTAGGTTTTCTAGTAGATCCGCAATTTTCACAGGAATGGTGGTCTCCAGTACTTGTTTCATGATGTTTGTTATCAATTGGGTGTTTTGGGGTTTAACTGTACTTGCTTCTCCTTCCATTATCATATTATCTCTAATATCCCTTCTAGCTTCCTCAAATCTTTCTTTTTCTATAGTTGCATCCAGATATTCTAGTTTCCTAGCCTGCATTCTTGTGATGGCTAATACTTTGTTATCACATTCTGCAATCTCGAGTATGTTCACCCTTTTTTGTCTAGGGCAATTGGCATCCTCATGGTTACTTGGTCTGCACCATTTATATAACATTCCTCCATTTTGTCCTACTCCATTCTGACAATCGCATGCAAAATGCCCCCATTCATTGCACTGTCTATATTGGATCATAGGTCTTCCTTTAAAGTCATACTAGATTGCGCTCTTGGGTGTGTTGTCATTGCTATTATTATTGCTCCCCTGCATTTTATTTCTATATCCTCCAAGTGAGGCTTCTGTATTTGCATTTCGTGGAGGGGTGGAGGGTGGTGTGGATTGTTGGGTGAAGAATACTTGTGTGTTCCACGCTTTTAGATTGTAAGGAAAATCTTTGATTGTGTGTCCCAACACCTGACAGATCTCACATAATGCTTTTCGCAGGCATGTCCCTTTTCTATGGCCCTCCTTTTCACGATCTGTGCACCATAGTTCCCTCCCTTCTCTTTCCTCTTCCTTACTTCCTGTTACCTCCTTCATTAATCGCATGATATCCTTCCTCAGAGCTTGGATGGTCTTGGATTCATCCCCGCTTTCTTTTGAGCTTTCATCTCGCTTCCATGCCTTTGGCCTGAGGTTTTATTCTCACTTTCTATATCCATTGCGTATGTACACGCATCCACAAAGGTTGAAGGTGGAACTATCTTCATCTTTTTCCTGACGGACAGCATCAACCCTTCAATAAACCACCTTTTCTTCAGTCCATCAACAAAATTGTTGTCAAGTTTTCTCATCAATTCTTTTAGCCTCCTACTATACACTCTAACCGATCCATTCTTCCCTTGTCTTGTATTATAGATCTTTTTCTCTATTTCATCATCATCTCGAAGGAGTTCGAATTCTTCTTCAAAGGCTACACAGAGATTATTCCATATATTCCTCTTGCCTGCCTCCAAGTCTGCATGCCAATCAATGGCTATACCTCTTAATGTGGCTAGAAATGCTTTTAGCCATTCATTTGCATCATTCTCTTCATTTTTTTGCCATATGGTTATGCATGTTTTACAATGATGTGCGGGGTCCTCTAAGTCGTCCCCAATGAATCCAAGGAGTTTTTGTTTGTCCATTGTCATTCTTCTACTATTTTTCCCTCCTATCGGAACGCTCCTTCCGAACAGGATGCTCCCTCCTGCCAAGGCACTCCCTCCTGACAGGACGATCCCTCCTGCTGAAATGCTCCCTCCTAACGGGGCGCTCCCTCCTGCCGGGACGCTCCCTCCAGCCAAGACGCTCCCACTTGACTGGGTGCTCCCTCCTAATGGGACACTCCCTCCTGTCGGAACGCTCCCACTTGATTGGGTGCTCCCTCCTGCCAGGCTAGATTCCTGGGTGCTTGTCCCAACAGTATCTCCTTCTCTTAAGTTGGAGTTTTGTTCTTGTTGATGCTCTTTGCATGCAACGGTTTTAAGATTTCTGCACACTACCTTCCTTCCTAGTGTCTCAGAGATAGCCAAATTGGCTATTCCTTCTATTGTGTGTTCAACCAATCCTTCTTGGATTCGGAAGTGGTCCCCTCATCCCCTTAAGCAATGATGTCTTTCCTCTTGTTGTTGGAGGTGTAATGTCCTCAGGGCAACTTCCTCCTTAGTTTCTTCCTCTGGCACCTGCCTCGGATATTTGTTTGGAATTAGGGGCATGAATTGGTTTAGTGCCTACTTATCTTCTATGAATTATCATGCTCCTCCAGTTCAAGTTCCTGTGTCCTTTCGGTGAACTATTGGAGCACTTGTTGCCTTCTTCATGTTGATGTTTAGTAGCTTCAATCGGTTAAACCTATAAGACTATAGTATAAATATACATATATATATTACATAGATAAGTCTAAGATACACATATATATAATAATTATAGATATTTAATATATGAGATATTGTATAGTTTTTTATTTTATTAATTATAGTGGATCATGAGACATGTCTCTCCATGTGTCATTTGCAATATACATTAGAGGAGATTGATGCATTTGAAAAGCATATACCAAAATGGCAATGCAATTACATCTACAAGCAATCCTAAGAAATCAACATGGTATCAGAGTCAAGTTGTAGTTGCAAATGTAAAGAAGTTTGAGAGATCTATCCTTCAAAAATCAATCTCAATAGGTTGTTTAAATAAGAATGAGTCAATGTAGAAGTAGGGTGTGGGCCAGTACAGCGAAGTCACTCTAGACAAGCTAGTTTATTCTCAAGATTGCCTCCAAGTTTCCTTGTTAGATGTCTGCATTTCCAAAAAATGAATTGCTCGGCTACTGTGATCATATCAGATCAACGCTGGAATCTCATGATCAGTACTAATTATACTTGGGACGATGGCCACTGAAATGAAAGGGTCAGATTTGAATTGTGTGATACCATTGAGATCCTATGGTCTTGTTGGCACAAATAAGTAAGGCTCATCAAACCAAATCAGATCAAACATAGATGAGCTTCGATCATGCAGTCATTGTATGACAATATCGATCTGAGAAAATGTGCATTTGGGAGAAAGCGAACAAACAGATGTAATCACGAAAGGACACAGAAACTTATAAATGTAATTTGCAAAAAATATGGGAACGTGAATAGAAAAGAAGTCCTACCAACATATGATGGATGTCACGTGCTCTGCATGAAGGTGACTAGCAAATGTCACATTACCTTTGAAATAAAGAGTTGTTTGCATTAATGAACCATAAACAACTAATGGTGGTTGTTGGACATTATCAACACTGCCTCTGTCAGGTTTGATATCTTTGACGTCTAAATCGCACACTATCATAATCACCGATAGTCAAGATCGGATCAATAATAAGGATTCAAAACAAGGACTTTTTTGATGAAGGGTCAATTCAACATATTCTAGAAAGGCACAATGAAATAAGTTGGGCGCATGGGCCACATAGAGACAATGCATCCCTTGTCCCGTTGCACATTTAGAATGTGCCAACAAAGCTCATCTCCCTAAATTTGAGCCATCATTTGTGTCTAGAGATATATAAAGGTTTTCTCATGACTACACATGTGATGTTCAAAAACAAAATTAAAAAAACATATCATATTTATGCCAGTAAGGATAGAGCACATGGAGTGACTGCCACGTACCAAGAAGGCCTCATTTGAGGTCAAAACAATACAGACCGCTAACTTCAAGGAATAACTTTTGTGAGGGGATATTATAAAACGAAGGATAATGTTAGCGAGAGCAACCCTATTCACTACACATTGGCATGATAGGATATATAAGGTGAAATAAAGTTAACCACCTGGTAGTACAAAGAAGAAATGTTTATGGCCAACGAATGATAAGGTTAATGGGAGCTGATCCAACTCATAACCAATGTGGATTGTTGGTCTAGTTGTATATGAAAGAAAGCCCCAAAATAAGTGAAAGTAATAGAAGGGAAGGCATAACAATTGACCGCAATCAATACCCCGTCGAAGCATTTTGGTCTTAAGTTAAAGATGACGATATTATATATGTTGAAGATTAAAGGTAATGGGGAAAAGCGAGATTGACTAAGATTCAAAAAGAGATTGACATTTAATTAAAGACAATTTTGAAAGAGAGGGAGAAGATAGAGGATATGAGTTAGTCAACCTTCGATGATCTTAGTCATCGATTCAGAGCGAGTAAACCATGTTGAGATGGATTCTCCAATAATTAATAAATTGTAGCGGTCAAAAGGACAATGATTCATAAATATACCTCATGACTATGTGATTTTAATGCGCTTACCCCCTATGTACATCATGAGGAAGTGACAACTTCCAAATGATGTCACTTGTGTCTACAGAAGTTATTAAAAGGTGACAATCTTACAATAACTTAATTTTCTATTATGATGGATATCTTATGATGTCTATGCAGATCATGATAGATTATACTTTGCATAGTGGATGTTTATATGGTATGCATTATGAGAATGTGAATGCACATACCTTATGAACATTCAAATGAGTTGATATTCAAGTCAAATGAGTTGACTTTCAAATGTCAAATGAGTTGAAATTTGTCAAATAAGTTGACATTAAATAAGCCAGGAAGTCAAATGAGTTGACATTCTAGAAACCACTTTTTACATTGAGGTAATATATTGTCAATATTCTTGTTTATCCTCCCTAGCTAAGAGGGAGTGTTGATGTTGGGTAGCTCCAGTCAGTAAAACTATAAGACTATAGTATAAATATACATATATATATTACATATATAAGTGTGAGATATATATATATATATGTATGTATGTATAATAATATATATATTTAATATATGAGATATTGTATAATTTGTTATTTTATTAATTATAATGGATAGACATGTCTCATGAGGAGACATGTCTCTCCATGTGTCATTTGCAATATATATAAGAGGAGATTGATGTATTTGAAAAGCATATACCAAAATGGCAATGCAATTACATCTGCAAGCAGTCCTAAGAAATCAACACTTCATTCTCTTTCTATTTCTGCTCTTTCTTCCTCCAAGCATACCAAGTTTCTTGCCAACGATCGAGAAAATTGTCCAAGTAGATCGTACACCGCTAGTGGTATCGAAAGTTGTCCCATACGTTCTCTCTGGAACCGCTCTCCCACGGGCTTCCTTTTGCACGTACTGGTTGACAGAAACTTCCCAAGTCGTCACCAAATTGCATGTCAACTAATCTTCTATGGTTATTTCCTCCTCTTCACCGCCATTGTTCGTTACTTGTATACGTGGTAGGAAGGGTCTTCCCATTAATCCATCCTACCTCGCCAATGACCTCTAGGTTCAGACTTAGGCAATGACACCAAAATGTAGAATGGTTATTCTCGACTTAGGCAACGACACCAAAATGTAGAATGGTTATTCTCACAAGATACACAGAGTAATACAACATAGATTCAATAGTACTAACAAAACATTTATTATTCATACCAAAATACCAAATGGCAAGGAATTGTTATTTCTTTTATTGATTATCAAAACATGAGTATATCATTCATAATTCAAAGTTCTCATATAATGGTCTGTTGGTTGGGAAAACCAACGCAGGCATCCCCTCGCTTCCTAACTACCCGACCCAACAAAGCCTAACTAATGCTTAGTACTTTATTACGTACTACAAGTTGCAGAACCGAACCAGAAGTCGACGGATTCAAATCTCTCAAAACAGAAACCCTAGTAGCATAATAGTTAGAGTCGGAAGCAAATATGCATGTAAATAATTTCAAAAATAAAAGTCAAATAATTTCAACCAAGAAGTTATAATTATTTTCAAAAAAATTTAGTGTATTGGCTTTGATACCATATTAAGAAGTAATTGTAAAATATTTATTTGTTATTAACAAAGACCAAGAGGTCTATACAAGAGATTGGACGATGTTTTCTTAAGAAACAATCGTAAAGGATAGAAACATTTTATTCTAGAAATAGAAACTAAATATTAGAAACATTCTAATGTTTACAGAAGATTACAATAGATAACCATTAGATACTAAACAGAGATAATAAAAACTATCTATTATCGTAATAACTATATGGTGCATAATTGATTGTAGGCGGAACCAACAACTCCACTAACATATTCATGTTGTTTCCTGCTATTTGATCCCAAGTCTTATTTTTCCTTTTCTTTCAAAGCAGTTACAAAAGTTCTTGTTGGCCTCAACATGTGTATTGAGAAATTGATTGATGATATTAACCATCAAAACCTCATACTTAATGAGATGGAAAGTAATAAGAAGACCAAAGGGGCATTTTTTTCTTAAGATCCTTGCTACCATAGGGCACTCTGAACCCAAGTTAAAAACACAAGTTTAATGTTATTTTACCATTTATTAAATTTTTAAGTTAACTGAAATCCTTTTCAGTTATTAATGACAAATATTATCTTTCTAGATTTGTGGTGTGAAGATTATGGTGCCACAATGCTTGATCTTCAAAAGCTTGCCACCCAGATTTTATCTGAGTCTTGCAGTGCTTCTGGTTGCGAGCACAACTGGAGTGTGTTTGAGGCCATTCACACAAACAAGTGCAATGGATCAACTCAAAAGCGCTTGAATGGCCTTGTCTATGTGGCACACAACCTTTGGTTGCATATAAAAAAGGTACAAGAGCAGGGGTCACATGAAGCATTTGACCTTTATAATACTGATTGATATTCAGATTGGATTGTTAAGCCTCATGATATTGATGTGAATTCATTTTTAACTAACGATGAACTTTCTAATATGGAGATGAGAGCGGCTGAATGGGAAGTGGAAGTGGTAGCATTTGAGGAAGCAGAAGGTTAGGTTGCTTGGCCAGAAGAGGTAGTATACTCACATACACAGCTTGATTGTATAATTATGCATGAGGCATGTGTTGAAGCACCTATTGGAGATATTGTTGTTGTACTATCAACTTCAACAAAACCCTGCTCAATCAAAGAGTAAATTTATGACTGATTATTTTCATTGATATAGAACTTGAAATTAATAGGTATCAAAGGTTGTGCTTTTTTTTTGGTCTATAATATGTATTTAATTCAAATTTTGACTTACATATGATGGAAGCATGATAATATGTTCTACAAATTCAGTATATATGTGTGTTTAAAGAAAAAAATTTAAAATTATGCAGTTTGGAATGTTTGACAAATTTGCTGAGCTATTACCGAGTTTACCCTGGTTTTCATGAGGCCCAATTTTCAAAAAGAAAACTCATTAACCTAAGTTATGCCGAGAATAAGGTTTTAACTATGGTAACATGTACAAAAAGCAAATATCAAGGAAACAAAAACAAAGAAGCTAAGTAGTTTGGTTGTTTTTTATTTTAAGGTATTAGTAACTACAAGTCGCCAAGAATAGTTAATTGGGCTGATATAATACAAGTAACAAAACTGGAAAGAACATTGAAGTGCCTACTGTAATATATTGACTAATATGTGGTGAATACATAATTAGGTATTAAAACACATTATTATAATGTGTGTGTTTTAACTGTTCGGGCACATGGGTTGTGGGTAATCGCAGGTCCCTGGGGGTTCGTGCGGAGTTTCCCCCAAGTCCACCCGGGTCTGCCCCAAAACAACTGGGTCCGTGGTGGGTACTCACAGGTCTGTGCCATGGACTGTGGGTCCACACAGGTCCGCATGAATCTGGGTCCATGAAGGAGCTGGAACCTGACCAGCCTAGCAGAGTCCGAACCCTGCAACTTAGCTAATTACTACATACATTCATGCAATTCTGGGTATTTTAAAATATAAGTTATTTAACCATGTCTAATCAACATAACTCTTACTAGTTAAACCACCAAAAGAGCATCCTGTCTTGATTAAGCTAAAAATGATTAACTAAAAAGTCCCCAATAATAAGGAACATTATATTCTAATACGGAATGGATAAAACTACATACCTAGGTCATTCATCAAGTCTGCTACCAAGCGCCACATTTTTGCATTGCTATCAAGGTTTGAACCCTGATTGTCAAAACAAATAAACCAAATCATTCATCAGCAGGGAAAAATGAATAATAGAATGGGCTAAAAAAGACAAACATGATTTTAAAAACATGCAATAAGGAAAATGCAACTTTCAAGAAAAAGTAAAGGTTCTATAGATTCTGTTCTCAAAACTAGTTCCGATGTGCATACAAGGAAATTAAAAACTTTTACATAGCCAATGAGAGCTTTGAATCAACTAGATCAATACTATCACCCATTTCTTGATGCCAAGGAATAAAATGAATATCTCAAGCATCCAAGATCCCAAATGATACTATAAAATTATTTCTGAATACCATGTGATTCTATGCCCTGGGGTACAACAAAACAATAGACCAATGGTGTCAAACTCCTAAACACCAAAATCTCAATTTCAATGGAGTTCAAAAGACTAATCACCACAAGAAATCAAAAAATGAATAGAGTAGAATAATAAGTGTTATCAATAGAAAATTTTAATAGACTATTGATGAAATTGATATGTATTTTCTTGGATCTCAATCAAGCCATATTTCAATAAGGATGAAGCAAACTATGAAATTATGTACTTTGAATATAATGAGTCTTAGACACCATAGTTCAACTTGAAGTTGTCATAGAGAGTGATTTGGATCATTTAAATGATGTTCAGAAGCTAGGCAAACAGCACAATGGAAACATTAACCTTAGTGATCAAATATTATTAAGAACATAATGATAGATTATAAAATGAAATAACAAAAGTGGAAACGATAATATGAAAACCACAAGAATAGAAACATACATAGTGAAAACCTTATCAAGTAAAACTCCCTGAATCAAAGAGAGCAAAAGTTTGTACGAATTCAAAGAATAGTGTATATGAAAACATCAACTTCTCCTTTTAGTCCAAACAAAACTCCGAAAACATTAACCTGGTACGTCTAACCTGCATAATGCAAGCTCCATGCCAAGCCCACAATATATAGACTTCAAGGCCTAGAAAGCCAATATAAACAATACCATGGTCCAAAAATACCAATTCCCAGAACGCCTGCATGAGAGTGAACTCCAAAACAGAAAGTCACTCCCAACACAAGCATCCTTGACCAAAGTGACTATAATGTGCAAGTCCCAAGAACTCTACCATAAAGCACTAATTACACATCACAAATTATACAAGGGAGATGCTCCACTATCTCTGAAGTTTGAACTTTTCAATGGAACTCCCTATTCAATGTCTTCTTGCAACAATGTTTCCAAGTCACTAGAGAATAATAGATAAAAAGTAAATACTAATTTTATGTCCAAACTCATATTAAGTTTCCCATTTTTCCCACTATGATTCTAGAAGATGATCATCTATGAACAACAAAATTAAGATGATTGTCTATGAACAACAAAATTACAACATCTAATCCTACCATTCTCCCATTTTAATTTTACATTGCCAAGACGTAAAAGGAACACAAAATTAAGCGCTAAGAAGTGAAAGGCCCGTCGCCTTTTTGTACCAATATAGCTTGTTTGCACTTATGGGCTTACTAAGAGAATCCACAACATCCTCCAACGTAGCAACCTTTTATATGTGGACCAACTCATTCTTAACCACCTTACTAACAAAATGGTCTTTAACATAAATATCAATGTGCTTAGTATGAGTATTGAAGACTAATTTTTCATCAAATGTATAGCAATTTGGCCATTACGACTGGTTCTAATTTTCTAGCACTCAAAGAAAATACCTAAACAAAATCTTCATCAGAGCATTGCTTCCTTACAAATATGTTTGACAACCCTGTAAAGTGCTTCTACAATGAAAAGAGAAACTAAAGGCTGCTTCTTGCTAATCCATGTAACAAATTTTCCAAACAAAGGGAACATATAACCATAGTTCCAAGAATCACGGCGATTCATGCGTTTCACGCGATTCGGCGATTCAATTCAAGCCAAACGATTTTTTGTGAATCGGTGAATCGAATCAGCGATAAAGGGTTTATGAAATAAGTTACTCACTAAATTTCAAGGGTTTTTTAAATTTTCCGATTCATGGCCGATTCGATTCCGATTCATGGCCGATTCACGATTTGATTCGGCCTTGCCGATTCCGATCCGATTCCGATTCTTGTTACTTTGCATATAACCACTAGTAGACCTATTACCATTTAAAACTCCAATCCAATTTGCATCAACATCATGTATGTCCAATAACTTTCCCGCATTATCAATCTCATGGCAACAAAGGTAGTAATAAAATGTTTTACAAAAATATCCACACGCCCTTTTTCGCAAAGGGCTAATGCTCCCTAGCTTATACACAGACCTACTAAGAACTCTTACTACTTGGGCAATATTGCACACATTACAAACTAAAACATACACCAAGTTTCCTACAGCACTAGCATAAGAAATATAATTGATGCCGGAGCATTCCGGTATGTGAGCAAGCCGCATCATCCATAAATGTAATTATTTTGTTTTAGTTTTGTGTTGTTTGTGTTCTGTCAATTTTGGCTAGGGTTGGTTTTCTCTTTTTCCTCTATATGTTGAATCTCTTACCCACAGTTTATGTGATAAATTAACATTATTATTTCACACTTAAAAAATCTCCATGCACCAAGTGTATCTACACAAAGAGATGTTCAATTATGCATCCAACAGGAAACGTTTGGACTATGAATAGAGACATCATTGCAACATGAAAATCAAGAAAATTGTGCTTGCAGTCTGGGACAGTGCGTACGCAATTCCAAAGACAAAAAAACGCGCAAGAAAGAAAAGGGGAATAACTGCTAGTGCATTAGAGTCAAGAGAAGAAAGACAATTTTGGGCACTAGGGGAAAGGAAGACCAAGGGTCTGCGTAAGGAGAGAGGTGTGAGAGGCAATGAGAATTAGAGTTTCGTGAGCAAGAAATGAAGATAAATGTTAAAAGTTAAGGGAAAAAGGAAAAGAAAGGGAGAAGCTAGTGTCGCACAAGAACAGAGGTGATGCATAACAAGAGGGGAGTGACTATGCATAGAAGAAAGATAGTGTACAGAGCAGTTTTAAGGGAGCATAGGGATTGGAGCAGAAGCTTAAAGCTATAAGAAAACTAAAGCATAGTGCGATGGAAGGCATTAGAGCTAGTGTGTATTGAAGCAGAAAACAGAAGAATAGGGGAAATCACTCTGAATAAATCAATCGTAATAATTTCATTTGTGTTTGCCAAGTTATAATAAAATAAATTGTCTACGAACTTTCAATCTAGCATTTAAGTTTGGCTGTTCAACGATTGCTTCAATTTTTTAGTATTGTAGCTACAAAACTACTTCGTCTAGTAAGAATCAATAGTTTGATCTGCATAAATTGGTATCGGAGGCGCACTTATTTGAGTGGAGAGCAAACCTGTAGATAGCCAACATGGCTTACAGAGGACAAGGTCAAAGGGAAAGACGACCCAGAGGCATAAAACCTGACCTTGCAAAAGCAATGAGAGTCTGATAGCACAAATGAATGCTATGGTAGCAGCTCAAAAAATAGAAGTCCATGTAAAAGATATCAATGAAGATGATGAAGAGAAGACTACAGTAGGAGGAAACCAATTAAATCAGCCAAGACATGATGCAAGAAAGGAAAGATTCATAAAAGCACTCACTCAGATTAATGTGAAGCCACAAATTGATCCTCGAACCTTCAAAGGAGGTGTAAATGCAGCTGAAATGTTAGACTCGATTGCCAAAATGGATCAATACTTTGAGTATGAAAATACGAAGGAAGAGCAGAAAGTCAAATATGCATGCATAAAGTTGAAGGGCCACTTATCTATAGGTGGGATCACCTACAAACGAATGGGCAGCAAAGAGGAAGAAAATGTCAGCCGGCTAGATGGTCCCGATGGTGTTTCTGTTGTTCAGAATGAGTTACAGATGATGCCAAAGGGAAGGGGACACATCAGTGGTTGCCAGAAAGAGTGTAGAATCGGCAGAAAATGACAAAAATGGTGTGTTCCGTGCATTTCGGTGTGGGTTGCGAAGTGATAATTTGGTCTTGGCGGCGAGGGGCGTTGCCCCTCAACCCTGTCCTGTACTGCGACAAGGAGCGCACCTGGGGCGCTGCCCCTCGACCCCACCGGGGGCGTTGCCCCCTGGACCCCCAGTCGTTGCGGATATCAGTCGTGGGAGTCTGACCAATTGATGAAGACCTGGAGCTGCTGCAGGCATTGAGTGTTGTGTACCAAAGGCACTTGGAGTAGGTGTTGGCTATGAGGCTGTCTTGGTGGATGCGTAGAGAGCTCGGGAGGAGCTGATCGTCCAACTGGAGGCAGTGCAGCGACACTTGGCTCGGGGTACCCAGGAGTTGGAAACAGAGAAAGTAGCGTGGGTGGCTATCAAGGTCAGCTTCAGAAGACAGTATTGTGTTAGCAAAGGCTATAGATGCAACGGGATGAAGCTGAAAGTGATGTGACAAGAGCAGATTTTTTTTGTTACAGTTAGTCCGTTAATGTATTTTGTTTGTTAATTTGTCTCAGATATTTTGTAATTGTCATCCGGAGACGACTTTTCTTTTTGGGGGGGATGGTGTCAGCCGACTGGATGGTCCCAACGGTGTTTCTGTAGCCGATGGAATGATTGTCATCGGTGTTTTGTATTTTGTAGCCGACGGGTAAATAGTTTGTAGCAGACATAATGTTTGTGGCCGACGGACTCCTCTGGGAAGGTTCGGCGGATAGTATTTATATCCCGTCTGGGATCATTGTAAATCATATTATCATCTACTATTACGGATATTATGAAGCATAATGTATGTCTGGCATATGCGAATATAATTCTGCTATTCTATTCCATTGTCTGTATGTGTTGATTTCTTGACCAGTACGGTAAACAGAAAAAAGGTCAAGTCATGGGACCTAATGGTGACCAAAATGAAGGCCAAAGTTTTACTTATCAATTATCACATTAATTTGTTAAGGAAACTACAGAATTTGAATCAAACAAAAAGCAGCATTTAAGAGTATACTGAAGAGTTTTACCAGTTGAGCATAAGATCCCGTCACGTGCAGGATGACATCGAGCAAGTGTCAAGATATTTAAATGATTTGTGTATTTCTATTCTAGATGAAATCAGTTTGGCCAATATAAAAAAGTGGAAGTAACATATCAGTATGCCTTGAAAGTGGAAGAGATGCTCAATACGAAGCAACAAAATAACTCCTGGGGTAGAGGCATTTCCGTGTGGAATAGGGCAAGCAAGTAGTGCAAGAAGCTACCAAGGCAAAAAGGAAAAGGCAAGCACATCAAATGCAAGCATGCAGAAAAGTAAAAGAAGAGGAGATTTTTCAAGAGGAATAAGTACTTATTCACATTTAAGAGGATCATTTGGAAGAGAGAGGAAGAGGTTTCAGCAGCACTTGGTTCCAATATAGAGAAATAGGCATGGGTCACTTGAATATCCGCAGATCAGCAAGATGGAGGAAGAGGAAAAGAGTTCAGAGTGCGTGCAACACAAGCTGAAGAGGAGGGCAATACCAAGCATGCAAAAGGCACCAAAGACAGAGAATCATTCATATTGTGGAGGGTTTTGGTGAAGTCCCCTTCTTGCAATAGGATTTAATATTAAATATAGTGATTACATTAAATATAGCCTAAATAAATTAAATAATAAGTACATAAATTAAAATACAAAGCATTAAAAATGATTAATAATACCAAACTTGAGTGATTGATACCAATCAGTGAACAATGGTCATCGAGAACCATTTGTGATAGTAAAACACATTGTAAAGGAATCAACATGTTATTTTCTTTCAGGTTCATTGTCAGATGATATTATGTCTTGACAAAATACCCCATTTTAATCATGTGTGTCGCTGTTATAAATTCATAACAGCATGGCCATAAGTCCACAATAACAACCCTTTATTTCAGTTTATTATCGGATCAGATATTGGATATATCCCTTGAGTGCTGCCAAGATATGGGGATGTAAACGTTTCAGTCATCAATGTGGAGGATTGTTACAGAGGGAAAACCTGTGGCATCATCTAATTGAGGAGTATCGATCTGCACAAAGGAGACCAATCCTTGACAGGAATAGCTCTCTCATAAAGACACCACTAAGTAGAGTCTCCAATGATTAGGGGTCTACCAGACAAATATATGCTTCACATACACATAGTTAATATACTTGAGATCATTGCATTTGATGATTACCATGCTACCGCGTACAAGAGATTATAGTCTTTAGCAGATTGTTATCTGACTGTTACAGAGGCCAGTGACTGATTGTGTAACACTTATTTTAGATATGAAGAATATCACTCTACAGGACAACAATCAATTAAGGAGTAGTCATTAAAGTGATTAGTCAGAAAATAAAGAAAACGATCAATATACACCACCTTTAGATTGATTAAAGAAGTTGCCAAGTAATAACTAATTAGTGGAAGAGTAATATTTAAGAGATATGATTATTGGTCAAGTAGACATGACTTTTCGGAGATAGAGATATAAAAGAAAACACCAAGCACGTCAGGGTAAATAGCATCAAATGGTGAATATCAATTAGAAGGGAGAATAAGACGATCGAGGGGATTAGAGATTATGCAAACACATAGATTACAATTAGATGAAATAATGAGTGAATAGAAAATATAATTGATACTCTTGATAAAGAAAATATAAAGAAAGAAATGTTATATATATGTATATGGTTGGCAAGCATCAACAAACTGGTATATCTGAATACTCTAAAGTATAAATAATATATATAGACACATGGAGAATATATGTGAAGTATATATCTTAAGTGTTTACTCAAATTATGTATCTAAATGTTCTAATGCATATAACAGAATATTCTATAATATTAATCTAATTAATTCAATTATTGGAATGATCTAATTAATCTAATTAATATAATATTTAGACACACATGAAATCAGGATTATACATCAATAATGTTATATTAGTTACACATATAAGATAATAATAGTTAGCTCATTCCTTAATCACTCGCTAATCTAACTAAAAGGATAGGGTGTGCATTAAGGGAGTGGGAGAGTAAGTTGGTCACATATCAAGAGGGTCTTGATATAGGTAAAGATCTTGAAGTAGCCCACTTGTAGACTATTTCTATGCCTTGGTCATGGTAATATATAGTTGATAACTGAACTTATCCCGATAAATTAGGCCTGGGAATAAACTTCTCCAAGTTATCACTATCCTGTAAACCGAAACTTATCCCCAAAATATTGCAGGTATATCGCCAAAATATCGACAATAACTTACGAGCTTATCACAGTTTGAAACAACTTATCGCCCGCGCTAGTATACTGGCCTGCGATGGCCCAACAAGCAGACATTTGTGTTTTTTTTATTGCTAGAGCATTTTTTGAGAGGGCAGAAAACTTTTGGAGGGGAAAAACCCTCGTTTGCAGCCATCTGCACCGACTTGTTGTGGATTTGGAGCGGAATCGAAGAGTGTTTTCACGCAAAATTGGATTCACGAGTTACTTTTCAAGAAAGTTTCTCTTTTGTTTTAAAATCATTTTGTCTTGTATTAAATGCATTCAAGTTTACACAAACTCTCTCATACCATTTCCAATCGACTCTTAACTCCTTTTAGAAGGTAATGAATAAGATCTAACACCAATTTTTAGCAATTTTTACAAATTTTTCATAATTTTCCCAAAAATTCATCTTTTTCTCAAAAATTTCATAACCTAACACTTTTTTTTTGTTTTTTTCTTTCAAGTTTCAGCTATGTTTAAAATTATCCAAAGTTTTAAACTTAGTTTGTTTCTAAATTTCTTTATTGAAATTCTAGATTTGTGCCCTCATTTCGTACGTGACATGTGTAGGTTGATTCTTCATCAGAACTGCAAATACGTTACCTCTACAACTGGGTCTGTCAATTCCCCAGTAGATGCATCTCCAATATGTCAATATGCCAAAGGAGTGCAACAAATACCAGATTGTACCAACCATTGACAATACTAGAGAGATCATAGGAATACATTACTACAGATTTCATTTTGGGGCTGCCAAGAACACAGAGGTAATGATTTTGTGTTTTGTTATAGGGTATAGATTTACAAAATTGATTTATTTCATACCATACCACAAGTGTAGTGATGCTTCTTGTATAACTACTTTGTTTTTCAAAGAGATAATTTGGTCAATAGTTTTCCGAAGAGTATGGTTTCGATAGAGAAACCAAGTTTGTCAGTCATTTTTGGTATACTTTGTGGAAGAAAATGGGAACACAGATGAGTTTTAGTTTAGCCTACTATCCTCAAACTGATGGTCTAATTGATGTTGTGAATCGAAACTTGGGTAACTTGTTGAGATCCTTGGTTAGGGACAGGCAAACTCAGTGGGATTTGATGTTGGCATGGGCTGATTTTCACATAATAACTCTATCAGTTGATGTATACGAAAGCATCATTTCCAAGTAGTGTATGGGTACACCCCGAGGGACATATATGAGTTGAGACATAGTGTAGAATTAAATAGAAAGAGTGTTGTAGCATAAGATTTTGTTGCGTATACTCATGATTTGCACAAGGAAATGAAAAAGAACTTGGAAAAGAGTGCCACCAAATGCAAAGAGCTTTTTGATGTTCATTAGAGAACAAGAACTTGAGCTATTGTTTGGCATTAATAGAACTTCCTTAGCATTCACATAGTTTTGATCCACTAAACTATGTCCCCTGTTCTGAAATAATTAAATCAAATTAATACTAGACCTGATTTTGCATAAAACTCAAACATGCGCAATTAAATCATCAATTAATTCAGCAAATCGAATATATCCTAAAGTTTGATCACTTAAGTCTATTTCTCATTTAATTAACAGAACATTTCACCTTTTAATTAGAAGAAGTCCCTACTTGTATGTGCACACATATAGCTAATTTCTAAAATCAAAATAAAAGAAATTAAACTCCACTCAAAGTGCATATATCTTTTGGAAACTTCTAAAACAGAGAGCACACGGATCAAGAATGGAAAAATCTCCACTGTCACTTGGTTTTGCATCTTGACTGTACTTCTGACTTTCTCAAGTCTATAAATTAAAACCTGTGTCTTAGTTCAAAGAATCCTTTTTTTCATATACTATTATGTTGTCGCTTTCGTTTTCTAGCATTTAGCATATCATCTTTGATTGACAGATTTAGCTTGTGGCATCGCATGTTAGCTTAAAATCACCTACATTAATCATAATGGTTGGAAATTAATCATATTTTCTAGTATAGTTTCTCATTCTAGCATAGCTTTTCATTTGCATATCAAAGTTCTTGAGGGTTTTGCCTATCTATTGCATCACGCCTCTTTGAATCGTTCAAACAGCAATGCAACTTGTGAAGTCTCATTGCTGGATTCTGAAAGCATAAACGAGTAGATTTCACATGCTGTGGATAAGGAGCTATAAGTCGCCTTTTGGGTTCATCGATTCATTTAGATTCGTTTTGTTCCTAGATGTAATGGTTTGCAGAAGTGTCGATAACTTAGATTGAATATCACATTTTACTAATACATTTTAGGCGCCCACTGTGGGGCTAGAACCAGTTTCTAGCTTCACATTTTTGAGTTTATATTTTCTATTTCTGACACACAAGTACAAAGTGTCATACGACACAACCCTAGACTGCATGTGATAAACTTGGTTCAATGTTTACCGCATGCATTCTAGAGTTTCATCACCTGCTTTACAGAGTTCTATCGTACAACTTCTAGCCATTTATCACCTATGCATGTTGTATCGCATGGCTTTATGAAGATTATCGTATGATAATCTGGTGAAGTGTTGTCTATCTTTGTTGTGTCGTACCAAAAGCAAAGGTTTTTTTTCACTTTTTGTTTGCAGATTTTTTGCAGTTTTCAATCATGTACTTTGTTTCCTAGTGGTCTAAACTTACTTTCCAAAAGGCTAACTTTACTTTTTGTAGGGCTTTTCAACTTGATTTTGATATCTTTGTCTAACTTGCAGGGTCCCTCGACTGAAGAATTGCTCCATAACTACTAACTATAGGCTGCCTTGGTCAAAGACAAAGGAAATTAAAATTACTTATATTGTGCTTTTGTAGGTTGCCTAAAACATTACCAAGCAAACTTTGTGTCGACGTAATCTTTGATCAGGAACCTAATTATATTTAGGCTCACTTGAACATTTAAGCACAATTACTTTGGAATGAACTTTGTTTTGCATGTCTCGAGTGAAGTGGCCTGATAAGAAAGTATGCTCTTCTTCTCCTAGAAATATCAGAAATCCCACCTCTTTTCGCCTAGCTCAATTACTCTTGTTTATCTTTAGAGGGCCTATTGGTTGAGGAATAACTCTCTTGGGAATGACAGAACTGAGAACACGCTAACACCAACAACTCAACCTAACTATAATTAGTATGCTTCCTTGAGACCAAAGTCTTCAAAGACACATGAGCTTCATCCATGTTAACCTTGACGTAATCGATCCATGGATCCACTAATTGTTGTGTAGAGCAGCACCACCCTCAATCTTACTTGTAGGAATACAGATTTTCAGATGTCGATAGGGCCGAAAGGTCTTAATCTCATTTATGAGAGAATATAGGGGTTGGTGATGAACGAAAGCCTTTAATAGACACTGTAGATAGTTTTCCACCCAATTCACCTCCGAAGGTATCATAATCCTTGTGCAGGGATTGATCCAAGGAGTTTCCTAGATCACCCAAGGATTTTACACCCAACATTCATATCTCATAGAATGCAAACATGAATGGGACATCAGTGACATGTGATCAAGCATAAGAGTCATTCGAAAACCCCACAGTTCTTGTGGATACTTAGCGTGGGAAAGGATTTTGATTACCCAACCATTTTCTATCTAGGGATAAAGTGTGTTTGTTATTTTCTTGTTGCATATCCCCCTCACTCTTAGCCTACCAAATTCCTTTGTCCTTGCTATAACTGTTTTCGACTACTGTCTTCATTGTGTTTTCAAATCTTAGGAGTCTACTCAAAACAAAACAAAGGAAACTACCATATCCTTGACATTATCAATTTCTTCTTGCCTTCTTTTTAGCATTGACCGGATCAGTTGTTTACATCGACGATTTCACAAACTTGCAAACACACTATCCTGAAAAGTAAGTAAACTATTTGTGTTTGATGTGAGTGCTTTGAAAACTAGCTTTTTCTACCTATAAATGTTGTCAAACTATCAAAACTGTCCAAACGATGAAAACAGCAAACAAACATGGTCCCTTAATCATAATTGTGCAAACTATACCTCTATTGGTTGTTTTATTGTACCCAGCAGAAAACCTCATCGTACAATAGGACAAATCTGCATGTTGTATTGCATACAATTTTGAGTTGAATCATTCCCCGTTTAGCGATTTATTGCACATTGTACAGAGTTTCATCGTACAGAAGGTTTTTGTCACACCCCTTTATAGGGTTTTATCGTACTAATTGACATTTATCGCACCCTTCGCAAAGTTGTATCAAATGATACAACTTTGTGTCATAAACATTTTCTCAAATCCCAGAAACTAGCAAATCTGATTTCCAACAGCCTTATCCTTTATTGTACTTTGTCACCTAATCTATCACAGTGGGTCTAGAGCCACCTTTCAGTGGAAAAAAAACTTAAGACTATTGATTAAGAGACTTGGTTAGTAAGTTCCATCACTTGTCCTCTTTCATAAAATCTATCTCATCCCTCGCTTGTTCACAAGTATCAAACATCAGGCATTCAAGCCTCATCTCAGACACCTTGTAGCAAGTTATCTCTATTTACCTCATCAACAAATAAGTGTGTACCATGATTACCAGACAAGGATGTCAAGAAACTCTAGCTGCCTATTAGCTTATGACACTCTTTTCATGCCAGTTCTAACTAGGAGCCGGAGGAGCTAAGGAGGAAAGTCTGATGTTGTTGACAATTCCCATATGGACACTCTCATATCTTGGGTACTTAACCCCTTAACTAGGTCTCTTTTTGAATCTAAGTCCACATCCAAATCAAAGTCATATGTATCCCCAAGTTCGCCAATGGCAAACAACACTAACAAAAATATGGATAGCCTCCTTGGAAAATTGAAAGAAGACCAACGACTTCGAAGAGAACTAAATGCCTATAAACAAGAAGCATTTCAATGGTATCTCGACATGCATCCTAACACACATCCCAACATGTTGATTCGTCCTCTAATAGTCACAAGAAACCCACTGAAGAGGACATTCTTTTGTTTCAACAAGACAAATGATTACACAAAAACTTATGAACATCACCCTCAATCAAGAAAAAGATAAATACTGTATGTATCCTGCATCTCAAGGAGTTAAGCTCCCTCCTGATTTTGATGTTGAGGGGCTAATGCAAAAAGAAGAGCCATCTCCTCTTTCAATTTTAAATAAACAAGTGTAGGAAACACAAAAAGAACTAATGCAACTGCAAAAGGAAAAAGGATAGCCAAAAGAAAAATACTCATTAGAGGCTATTTGTCCTTTTCCATTCAACACAGATCTATACATGCCTCCTTTCCCTTCAAAGGTTGAGATCCCAAAGTATGACAAGTATGATGGGAACAACAATCCTCAAGACCACGTAAGGGAGTTCTACACCCTTAGTATGGAGTTCATGCATAAGCAAACATACCTAATGAGACTATTCCCTTAGTGTCTTAGTGGTCAAGCCATGGATTGGCTTACTAAACTATCTCCACCTATTCAATCCTTCGAGCAGTTGGTACAGCAGTTCATACAATAGTATTCTTACAATATCTAACACGTTGTGACCATGTTGGATCTGTGTAACAGTAAACAACACACTAGCAAACCTTTCGCAAACTTCCTTTAGCGATAGAGGAAGATTTCTTTCCGCTATCTAGGCAAAATCATAAAACTGAAAAGATTGACATCTTTGTAAACAACCTTGTCTTGGAACTACACTACAATCTACGGAAACAACTACACTCTATCTTCGACCAGATGGTAAAAAGTACACTAAGAATCAAAGGTGTCATGATCAGAAAAGGAGAACTCATCCTTAACAAGGACAAGTCTAACTCTGGTAACAACAAAAATAAGGACAAGACAATTTCTGAAACAAGAACAAAAATGCGGTCACAAGTGTTGTAGTAGACACTTTCAAAACTAAGCCTAACGAACCAATCTTCAACTTGTTCAGCAATATTCAGCTTGCTAAACTAGAAAAAAGCCCCATGTTCACAAACGATTCCAACAAAGGCAAACATCTTGAGTACCAAAAGATATAATTGTCTAACAAGATCATTGCCTTAGTTGAAGCCCCACGAACCTAAGGTAAAGCCCAAGGGTGGAATGACGATAATTACTATGATTATCACGGGAATAAGACCAATGAATGCGTGAAGCTAAATCATGTCATTTAGGACTTAATCAACACTAATAAAATCAAAGTGCACTGTCATAAGAATAATGCTGATTACAAGGCTTATCAAGAACCTTTCCCTAAATACTAATAGGGAGAACGGTCGAAAACAAAAGGCAGTGATGCCAAAATCAATTATACATACACCATCTATTCCCTTACAATCATCTAGGCATATGCCATCCACCATTGGTAATAGTGGCAGCCCTACTGAGTCTAGAGGGAAGAGAAAGATGAGTAGTGGTGAGAAGGGCTTGGTGGAAAGTATGTTTAATGCACAGGCAAAGAAAAAGTGTGAGGCATCCATTGGTAGATTCTTTGTTGCTAATGGTATCCCATATCATGCAGCCCATTCCACTTATTATAAACAAATGGTGAAAGATATTTTGAGCGTGAATTCCTCATTTGTACCCCTTGGTGAACATAAGCTACGAACCACCATCCTAGATGAAAAGTACTCAAAGGTTGCTTTGTTATTTGAAGATATGAGATGCACTTGGGTTAGGACAGGCTACTCTATTGTGATGGATGGGTGGACCGATGTTAGACATCAGCCACTCATCAATGTCATTGTCACATCCCCTGCTGGCTCTTATTTTTTGAAAGCCATAGATTGCTCAGAAAGGAAGAAGGATGCAGAATTTCAATTCGCCATTTCAAGAGATGCCATAGAGGAGATTGAGTCATCTAGTGTTGTACTGATTATCACAGATTCTGCACCTGTGTGCAAATCAGCTAGTATGATGATAAAGGGTGCTTATAGGCACATCTTTTGGACCCCTTCTTGTGTTTATTCCTCTAACAATGCATTGAAGGGCATAGGGAAGATTGAATGGATGAAATAGGTGGTGCTAGAAGCTAGAGAAGTGCAAATGTTTATTTGCAACCACCACACTTCACTTGCTCTATTAAGGTCCTTCTCTAAGGAGTTACTCAAACCAGCCGAGACAAGGTATGTCAATTTTAATTTTAGTTTACTTTTAGTTTATTCTTACTTTAAGTTATTTATAAAATTTTATTATAAGTTTACTTACATGTGATGCTTTTAGTTTTAATCATTATTAATGTTTAATTTTATTAATATTTTAATTGACAATTGTTGCTATAGGTATTGCACATATTTCATCTTGATGGAGAGGATGATTGAGGTGTATGAGGACCTTCAATTGATGGTGCTGAATCGAGAGTGGGGACAATGGTCTAATTCTAAGTTCTCTGAGGGAAAAGCAGAGAAGCAAAGGATCCTTGATGAGAGTTAGTGGTCCACAATGAGATAAGTTGTTGATTGTTAAATTTAATGTTAGTCTTTTGCTTGCTGATTTTCCTGTTAACAGTCTTCAAATTCTTAAAATTTTAATTTTTGTTTGCATCTTGCAGTTATATTTGCTCTATCATAGCACCCATTGTAGATGTCATTAGATATGTTGATATTGACGCTCCTAGTTTGGGAGAGATCTATGACACTATTGACAACATGTTGAGGAAGATGAGAATTGTTGCAGCAAAGGATCCTAACATTGGAGTTTTATGAGGAGCATATTAGGACTATTGTGACACGGAGGTGGAACATGATGAATACCCCACTTCATATGGCAGCCTTTGCTCTAAATCCCAAATGGTATGCACAGGTTGGGTGGAAGGGGCCTCCCATGTGATGATCCTAAGGCGTTGGATGGCTTCACAAGAGCAATTGATAAGATGTATTCAGCTCAAGATGCCTCTACTCTTCATGCACAGTTCCTTGACTTCACCAACCTTCGTGCCCCAAACTTGGGTAAGCCACAAGCAAGGTTGGATAGAGTTGTTTTGGCATAGAGAGATCCTATTGGATGGTGGACTTGGCATGGGAGAGATACACCTAAGTTAAAAATACTAATCAGTCACCTCAATGCACAGGTTGCTGTCGTCGGTAGAAATTGTGTATCGGCCGACGGGTCCCTTCGGAAAGGTTCGTCGGAAAGTATTTATAACCCCTTCGGGAAGCATTGTATTCATCTGATCTTATCATTATCATATCATAGGAGAAAAGCATAATGTACTGTTGGCATATGCGAATAATAATAGAAGTTCTGCTGGTTGCTGTTTATGTTCGTATTCTTTGCTTGTGTGCGCCGCTTAATTAATCCATATGGTAAACATTTGGCGCCGTTGCCCGATGGATCTGGCACGCAGGCAGGCGGAGATTAATTAAATGCCGAATCAGTTGAACAAAGACAAGAGTAAGCTAAAGGAAAAAGATGACATACGCGTTGCGCAGGAAAATTTAATTTTGGCTCAACAGATAGAGCGTCGAAGGAGGTTTCAGAAGATTTCCGACGGAAGCAAGAGTGCGGAAGGATTGTTGAAAGAGACTCGACAACGGCTTGATTTGGTGGAAGAAGCGAGGGAGGAGTTTCTGAACCTGCATACGCCACGGGAAGAGAATCCTGACGGAAGCAGATCGACTCGCACGGCTCGGAGTGCAGAAGGAGCACGAGCGTGGAGTGACCTCTTCATCCGAGATATACTTCCGGAACGGACAGCTACGGTTGACAAACCCTCTTCACCAAACAGCGCGGAAGCAGAAAACAACGCGGGTGTTGAAAACAGCACGGAAGCAGAAAACAGCGCGGGTGTCCAGAACAGCGCAGGTGTTCCGAACAACGCGGGTGCTCGAAACAGCGCGGGAGTGCAAAACAGCGCAAGTACACAACAAAACCCTCGACATACAGTAATAATGGCAGGTCCGAAGGAAAAATTGCCTAAATTTGATGGTGATGAAGCAGTTGATCCCATTCGACATTGTAAAACATGTGAAACGATCTGGAGGGCGAATGGCATAACAGATACAAACGAATGGATCCGACAATTTCCCGCAACCCTACGGGGTGTTGCCATTGATTGGTTTACTGATGCCGATCCACAGAAATTAAATAGTTGGGATAACATTAAGAAGGAGTTCATCGCGGAATTTCAACTTTTGCGTGATGACAATGAAATTGTCGCAGAGATATTCAATACCAAGAAAAAGAAGAATGAAACTGTACGGGTCTTTGCCAGGAGGTTGAAGGACTTCATCAGTAAGATGGAGAATAAACCAGCTGACGGGTTACAGAAACGATGGTTCATTGAAGGCCTTCACATACAATGAAGCTTACAACCGAGCAATGAACCTCGAAAGTGATCAGAAGACAAAGAAGCAGAAGAAGACCAGCTCGTCCGATTCAGATGACGCTGCATCCTCCGGAAATGATAGCAGCGATGACGAAGGAAGCAACAAGAAGGTTCGTGCCCTTCAGAAAGACATGCTTCGGATGATGAAGGAATTCAAGAACATGAAC
Source organism: Cupressus sempervirens (assembly GCA_028749045.1). Classification (NCBI taxonomy): domain Eukaryota; kingdom Viridiplantae; phylum Streptophyta; class Pinopsida; order Cupressales; family Cupressaceae; genus Cupressus; species Cupressus sempervirens. The sequence continues at coordinate 564,310,729 of CM053787.1, read as the reverse complement.
AAGGAACCTAAGGGTAATGACTTATGGTGTACGGAATGTAAGAAAGAAGGCCATACGAAGGGATCTTGCCCAAAAGAGCAATTTTGCGAGATCTGCCAAATTATGGGACACTCAATAAAGGACTGCCCTTTCAATTTGAAAACAAGAACACCACAGCAAGTGTTCCTGACACAGGAGGCCTCTCCGTCCGGAGGGAATGGGAACACCAGTACGGAAGGTGCCACATCAGGCGGATATAGAAACAACCGGCGCGGTCCAAACAACAACAGCACTAACAACAATGCTGGCAACAGCAACAATGGAGGAAGGAGTCGCATTCAGTACGATGCAAATGGTCGGCCAATTGTTCAATGCCGCGCATGCAATCTGTGGGGTCACTTCGCCCGGGAGTGTACAACACCAAATACACCGAAGTTGCTATGCCGCTGGTGTGGACCTGGTGATCATGATGATACCAAGTGCCCAAAGTCCGGAGTCAATCTGATTACTGTAGGAACAGAGGAGGAAGAAGTTCTGGCCATCACTCGGAAGCAAGCAAAGCTTTATCCTGACCCAGCAGAAGAAAAGAGGAGACTGGAGGAAGCAAGGGCAGAAATCCAGAAAGCAACACAGGCAGAAACGACACACCTGAAGGACACGCCGAGTACTTCCGTACGGAACTGCGCAGAACAGAACATTGTTCGGCAAATTTTGCAAGCCGAGATACCTGTCAGGATAAGTGATCTGTTGCTCACTATGCCTCAGCTCCGATCGGCACTCACAAACATTGTTCCCGCTACTCAACTACCAGGAGAACATGGAAGGAAGCAAGAAAGTGGAGCAAGTACAGTACACAAAAAGGAGAAGGAAAGTGGCGCAAGTGCAGAAGATCCAATGTTGTTAGCCCTCTCATCTGGACGCCATCCAGCAGTCGTCGAAATGGGAATTCTCGGGACTGTATTGACGGAAACAATTGTGGACGGAGGGTCTGGTGTCAATGTGTTGCCTGAAGACACTTGGAAAAAGTTGGGACAGCCGACATTATGGCCGCCTACATTCCAGCTGCTAACGGCCGATCAACATGGAATCAAGCCATTGGGAGTCCTGACAGCACAACCAGTGACGATTGGAACACAACCGTTCCTGTTGGACTTTGTCGTAATCCCACTGAAGCGGAGGGGATATGATGCCATTTTGGGCCGGGGGTGGCTGATACAAGCCAAGGCAAATCACGATTGGAAGAAAAATACTTTATCACTCGAAAGCAAAGGCCGAAAGTATGTCATCGATCTACACACTCAAATGGTTGGAGAAGAAGCTCTATCATCAGATTCCGAAGGAGAAGATGATAAGAGGAGGCAGAGTATGGAACCCGATCAGGAGGGAGTCCTACGATTGGAAGGAGATGATGATCTGGATTCAGTAAATGGTCTTTACCACTGGCAGATAGAGGATTATGAGCTCTTTCCAAGTTGTAATATGCTAAGGATCGACGAAGGTAAGAAAGGAGGAAATGAATGTCCGAAGGAACACTGAGAAGCCGACGGAGGAAATGAATATGGAGAAGCCGAAGGAAGAAATGAATGTTTGAAGGAATATGGAGAAGCCGAAAGAAGAAATGAATGTTCGAAGCTGAAGGACAGAACATACAGTACGAACCGAAAAGAAGGAAAGATTCTACTGTACGATTGCGCAGGAAGAAAGTATTATGTCAAACCACAAATATAACAGAAAGGTACTGGCAGCAAGGAAGGCACACGATACGGTCTGCACAGGAAACAAAGCGAAAGGGTCTAATAAAAGTTGCAGCAGTACGGAGTGAAAATGTTATTGACGGACAGAAGGGGCAGTTGACAGAGTCCATGGTACGGGGCTTCGGGAACAAACTGGGCGATATGGAGATGCCACAGAACAAGCGTAGCAGGTTTCCACTCGGACAGTGGGTGTTGTACGACGATCAGAATGAGATCAAACCAGGCAAGTTCAAAATTAACTGGGTCGGGCCATACCAAATGCAAAAAGTAAGCAATAACGGAGCAATAAAACAGTGGATGCTAGACCGAAAGGAAATATTCGATGTAGTGAAGAGGTCGAAGTTGAAGTCTGCAATGAAAGAAGTAATGCACCCCCATGGACGAATAACTGAGAGAAGACTGTAAGTACTGTATATATGTAAATATTGTTCCAGAAGTGAGATTTTCAAAAAAAAAATAAAAAACTTGGAAAAAGGAATTTTAAAAAAAAAAAAAAAAGGGGGGGGGGGCGTTGTACGGTTTTTTGCAATGCACCGTACGGATTTCCATAAAGAAGAGTACGGTTTTGTTGAGGTGTGGTACGGTTTTAAATGCACCGTACGGTTTTCTTTAAGTAAAGTACGGCTTTAAAAAGCACCGTATGGGATTTTTTGAGACATGGTACGGTTTTTTACACCGTACGGATTTCTTCAAGTGATGTACAGTTTTAAAAAAGCACTGTACGGTTTCTAAATACGGGATTTTGAGACATGGTACGGTTTTTTACCCCGTACGGATTTCTTCAAGTGCAGTACGGTATCTTATTTATCACCGTACGGTTTCTCCTTGCATGTGGTGTACGGACTTCAAGAAGAGGGGAACTGGAGGCAATGTACGGATTTTTCTTGGAGACTTGAGCAATACAGATTTTAATAGGCAATGTACGGATTTTGAAACAATAATACGACATACTGTATGGATTCTGCATTTTTCACAGGCGGGCAACAACCACCGTACGGATTTGTTTTGGTATGGATTTGTGAGGTACGGCTTTGTTATTAAATTTTTGTACGAATTTTTCAAGATGGTGGGATATTGCAGAACGGTTATTTTAAGTAGATTGGAATCTAGATTGTGTCAAGTTGGAAGCCGTACGGATTTCATCACAGAAGGATGGCAGGAGCTTTTCCAAAAAAAAAAAAGACGACGACAGAATCAAGTTGTTCAGAATGAGTGACAGATGATGCCAAAGGGAAGAGGACGCATCCGTGGTTGCCAGAAAGAGTGCAGAATCGGCAAATAATGACAGAAATGGTGTCTTCCGTGCATTTTTGCGTGGGTTTTGAAGTGCTAATTTGGTCTTGGCGGCGAGGGGCGCTGCCCCTCGACCCCGCCCTGTACTGCGACAGGGAGCGCACCCGGGGCGCTGCCCCAGGACCCCGCGAGGGCGCTGCCCCTCGACCCCGCCGGGGGCGTTGCCCCCTGGACCCCCAGTCGTTGCGGATATCAGTCGTGGGAGTCTGACCAGTGAGAAGATTTGGAGCTGCGGCAGGCATGGAGTGTCTGTGTATCAGAGGCACTGAGAGTAGGTGTTGGCCATGAGGCTGTCTTGGTGGATGCGTAGAGAGCTCGGGAGGAGCTGATCATCCAGTTGGAGGCAGTGTAGCGACACTTGGTTCAGTGTACTCGGCATTGGAAGGCAGAAAGCGGCACAGGTGGCTATCAGGGTCAGATGTCAGATTGGCTAAAGTGACAGTGTTGGGTCAGTCATTATATTTTGGTTGTTGATTTGTCTCAGAGATTTTGTAATAGTCGTCGGGAGACGACTTTTCTTTTTTGGGGGGAATGATGTCGTCGGTAGAAATTGTGTATCGGCCGACGGGTCCCTTCGGAAAGGAAATTGTGTTTTGGCCGACGGGTTCCTTCGGGAAAGTTCTTGTTATGTAGCCGACGGTGAATAGTTTGTAGCGGACATAATGTATCTGGCCGACGGATACCTTCGGGAAGGTTCGTCGGAAAGTATTTATAACCCCTTCGGGAAGCATTGTATTCATCTGATCTTATCATTATCATATCATAGGAGAAAAGCATAATGTACTGTTGGCATATGCGAATAATAATAGAAGTTCTACTGGTTGCTGTTTATGTTCGTATTCTTTGCTTGTGTGCGCCGCTTAATTAATCCATACGGTAAACAGTTGCTAGTTCCTCAGTTGCAGATAGAAATTGGTCCACATATTCATATATCCACTCTATCAAGAGGAACAAACTTACCTCTAAAAGAGCAGAGAGGCTAGTGACAATGCATCATGCTCTTCGACTTGTGAATCGTCAGACTCCAAAGTATAGGCAGACACCAACTTTGCGGTGGGATGTTGAGCCTGAAGATGTGGCCCTGATAGATGAGGATGACACAGCACCAAGATTGGTTGGAGTTCCATTAGATGAGACTACGCTTCCTGTGGAGGATAATAGTGAGGACTCCTCTAATTTTGATGCCATGGCGGTAGAGGCATAATAGGAGCAGCAATCTACTTCATTTTTCTATGTTTTGTTTTTTATGTTGAACGTGAACATGATTATGATACATTGATACTTATTACTTTATGGCAGCCCTCTAGCCTTTGGCCCTATAGCTTTGGGCATATTTTGATTTTGATTTTCAGATTTATCATGTTTATCATTATGATATTATGATATTGTTAATGTTTATTGTTCACTGATATTGATATGCATATGCATATGCATTTTAACAATTGGGTACTGAAATCGGATATTATTTCCTAGATGGCATTCAAATGTTTTATGTTATGGTTCTATAATGTTTAAATGACATGCTTTGTGCTTAGTTTCATATGAATGACATGTATATTTTCAAATCTCTCTCTCTCTCTCTCTCTCTCTCTCTCTCTCTCTCTCTCTCTATATATATATATATATATATAGCCGTCCCCGTTTGCCGTCCCCCCCATCCCCAAAATCACCAAAAAAAATTGTTGTCCCGGAAACCCGTCCCGCTATCCCCATAACGGAAACTCAGGGTAACATAGAAAAACAGTTACTGTTATTCTTTCCTTGGATGCACACTCTCTTATCTTAGAAAGCTGGTGATAATTATTTTTAAAATTATACATCGGCAACACCTCAAGCTTTAATAGAAAACAAAGTTAGCAATAAGAGAGGATGGTGATGGGTTCTGCACTGTATCTAGTGACAAAATTGTGGTCAAGTGTACAGTATGGTATGGCTATTACTTATTCTATCCATTGTTAGATTTTATTCAATGTAAAAATCGTGTTAGCAATACCTTTAAGAACAACCTATCAGATTTTAAGATGAGCTCAAAGTGCACGAGAATTCACCAACCCTCATGTAGGCCTTCAACCACCCTCAATTTATTTATGTAAATCTGCTTCACCCTCCTAGAGACATTCCTAGCTCTAAAGGTGTGACAAGCATGTTAAAATAAATGTATTTTATAATGATTTTTTTTTATCAAAAGTGTTGATTAATTGAAGTTCCGAACCTTGATTCAATATCCATATTAACAATATATGTATAACTTGCATAACTCCAAACGGATGCTAACGTGATATTTTGTGACATTATGTTGGTACTGTTTTGCCTATATACAATGGGCCAAAAAATAAGTCTACCTTTAACCACAGAAGCTTAAAGTTAGGAGAAAGCAAAATATAAACCTATAGTAAATAGATAAAATTTCGAAAAGTAATATAAAAATATTACAAATTTTTTAATTAGTTTCAGAAATTCCTACTTATATGACTTCTTGTTTAACTATATGGCTGTAAAATGATACACAAGATGCAAAGCGCACATACACAGGAACCCATATTGTTTTCCTGAGCTACTTCAGTGTGTTAATTCCTAGTTCAAATTCTCCATGTTTCATGTGGCTGAACTTTAAAATACCTGATATAACGTGAACAATATTCCGCCTAACATGCCTGTAAAGTCTCGGAGAAACCACTGCAAAGGCCACATTTGTAAATAATAAGCACATGCAAATATCAGATAAATATTTCCACAAGATGCAAGTTGAGGTTTTATGAAAAAGGTTCAACACAGTAACTATTTACTTCATTAGAAAAAGTGTGTATGTAGCCCAAAATGTAGGTTATTTTAGTTCAAGCATTGAGCATATGCTCTGAAGCCATTGCTAACACTACTGAATTAAAAATCTAGACATTCCTATGAAATTTCTCATTCTTCAATCCATATTATATTTTGGCCATTATCCGATTTGGAACAAGTTCTCTAAGTTCTTTCCTAATACATTGTGAAAAGCACTTCGATGTCCCCTTAGACAATCACTGAGTAGCATTACACCCACTAAAATTTGGGCTTAACCCAAAGTAATTAATGCCAACCACATTTGCTCTGCTGTTTCACCATTGTTTCAAGAAGTGGTTCCAAAATTTTGACATGTACACCTTTTTGTTCTTTTGGCTCATTTTTACACTTGGAAGAAGAAAAATAAACTTTAAATAAAGTATAGAGTCTGGACAGATTGGAAATTTTCCATCCCAATGAGGATTTGGCTAAGCGACAAGTTTTGAGTTTGTGATCAAGTTGAGTGAAGAAAAAGACTAAACAACTTCCTCCATACTTTGCACTTGCAGACTCAGACTTGGAGAGTACTCAGGAAGCTCAATTGTTTTTACTCAAAAATTAACTTACACAGATGCCTGGAGAAACTCCAAAAATCAGTACAAAAATTGCTGTGTAATAACAGGGTCGAATGTAGGGTTTTATAAACAACATCACCTTCGAAACTGCAATTTGTTCATGTCTAGGCTTTCACTGTGTATTTTTGCCACACTTGACCTGGTTTTACACAGCTTTGACTAGAGTTTTCATTGTTTCCAGTGTGTGCATGATTTCTAGCAAGTTAATCAGAGAGTATTATGGCAAGTTTATGCAAGTTTACCCCCAAGTTTACTGGCAACTTTCTGCCCGTAAGTGCCACTGAGCAAACCCCAGAGTTTACTTGCGTGGTGTGGAAACCAGTGAATACTCCTTGGACATTCCATAAGTTATAACTAATTTCATCAACTAATAAAATTTGCAAAAAAAAGTTCATGGTTAATTTTAAATGATGTAATCTGCAATGTTTTTAATATATTAAATTGAATTTTAAAATATTAAAATCTATATACATTTTTTTAGCTTGAAATTTGTGAGTGGAATGTGGAAGGTGCGAATGATTAAGCTGGGTTCGTGTTGATGAAAGGGATGGGAGCTGAGATGATATTAGGTTAGTGAGTTGGAAGTCCTATTTAACAAGTCGGGGCGGTACAAGTGGAATGGAGAGTTATAGGGTGGGGAAGGCAGTGTAAGATAGACTAACGGTGTTAGTTTTAGTTGTGGGATTGTTCACTGTACTCCCACTGTGTAATAACCCCAGTAGGTTATAACTTCTTCAAACACCAAAAATCTTTATATTTCAGTTGTTTGACATTTCGTCAAACACTTTGCAAGCAAGCTCTGATACCACTGTAATGACCCCAACAGGTTATAACTTCTTCAAACACCAAAAATCTTTATAGTTCAGTTGTTTGACATTTCGTCAAACACTTTGCAAGCAAGCTCTGATACCACTATAATAACCCTCCTCAAATCTGCTCTCAAAGATGCTGATTGAAGGCTCAAAGAATTTTGTCAAACAATTCACATGCAAGAGACATATGACTGATATAGTATTTCAGCTTGCTTTAAATGACTTTTTTCCAATTTGCATCAATGAGAATCTAGTGATAGAAGATTACAATGAACTACACAATGACCTAACATGAGTGTGCTCCTAATTTTGACAATATTTAGTGCATATATTATGATCTAAGCATGAGAAAAGAACACCTGCAGCCAACTGGCATTTTTGCAAACAGTTGGTATGCAAACTATCTAGCTGATAAATAATGAGATTGAATTGCTTAAATGACACCAGCAACTATTATCTTTTTGATTGCAATCAAATTTCTAATACAATGCTCATGAAATATGGCCAAGACTTTGGCATTTACATGGATTACCAAAATGACAATGCTGGTATAATGCACACTTACAGCTGAAACTTATAATACCCTAAAAAAAACAATACTAACGAGGGAACCTGGTTGTAGATGGCTGTAATAATTTTCCTTCAATGCTGCCCCTTCTGCTTTACTTTTTCGAACTGCTTTTTCGGCCTGCTTTTTCGGTTCCGCTTTTTTTCGCTTGCTTTTTCAATTCCGCTTTTTCCGCCTGCTTTTTCAGTTCCGCTTTTTCCGCCTGCTTTTTCGGTTCCGCTTTTTCGGATTGCTACCCTATTGAATCTCAAGACCATATCTTTCAATGGCGTCAAGATTTTCAACTTGAAGGGATTTCATCCTTCAAACTATTGAGACATAACTTCCAGAAAATTCTCCAATTTCTTTGATATTTCCAACCATGCTTAAAAGAAGCTCTTCCATTTCTTTTATAGTGTTCTCACAAGAGCTCCATCCTTCGTTTTCTCAATGTGGGATAAAACATAACTCCCTTTATGTAACTTATGTCTCCAATGTGTTATAAAATAAAAGGGACTCTTTTAATTTAAATATTTCCCACAAACTATAGTCTATGTATTAATAAAGTTAAATATTTAAATTTAACTTTATAAAATAGCTTTATCAATGCAAAACAAATCTTATCAATGATAAACAAGTCTTCTTGCCGATTTTAAACAATTACCATCGACATACCGCTGCCACTGGATGTCCACCCATGCCCAAGATGACTTACTATAAATAGTAAGTATGCCCAAAGTTGCCTCAAAACCCCTCAGAAAGACCTGCAACTGAAACTATCTAGGCCAAATGGCCTCTAAGCCCTTTTGATGTCCTGGTTAGCCTACGGGACCATGGGGAAATAGGCTAACGACAACATCATGCTATGAATGCTAAAAAGGGGACATTACACACTGCACTATAATTCTCCTGCTGCTACCTATCATGCCACCACTAACTACTCTCCTCCCACCAATAAGAAAGTAGGTGACTTACCTCAGCCTATTCAAAACCACCAGGGGTGGTATTGTGGCATGAGTAAGATAGAGTACTTCCAACTTCCCCGATTAAGCCATTGGCTGGCTATTTTTTCATGCCATCCAATGTGATCCTGCCAACCATTACAAGGTTGAGATAATTTTGACCCCCATAAGAACATGAAAAATCACAACTACTTACTTTCTTCAGCAAATCACATTTTTATGTACCTAATATTCACCCAATTTTCTATGCGAGGTCATTTGCTACAGTTTCAACCCACGATAGAGCCATGACAATCCAAGTACAGCTGTTGTACTAAACTCCGCATACATTGAGGTAAGTTTGAGAAAAACTACTATTTTTGATTGAATAGTACTGTTTAGTTGACTCGTTTTTCTCTTACAAATGACTTAAGTTCTCCTCCGCCAAGTATGCACATCGACATCTTACACAAAGCATGCCCTAGTCAATATCCTAGGGATTGACAAAAGCAATTTCACAAGAAACAATGAAAGGAGATGCTTGCAGCAGTAACTAAGAGTGGTGTTTGGCCGCCTCTTCTGTCTTACAGGGCGAAACTGGATGATAATTTTGTCATAATTCCAAGACCCACTATCCAAAGTTGGGGCGCTTGCACGTGGGTTCAAGGTTGGTTGGATTCTTATAACCTAAGTTAATGGATACTTCACTTTAGCTTCGAATCCTAGTTCTAGTGTGAGTTCGAGTCTGATTCCGCCTGGAGTCTGACAAGATTCCCATAATGGAATCCAAGCAGAATCTATAGAAATGTGCGGGAATCCAAGGTTATGAGTGCCTAAAAATAGGCCCCAATGCCAAACTTTTATTTTGTTGTCTCAAAAGCATCTAAACCCTAATTTCAACCAATAAAGCCTGCAATTAGTCAATTGATGACAATTCATTCATCTCTTGGGCATTTTTTACCATTTCTTCTTTGTTCTACAATTGTCGCATTTTTCTTCAAAGGTGAATGCTACAGAGGATATATACATAAATGTTTCATGTATATATATTCATATGTGTACATATATGTGAGTCTCAAATGTATGTATATATGTAACAGTCTATGTATATCTCCCAAATGTATGTATGGATGTATATATGTATCTAGGAAATACGTGTATATATAAGGGTAACATGTTACAGATATAAATCTATGAATAAACATACATACGCAGATATATATCTATTGAAAATGTCTATATATACTCGATGTACTAGAACCTGCCCAAAAAGTAAAAAAGAAATCACCAAATCCAAGGATCTGCAAACTAACAAGGTCCCACAATTTGTAGCATGGACCCTGCCTAGACCTACCCCTCACTCTTAGAAACTTGAAAGGGCCACTAAGGACCCTGGGTGGAACCTCAAGGGCCCAGCACAAACCCTCAAGGACCAATGAGGACCTACAACCCATGAGGCCAAAAAGTATGTTAAAAACACAAAAACTATATTTTTTTATTATTTTATTATGGTACAACTCATACAAATATATATATATATACACACTCACGACCCCCCCCCCCCCCCTCCCATTAATTCATTCCTGAATTTGAACGTGTCCCTGAACCCAAACTGACAACTTAAAGCAAAACCCATAAAATATCCAGATCAAATAATTATCATAAATAAATATTTCAATCAATCTCCAAAATAAAAAAACAAATCGAGACATAATATTGCATTGAATTTCTATAGCAAAACAACCACAGAATTTAATCGTAGTTACAAAAATTACAGCAAGATTGGATATTAGAAATATGCGCCTAAAGCAATATGCGAAACACTTGTGTGATGTCTCCAACAGACAATGGGTTTTTGTCCACTATCTCCAAGCTCAAGGGTTTCCGTCCTCTAACCTATTGAAAGCTTAAGCTTTCCAAAACTCTCCAAGAGAGAACAAAATCCAAATTCACAAACCAAGTATCTTGTAAATGACCTCTCCTTCTTTTGAGCCAAACCTGGTGACTCTTCATATTCCCTATACTATTCAAATCTTCAGTCATTAAAATCACTGATGAGATAGACTTTATTAAGCATGTGTGTTATCTTGATGGAAAGGTCTCAATGAGACGCTCCTAGTCCACCCGTAAAATGCCAAGAATACTAAGCCTGTTGACATACTAAAAATAGTAAGTGTCAAGAAACTACTAAAACAACCTCAATGATGCAGAGCATCAAATAAATCAACCAATAAATGGGATACATGTTGATCCCTTCAAAATCCATGAAATAAATTCCATGCTTAGAGACATCTCATGAGGCAAAATATAATACTCTTAAACACAAGTTTACGAATACTTCACCATTTGCATAATCTGATTTCTATTCCATAGAATATCATTCATAACTTTTGTTTCTAATATTTTCTTGCAAAACGTTTTGGAGAAATTTTTAAAAACTAGGCATATTAAAACATATCCAAATATCAGCCCAATCCAATAAATACATTATAAGTTATGGTCTCTGTACCGAGACCCATTTTCTCTGTCATAAACCAGAAACAAAACTTGTAACCCTGCCTAGGGCATCCAATATCTTTCACAATACAAAGCCAAATGATCCCAAAACAATTTCATATTAATTATTCTTCAGTCTAGTTTCCACATCTATAACCCATTCATTCTCCAATATATAAATCATTACATGCACGCAAATCTATGCCTGCAACTCCATTGAAGATATTAAAAAAATCAGTTTCCACTAAAACATTCATAACTTCAATAAATCTGATTGAAAACAACTCAAACCAAAAAAAAATGAAATTAGGTCACATATCTTTCCAATGAATCCATTTAGAGGTCGTAACTTTTCCATATGTGTCAATACCAAGTGCTTCAACATGATTGTTATCAGGGAATCTGAAATCTATAAATAACCACTTTCACTAAAATATGCATAACTTCTTCAAAACCGAATGAAATTAATCCAAACCAAAAAGAGAAGGAACATCATTCATCCTAATATCCAAATATACAGATTTTACATGGTTTCCAGGCTATACATGGCCGTACAAGACCTGAAACCAACACAAAAACTGAAAACCCAATCAAAACAACAACTTGGAATAACTCCAAATTTGTCTCAAATGTAAATGTTTCCTTCCCTTACGCTTTGGTTCAACCATACATCAGTTTTTTATAGACGCATTGGTGGTTTACAACTTTCCAACCAACTTTTGAACAAACTCCTTAATTCTTTTAACCTTATTTTTGCACTTTTTATAATATTACATTTATTGCCTTTAGGCGTTACAATTGATTCCATTACATGGAATATCATATAAAAACATATAGAATTACATTAAATAATTACAACATTTCTTGGGATCATCTACAATATCTTTATGACTAAGTGCTCCTGCACCACTATATTGGCCAGCAACTATAACTACCTAGGCGAAAAACTGAAATGATCCCAGTGAATACTCGATTAACCCACAGGACCAAGGCAAAATGAGCTAGTGACACAACGGAACTCACTAACCTTTAAAAGGGGACATGGCAGTCCTCTCTTCCCAAAGATTGCTTCTAACTAAGAAATCCACATCTGTATGAAGGAACAAAATGCCTAGATCCTATTTGAAGTTGATGCCCTATCTAATTGTTGCACTACACTGGTGTAAACATCTCTAACCCCAAAGTTGTGAGGCAACACAACATAAACCAAAACACCGGCCAACTGAATGTTGAGATCCAAAATATCTTTGGTGTATACTTAGTTAGGACAACATGCCATGCACTTGTTGACGTATTTGTTCCTTGATGCAAAATAATATACTTTAATAGAAGGTGTAATCATTTGGCAACTTGTTATTTTGAATAAGTCAAACCAAAGTGGCTCTCTTGCTTACGGTTATAAAATATTAATGACAGAAAATGTGTTTGGTATCCTTTTGGCATATTCTGAGAAGTGACAACCAAAGTTGGCATAATCGCCAAATAATCGGCAAGTTTCTACTGATCGCCAAGTTTTTGGGACTAGCGAGTTTTTCATAGATTTAATCACGACTCGGCTATAGAAAAAATCGCCGAGTTTTTTGTGGAAAAATCGCCAATTAATCGCCTAGTTTTTGCAAAAAATTGGTGAGTTTTTCAAAAAAAACTCTTTAAAAAAAAAAAATTAAAAATTAATTTTTTTAATTTTTTTTGTTAAAAACAGAAGGCAAAAGCCTATATGTATTATGTAAAATAGAGTGTTACAGTATGCTAGTAGAGCTAGGAAGAGGAAGATGTGATTGTAATGATGTTTTTACTTCCAATTTGACACAAACTATTTACTATTATGCTTCCCGCCATTAGTATTCTGCATGAGAATGCGATTTTGTACCCACTATGCATTTATATATATCTAAACTCCTACTTGTTTCTTTTGTGTTCTCTGTAATGAACTCATTAGATGCATCTTCTCATTGAAATTTGCAAAAAAATGTATTTTGAATTAAATTTTAGTGGTTTTTTTAGGTTCCCGAGTTTTTTTTTAAAATGACCGAGTTTTTCCCAATTAAACTTTTGTGGGGCTTGGCGAGTTTTTGACTTTGGCGAGTTTTCCAACTATGCTGACAACAACAAAGTTGAAAGCTATCAATATTATATATTTACTAGGCCATACAGTGACCACATGGCTGTTCTCTATGGCGGATTTCAAAGGAACATTAAATATGTTTTCGGATTTTTGAAGAAATCTATTGAAACCTTGTTTTTGGTTCATTTTACCTAATGTCTTGGTTCAAGTCGCCACCATAGACAAACTTATGAAGCATTTTGAGATTTTGGTTATTCAGCTTGTATTATGGGTTTTTGATATTATGATCAGTGAGTCTCATTGGTTAGACTAGTATCATTCTTTCACAGTATGGACAAGGTATTGTAATTCTTTGAAGGTTATTCCATTTTGTTGTGTGAATCACAGAATTTTTGTAGTCAACAGCGGATCTCTTACAGCCATTTTATTTCAACTTGTTAACAAAGTTTGTGGTTGTTTCCTGTGTGATAATCTTGTTGACATACTCTGATAATGGCAAATGGAACGAGGGTTTCTGTAAAGAAAGTTAAGAAGTCATTACAGTATCCGATGTGGAAAAAGGAGGTAAAATATAAATTTGATATAACAGCCACAGGTATGCTCCTCTTTTGCCTTTTTAAAGATGGTGCTGATTTTGAAAGATTTGATTTGGTGCTTGAAAAACTCCTACAGTATTTTTGTGTGTGCTCCAAATTGAAATGGATGATTGTTTTTTCAATTTTATCTTCAGAATGGCCAATTTTCTTTTTGCCCAAAATATTGGGGTTTCACGGCTGCTCCAATTGTTTGGTAACAGTCACTTTAAAACACGAGGAATGTTGTTTATAAAAGAATTTTGTTTGTTTAGTTGCATACCTGAATATAAGCAGTTCATGTTAGTTGAAAGATGGTTGGGAAATTGTTTATGTTTTTAATTACTTGCGGGAGATAAAAACAGTTTCCTGTTTAGTTTGTTTTGGAAACTTAAAACATTCTTTCTTGAAGTTGAAAGACAGTGCTACAATCTCTTCCTTTTTCTTGAACATAAGGATAATATGTTCAGTTGTGAAGATTCTTATGAGGGATTCAAAACATTAACCCTAACTGAGGGTTTCTTGAATTTTGTTTTTAAGAGATAAATGAATCAACTTTGCTGCTGTTAATTAATCAAGAAGAGGAACAGTTTATCAAGACAGTTTGAGTTCTTCAAATCTCTTTTTGTGGAGATTTTAAGCACCATACTGTTAATCCTGTTTTGAGGATTTGTTTATGAAAATCATTATCAGTTTTATAACTGACTACTTATCAAATGAATGTAAATTTTTCAGTATATCCCTATATAAGGGAATGTGATTGCATGTGGAAAAAAAAAGTGAAACAAAGACAGTCATTTTATCTTTATGTATGGAATACACAATTCAGAGTTGAAAGAAAAAATATAAGATTGTAAATATATATATACATATATAGGTGTGTGTGCAACAAAAGCATACAGTTATATATGTAAGCGATTTGAGAAGATACATTGTAAAAAAAAGCAAAAGGGTTGAAGTCCTAAAAAGTTGTAGTTGCTAATGTAACAAAGAGTTGTTGCTCAATAAAGATAACAGGTTCCAACAGAGTGGTTTTTTCCCTATGAGAAAACCGAAAGGTTTTGAGGGTTTCCCACTCAGCACAAAATCTTGTGTCTGTCTTCTATGAGTTGTTTACATTGCTCCGATATCTTGCACTCTTGTACTATAACCAGTTTATATGTTCAATGTCTAAATGTGCATGTGATAAATAAATCTGAAAAAACTGATAAGCTGATTATAACAACATACACCTCTAATATCAAGAGTTGGCAAGATCTGAATAGTATACCAACCTCCATCAAGAAAGGAATGCAACAAATAGCTCCTCCCAATTCCCTAATCCATAACCCATGTGAATGCTCCACCTAGGTCCCAAGTGAAGACCTGTGTGATGTGCCTGGTATCACTAACTCTTATAACACAAGTGCCAATGAGGATGATACTACTTGCCCAACTATGCAAGGATATATACCATACCAGCTATCCCAATCTCACATATATGAAGAGTCCATCAGAATCACAATGGGACCAAGAAGATCATTAGACTCTTGTCACTCTACTCGAAAAATCTTCACCAAGCCCAAAATGGTGAAGCCCATCAGTACAACCCACCCAAGCTATACTGTCAACTTTGTCAGTGCTCAAGTCCCAAAGCAAACTGCTCTCACATCCACTGGTTGTCAAGAGATACAAACCATGGAAGGAATATGCAACCTCACAACTACATCCAACCTCTACAAGACCCCCACAAATGTGTTGACTCTGCAAGCAATTCAACCTATAGCAACTGACACCATAATCACCTTGTAACCCTAAATCCACATTAGATCTTTGTGATATAGAAGTAACCAACCCACTCAAATACATTTCACTATAATGGAAAACTAACTGGTGTCCCTGTGCATAATCTCCCATAGTCCTTTGAGTTGGGTACTTGCAGCCACTGATCCCATTTCCATCCCACAATGGATTATACCATCTCTGAGCCCATCCACACATGTGCCTTTTCAAGTCCTCCATGTGTGGATCAAACAAAAAATGATGAGCACTCCTCTCTGTATAGTCATGATGAATAATCTCAACCTCAATCAATGGCTCATCACAAAATACAATATGCTCACTGAATGTGGATGAATCATGCTCAGTCTGATGACCTCTCATCCTAACATCACTGACAGCCTCCTCAATTCTCATATATGATTGTTGAGCCGAATTAGAGCTTGCCAAATTTAATTTCTGGTAGAGCTCAACAATCTGATTTTTTGCCTCACGAAATGCCACTAATGCAACCTCTAGGATGTCCTTAGTATTCGAGAGCTCACAAGTAAGGGTGTTCACTTCTTCTTCCTTCTTCCTTAATGCTTCAAAATATATCTCTGTCAAGGAGGCTGATATGAAGATATTTCAAGTGAATCATGTGGTTTCCAATTTGCAGTGAATGATATGTCCGCGGATGCATGCAATGGTCTTTAAAACTCATAAAATGTAAGAGATAAGGACAGATATAAATCAAAAACAATTCTGAACACCGTCTTCATAATCACATGGCAACAATTACATCCAACAGCTAATACTATTCAAGACAACAGTTAGATACAGAGTTTGGAATTAATAAAGGAATACTTGGTACTATATTAGGAATTTGCACACCCTCTGATGTGGATTACACACCACTATGCTTGTGTAAGAAACGGCTCTATAATGCGCTAACACCTTAAAATGAAACTCCAGATAAAGGTAACAACCAGCAGCAGTCTTCAAATAGCACTTACGTGGAGAGATGTAGGCCCAGCTTGTGACTTCTCTATGGTTCACTCATATAACAGTTCTGGAGAAAAAAGTATAGCCACTATTATGTTTTCATTATCTTTAAACTAATTCAACACCTATGCCCATCAAGTGTATATACCATGAGTCTAAAAAAGGAATGCTTAGCAACAAGAGATAATGAATACTCAACCTCAGAAAAACATATCCAGCCACAGCTCCATATACTCTTTTATAGAAATTTTAATCTTCACAGAGATTACTCTTCATTTCTTCAAAATCTCTCACTCAACAATACTCACTCCCATTGTCAGTACCCTGTTTTCTAACAGTAACAAGACATACGAACCAAAGGATAGATTGTCTGTATTTTGTGCCAGTCAACTCAAGTGTAGCTATGATAGAAATCCTGGATATGTGTTCCTTGAAACTGTTTTGAAGCTTATTAATGATTAGCCTGAGGATTTGATATTATTTTTGAGATAAACAATATTGCATGCATAGTCTGTTATGCTCCACATTCACTATTGTTCCCTTATAGCTTGAGTAACACCCAAATAGCACTGTACATTTTGTGCACGGTACCTGCTCGGTAATGGCAGGCTTGGAAGAAAACTTTATTTCTATATTTTCAATGGCAATAGGGTAGATACAGTTCAAGAAAACACAAATTTCAGACTCTCCCAAAATCTTTGATAAACTAATCTTTCGTATCTTGAATAATACTGGACGCCAAGCAATGACTTCCTTCACAATCTCAACTACTACCTATCGCCAAACAACACCCGCTAATGGTTTTGATTATTATATTCCAATTTGTGTCCTTCATATTCACCAAGGCAATACAAATACATTTATTCCCCGAGCTGAAATGCAAGTCATGTGATATTCATCATGACAGTGAACTAATCAATGTAAAGCCATCACCTTACAATGTTAGATACAAGTGTACATTATTTGAAACATCGTCACCTTTCAATAATATGCATAGAGGGGCCATCAAGTCACGGAGTCACACATGACATCTACCATGAATCATATCAAAGGGTGGATCCACCATAGATACTCCTAGAGGGTGGATCCATGGCTTTCACCTCAAACTTCTCTCTTGTAAAGAAGAATGAATTGCGAGGGATTTCACTTGAACTTCTCCTCTACGAATAACTCATGAAGCCAACACTAACCTTTTGACCTCCTCGTGCAAGGTTGCTTCTGATGAATATTAGACTCCCTTTGAATCTGATATTAGTCGTTTCACCTCCTCATTCAAAGTTTCCACTTTGTCAAACTCCCTCTAAAACAAATATTAACTTTCTCGTCTCCTTGTTCAAAGTTCCCTGTGATAGATTTTCATCTCACTCTAAATGTTGATTCTTCCTCTTCAAAGAACCATAACTATTTTTAAAGATGTCTGCAACCAACTTAGCCACATGGACGCAAGCTATGTATTCATCCTTCAACTTGCATGACTTTTACACATGATCCATCATGCTTTTCTCTTGAATGCTTCTTGATCCAACTAGTACTCATCTATCAAGGAATATCACTACATAGATATTCACACAAAGACCTTCTAACCCACATACATGGAACTTCATTTTATGAATTATAATCCTCTGACTCCTAATTATGAGAGAAACCATCTCGACTCCGTCCATTTCTTCTAGACCACCACTATGACTAAGATCCTTGGATGTCAACTGGAGCAAATCCCTTAGATGCTCCTTATGTCATGGAGGCAAGCCATGTTCATATACTCCAATCATGGAGAATATTTTGTTCAGGCGTTCATGCTAATGTGGCTCCTTTCTTGAAGCTCCATGTACATGCAATAGCCTCCTAACTTGCAAGTTTACTTATGACAGATGTGCCAGACTCCCTCTTAATGGTGTCTCCCTCTCAACATGGACAACATAACATTAGAATTTAATATGCTAGAATCAAATTTAGCTAATTTCAATATTTCCTTTTACTTAGGAAGGATTCAAAATATTCACATCATCACCATGGCACTCTCAAATAGTGATTTTGAACATCATGAACTCTTTCTCTGATATCAACTTGCATACTTGCAAAGGATGTCCTTCTACCTTGTGTTGCCTACAGAGGGTGGGAAATACAATTTAATGTATTGAAGAAGCAGTCTGCATGATCTCCATCTGTATAATCTGCACGAACTCTTTTATGAAAATAAATAACTCCTTGGTAGAAGAAAACCTCAGACACATCTGGTACTCCAAACATGGCGCCATCGTGAAAGCTATTTGCATAGATTAATAAGAGTCCAAGAGAAATACCAATGCTTGAATCATGATTCACTAACTAATAATAACATGAATTAATAACAGCAGGATAGAAGAGCATTATTCATCCATAAGGAATACTTATCTCTTTATACTTCTTGGTTTGTCCTCAATCAATAGACATAACATCTAGCAACATAGAAGTCAGACTTGATTAAATCCCATTCATTTCTCTTTCCTCAGCTCCATACTTTACCTTTTAGTCCCCTCCATCAATATGCCAGCTCATTAGAGAAGCTTGTTTACTTTCCTTAAAAATGCAATGTAAATTTACTCCATGGATGCATTCAGATCAAAACTGCCTATTGCTCTAAAGAATGATGTCAAGTGTGCCATAAGACAACTGTAATATATGAACATCTCTCCCAAGTCATCCACCAAAACTTGACTTGGCGAACATCTCCAAGAAGTTGTTTGTAATGTCCCCTTTTTTTTCTAGGACATTATAATTTTGTGTTACCAGCTCACTTCGCCTAGGTTTCAAGGGCGAAAAAGTTCTTTACAGGGTTCAATTCGAGATTTGGCCTAGACATTTCTAGTTTCAAACCCATCAGAGCAATTTTGGCAGGTCGTCCGAATGCTTACTATTTTTACTAAGTAAACAGAGCTCAGAATTCTTGGAATCTTAGTGTTGGTTTGGAAGTGTCTCGCCGAGAGGTTTCCAATGAGCTATTGCACGTGCTTATTCGGGTTGATTTGGTTAGTTATTTTGATGCTTGATGATTATATGGTTTACTGACTAAATGACTTTAAAAGTTCATTTAACTTGTCACTTTATTTTAAAAAGGTATTATGTTCACTTAAGTGACTAAAGGACAAAAAAGGTGTTTTATCCCACATTGCCTAAAAGGGCGTGCATCACATTGGGAAAAGTGATAAAGGTACAACAAGCTCCACATGGGGAGGTATGAAGATTATAATATTTAAAACAAATATTAATCTGGGAGCTAGAAACAGTGATTAGTTATCTCTTCAAGGACGCAAACCCTTGAAGAAGCTTTTGGAGGTTGGACACAAACCTAGCCTTCTTATAGGTTTAATCTGCATTTACCAATCTGACTGTTATTTTTGTTTATAAGATTGGATTATTTAGATTGTTGCATGTTATTGTATTGTTGTTATATAATAAAGTAACGTGTTTGGCAATTATTTATGTTAACTCCTAGTTTATATATGTACTTCTGAATATTGGAGGAATAAAACAAACTTTTTTTGAGTTTTCTTGTATGCAAATCTACTAGTTACAAATTGAGTTCTGGAATTTATATCAAATATTGGCTTTATGTTAAGTTTTAAATCTGCAAATGTATATTGAGGGTTTTTAGTAAAATATCAGGAAAGCGATATTATAGAGGTATCAAAGCCGGTCTTCCTGCCAGCTTGTGAAGTTTTATACAAACATAAGCACAATTTTTGCAGGAATTAAGGTAGTTGTTATTGGTGATTGTTAGTGGATTCCACAGAGTGTTTAGGCACAGTCCAACTATACACTTGGTTAATGTACCTGCACAGCATCTCAAATTTGCATCTGTGCATGGGAGTTAGAGTACAATAGCAAAGAACATTCTCATTAGATGGACAGGTCAAAGGAAGTTAGATAAGAAAATATACAAAGACGTCTACAGTGGCCTATGGAAAGATATCACACCTTTTGACAATTTTGGAAATTAAAGAGGAATTCTTACAGGTGTAAGCACGATGCTCACTATCTGGAGCAAATTTATGGGTTCACGTGTGGGTCTTATTTTTCATCGTGGGTAGTATATTTCAAACAGCGATTTACAACTATCGTCAGATGTGTTTTCTACTTTATACAACCATTCTTATTATTAATTGATCAGACTGAGATTTATCTACATCTTCCACGATGCATACGGAAACACATATGGCTGATGGGTGATGTGGAAATAGTTACAACATCGTTTTTCGCCTAATGAAGTGACTTTAAAAGTCTATTTAACTTGTCACTTTATTTTTAAAAGGTATTATATTCACTTAAGTGACTAAAGGACAAAAAAGGTGTTTTATCCCACATTGCCTAAAAGGGTGTGCATCACATTGGGAAAAGTGATAAAGGTACAATAGGCTCCACATGGGGAGGTATGAAGATTATAATATTCAAAACAAATATTAATCTGGGAGCTGGAAACAATGACTAGTTATATCTTCAAGGATGAAAACCCTTGAAGAAGCTTTTGGAGGTTGGACGCAACCCTAGTGTTCTTACAGGTTTAATCTGCATTTACCAATCTGACTGTTATTTCTGTTTAAGATTGGATTATTTAGATTGTTGCATGTTATTGTATTGTTGTTATATAATACAGTAACATATTTGGCGGTTATTTATGTTAACTCCTGGTTTATATATGTACTTTCGAATATTGGAGGAATAAAACAAACTCTTTTGAGTTTTCTTGTATGCAAATCTACTGGTTACAAATTGATTAAAGTTCTGGAATTTATATCAAATATTGGCTTTCTGTTCGGGTTAAATCTGCACGTGTATATTGAGGGTTTTTAGTAAAATATCCAGAAAGGCATATTACATTGTTGATCAGAAAGCTTCATTTTATATCCATCTTTGTGATTTGAAGAAAGGCATATTTCTATGAAGAAGTTGGTCTCATAGTTCTATGTCGCCTCAAACCAAGGAGGGCTATACGGAGGATCCAATAGTAAATTATGTTTCAAGAGACCATTTCTTCGTACTTGTTTGGTCATTCTCTCTTTCCTTAGAGAATATCAACATGTGACTTTAATGTAGTCTCCTTCTTCAATGCATAAAGCTATGAAATGATAATCTATTTCAATATCATCAACTTTGGCCTGGAATGTTATCTCCTCTATATTATCTTGAGACTACAAAGTCTTCGTATACCATTATTGGGTCAGAATATGGAAATCTGTCATATCTGCTTTTCGTCCAAGTTGGCCAATACACATTCTTGACCAACACCATGGTCCCTCCAACTATGATGATGAAAATTGTATTCACCAAGCACAGAACTATCTCCTGTGTAATGCTAAAAGAAATTTATGCCATCTTTATACTGTTAGCTAACTTTTCTAGCATGAAAATCTTTCCACAAGTTACAGAAACTACAATCGATTTATGCCCAGACATATTTTGACATCCTCAAAACCTCTAGTTTCCAGTGTCATTAAGAGACAATAGATTAAAATCTCTGTCTCTCTCCCTCCATTAATCACCATTTGTTTAAATACCCACAAGACGCTCATCTATTCTCAGATCTCATATCGCACATACATTCAACAACATTCTGAACTTAAAAGGAATGCTCACGATAAGAATATCTTAAATCGACCATGACTGACAACTACAATCACTACAGTTACAAATTGATGAAAACTCCTCTTAGGAATCAACACAATATTCGAGATATGCATATTTGTATCTGTATATCCTCCAATATGTAGTTTGATCAACAATCTTAGCAGAAAAATCAAACCTTAACTGTATTCTTTGCACCTCCAAATACGACCAGCATCAATGACAATAGTATTCAAAGGGCGAAATAATATTCTCTTTCAAATTCATCGAAAATCCATTATCTCTTTGTCTGTTGCAACATATCTGGTCAACAACACATCTATCCCACAGTACATCCTTGTCAGATTTGTATGGAATCAAAGAGGACTAATATTTCTATCCCAACTTCTTTGTTTCTGGCACTGTGATCCTCCTCAATTCAATGTCCCCATACAATCAATATTTGCAATTATATCTATCACAGTTTTTGGTACCAGATTCGATCACATTTCCTTGTATTTAACACACATAGCATCTATAGTTCCGTATCAATCACGTATTAATTCGTTCCTTCCTTAGTCCCTCCTAGGACATGCAATGATCACACAAGAATAATGTATTGACTGTAATCTTAGAAAGTCTGTATACTGACGATATCTTAAATCTGAATAGTATCTCCCAATGCAGACATCCTAGGACCACACTGTATCTCAAGAATCATGACACACGATCTCACACAAGAATGGAATGTATTTTTAATTCCAAGATAGAATGTGTTATGAGAAATCTGATATCTCAAATTTAATCGGATCTTCCTTAACCTGGCTCTGATACCATGTTATATGTGATTAAATTTCTTTCAGATTTCATCTATCTATGTCTTTTCATTTTCAGAATCTAATTTACTAATCTCTGAATTCTGTTCTGTAGGATGTAATCAGAACTTGGTCTTTTAGAAATGTATTTGCAAATAATAATTCAATATTGATAAATACTGAATACTGATTTGATATTCTGAATCTGATATGTATTGTCGCCAAACTCCAAAGGGCAGAGCATTAATTGATTTTGATGCTCTTCTGCCTAATTGAGTATATATAATCAAATTGAAAGTCATGTCCATGAATGAACATGTCTCCACAAAGTGGAGGCATGTCCATTCATGACATGCCTCTTCGTTTATAACTATTTGTTTACCAAATAAACAGGCCCAAAATCTGATTATAGAAATGGATCTTTAAGGGATCTTTAAGGGACCTTTAATGGTTGTCAAAGTTATCGCTTCTCTAAGATATTGTTTCTTTCTTCACTTATCAGCAAAAAGCTTCTATGAGTCTAGAAAGGCTTTTATATGAATGTATTGGTTGAATTTCAATACATTTGTATTACTAATATATAGCCAAGCTGTTTGGAGGGTGTCCATTGTTGAAGTGCATGTAATCACAGTTTCTATATAGATTTGGATAGCAGCCAAGCAGGATCTATAGAAGGATTAGTGGTCTGCTTTGTATTTATTCACAGCATTGAGTTAGCTAGTCATGTGTTAAATGTAATATTCTCCAATCTGTTGTATCATTTGCTTTTGTATGTAACAAGAGGAAGTAGCAAAAACCCTCAATTATACCCCGCATGTAAGCACAGAATGGATGTATGTAATTTAAATTTGAGATTCCTCTTTATTTTTGGGGGCAAGACTGGATGTTTTGTTCACCTTGTTCTCTCTACCGGTACCCCTAGTGAACTGGGTTGTAAAATAATTTTTTAAATTAATAAAATATTGGTCATGGCCCATTACTCATCAAATATACACAGACACACATAATAGATATTATTAGCAGGTTATTGTTTATAGATTAGAACAAAAACATGTAATGTTTAGTATTTTTTTAAAAGTGCCTTAAAATCTGAGAGCTAAACCAAATGGTTGAATAAAAATATTCAAACACAAAATTAAAATGCATAACTCTCCCGCCTGCAAACCTGCCACCAGCAATGCAATTTTGCAGAAGAACAAAATGCCAGCAAAACCACACACTAAACACTCAAATCTCTTCTTCATTTGGATGCAACACATGAAAGAAAACATGTTACACATTTAACAAAAAGTCTAAAATCTTATAGCAGAACCAAAGCAGCAAAACTAAAAACACAGCACACTATATAACAGTGATGGCTGATAGCAAGACCAAAACATGATAGCCCACAATATGTTCGGGAAGCTATTATGTGCTATTTAAATTATGAAAAAACTAATGTAAGATGCATCTTTGAAACTATTCTTATACACATTTAATCACAGGGATTGTAAAGTGAACATATGGCAAAAGAACTGAATTTAAAGAAATTTTTTATGTTTGTCAGATTAAAATTTATTTGGATGAGATCCAGCAATCTCAATGACTTATAGATACAATATAAAAGATTGTGTTGCCTCTAATAGTAAGTTACCTTCACTGACAGTAGGGCTTGCCTACTATTTTGGGCCAGCCATATGTTTTTAATAGACCCTCTTAAATAAAGTAAAATAATTATTTTTATTTTTTTACTCCTGTCGGTCTTTTCTAGTTGAAATTCTTTTGATATATCATGTTTATTTCTAATCTCAGTACATATTTTACTTGGAAAAAAAAATTAATTATCAGAATTTTTTCCAAGCTTTTCCAGTTTGAAACCAAGTTCAATTCCAATTACACTTTTTTCACCTCATGCTAAGGCATTGTGTATGGAATGCTACAATGGAGAATCCAACTCTCGCCAAGAAGACATCTATTTTCTATTCATCATACAGACGTTTTATTAACAGAAAATTTACTTGCAGAATTTGGAATGACACAAGATGCCTATAAATCCAAATACCTACTGCCACAGAAATTATATGTTGTGCTCATGTTGACTAAACATAAATGTCCATGTGCTTTTGACTTTATATGTTCAAATGCAAAAAACAAAAATAATTCACTTGCATACACTTTACCTGAAATGTTGCACCAACAACTGTCGCTGTTGTCTCTCCAACCCCAATTGCACTCAAAAGAGCCTATGAATTTATTTAACTGTTATTAGCAACAAAAATAATGAATCCTGAAATCACTGAGAATCTGTAAAACAAACTCATAAAGTCAAAAAATGGAGATCTCCAATCACAGCCTACTTGTGTAGAAAGCATGCATCGGATGTACGTTGACAGGCCCTGCAAACAAGAAGTTATCCAATGATATAACTAAATTAAAGTATGATAATTTTTTAAAATAAGACAATTGATACAGATAATTAAATCAAAAACATGACATAATTTGAATGTTAGTCTCTACCTGAAGAGAGTCCCATATCTGAAAAGGTATGTAATCAGAAGTTACACTGTTTGGAAAACCCTGCAAGATGCAAGCAAACAAATGAACCCAAAAGAAAGCATTAACTTATTTGCATCATTTAAATACATCTTTTCTAATTCACAAAGGAGTTGTATTTATAATTGGTAAGATGTCGATTGTTTAAAAATTCAATGTGTGTCTTTCATAAATAATTCATTTATCTTAGGATAAGATAGGAGATCCAGTCAACTCTATTGTTCAATATTCTCTTCAGTGGACTAACTTATTTATCATTGTAACAATCACCTTCACCTGAGCAGACTGCATGTACTCTAGCTCAACTCTAGTTCAAGTATATGCTTGACTGGGAGAAAATATTCTACTTATAGCATTTCCTCTCAGTTGGACTTTTCTCACATATTAAAATGAATGGGTATTCTAAGATGACCACAGGCATGAGAGAGAGAGAGAGAGAGAGAGAGAGAGAGAGAGAGAGAGAGAGAGAGATTTCTTTGAATCCTTCAAATCCTAAAAATCGTGTGCATTTGAAAGGATTTTAAATTCCAATGTGGTGTCAGAGCCTGGCTCCAAACCTTCATGGATGAACTTTGACTGCACCAATGGACCTATAGCCATCACAAAATCCAAGTACCCTCTAACATGCTCAAATCAGCCTCTTGGACGTATAGATCCACACATTAAGATTCTGCCTGTTTGTTCTCTAAATAGTAACAATTTTTCTTTCATTTTTCCCATAAACTTTCTCAAAAAGGGATACTGGTGTACCCTATAAATTACTATTAGAGGAGTTCCAATAGCGGACCAACAAAGTATTCAATATTATTTTTTAGATATTCAAAATAATTGTGAAGGCTGCAGAATATAAATTGAGGGATTAATAAAATCTTACGTGAACATGCAAATGCCTATTTTGAGTTTGTCTGTTAACTATACAATTAGTAACTTGAAGATTATGGCATTTTCACCAGTGTTCTCAACCCTAATGTAAAAGTGGTCTCTAACAGGAGACTGAATAACATCTTCAATGAACCTAACAGGGTGAAATGGGAGTTAATTAAAAAGGCTATTGGGCAACAGGGTTTGGCAATACTGGAAAGAAGAGGAATCCGATCTCTGTTGATCAAGAATTTAGACTGAACTGATTCTGCTGGAAGTCCTCAAGGAAAGGGCGGAAAGAACAGAAGGAGAAAGTCAAGATGCTTCTAGCAGAAAGTGTTTCAAAGAAGGGGATATAACATTAAGGGATGATTTCCAGACAGGTCTATCAACGGGAGGTGCTGACAGATTTTTACCATGATTTGGCAAAATTTGTCCACCATTTGTGCATTATTCACAATAATGAACAAATGGAAATTTCTAGTGTTTCCTCCTTGACTGGTTTGTCTGACAGAGGCTGCTATAAGGACAAGAATTTGGAGCCAGGATTCCTGGTGATAAGTATCTAGTGGTTCTGGACACCTAAAGGGTGCCAGATTATTTGCCTTGTCTGACAAGAGTCCTATTTTCCCTACCATATATTTTGAAGGGGTGCTCCACCTGGATATATTTTGCTTTGCTTTGCTTTCCGTGGCAATTTGTTAAGACAGGATTGCAGTTCTGACACGTTTTTACTTGGCCATTTTCATTATGGGACAGGTTTTTTTCGTTCAAGGATTATTATTTATATTGCGTAGTTGCTTATTTTATTTGTTGCATAAAGCATCTGCCTGATTTGGCAGCTCTTCCTATGATAGGTTTTGTTTTCAGGTTATGGGACTCAGTAGTAACGATGTCGAATGTTGTAACCTTTCACCGGAGAGGAACCAAGGCGTGGCAATAAAAGTAACCTTCCACGCAATTAGACGTCCGTGGTTGGGACAGCTCCACTACACATGAAAAGATCGCAGGACATCTTCCATTTCACTAGCTGTTGCTCTAACATATCCACAACCTCTTAAGCATTGCATTGCATATCCACATCCAAAGTATCTCATATTGCCGATAATAATTTTGCAAAACCTGCGACTGCGAAGGAACTGTCTTCAACTATATCGAGGGTGAATAAAAAAGTTCGCAGAATCAGCAAGTCGACCATAGCTACCTGGCCATGGCAAAATAAAGAGACCCACGGAAGGAAAAGAGAAAAGTCCATAGAGAAAGACAACCGCGGCAAGAAGCGCTAACCCGCAGAGATATCAAATGCGACCCATGGAAAACCCAATCATATCCAGCGGAAAGTAGTGTAATCTACGAAAAAGTGTGGCCCGCAGAAAACAAAATCAATCCACGGGAAACAAGACAATGCGGAAGGAAACATAGTCTGCGGAAAGATCCTTGCGGGCCCATTCGCGGAAAGCTTCAGTGTGCAGAGAGAACAGCGCGGAAAAGACAGAGTCCACGGTTGAAAAAACCTCCGCAGGAAAATGGAACAAAGCTCCGCGAGAAGAGAAAAATACACCGCAGAAGGACACGCGGGGGACCTCCCGCGGACAGCTGCCCGCGAGACATCCCATCGTTTGTTTTTTTCTTTTTTTCTTTTTTCTTTTTTTAACAATTAAGAAATTGCAGCACCTTAATTTTGCCTCGAGGCGTTGTCGTTCTGCAATGACAACGACAAGGGAATCATCTGATCATTCTGTGACAATGACGGCGATAGCATCTTCCTGGCACGGTAGGATCCATTGACTGCGTGAGGTATATCTTGCCCATCCAACGTCCCCAACTTTATCACTCGATTTTCGCTGACCTCCCAGATCTGATATGGTCCAACCCATCTTGCCTTAAACCTTTCCTGTTTGATTTCATTCCGACTGTCATACTTGAGTACCAATTGCCCCGGCTAAAACCTGTTGAGTTTGTCATGCCATGCCTTATGTTTGTTCTGTGTCACCTCCGTTACCCATTGTGCCTGCAGTCATCGCACATCTAGCTTATTTCCTTGCTGTCGACACCCTTCAAGTATTTTTATGGTGCGATGCCTTCCGGTGCAGTCCGTTCACCATGTACCGGGCGGTGGAATTTTTCTTTTTTCTGGGTTTGTATTGTATGTCCTTCCCTTCTTCAGTC
The DNA here is from genome assembly GCA_028749045.1 of Cupressus sempervirens. Taxonomy (NCBI): domain Eukaryota; kingdom Viridiplantae; phylum Streptophyta; class Pinopsida; order Cupressales; family Cupressaceae; genus Cupressus; species Cupressus sempervirens. The sequence goes on along the minus strand of CM053787.1, from coordinate 564,282,176 downwards.
GTAACCTCCTTTGCGTCATCTGCTTCTTTGTATTCCTTCGGATACTCATTTTCCTCTTTTTTCTCACCTTCATCGACCCTTATCATATTACAATTCGGAAAGAGTTCGTAGTCTTCTATTTGCCAGTGGTAAAGGCCATTCACCGAGTCTAGGTCATCGTCATTCGATCCTCCTCCTAGTGTCAATACTCCTCCATCCGGTTCCATTCTCCTCTTTCCTTTGTCGTCACTTTTGCCTTCACCTTCTGAATCCGACGATGCTACCTCCTCACCTACCATTTGTGTGTGCAGGTCAATTATGAATCTTTTGCCTCCGCGCTCCATTGATAGGGTATTACGTTTCCAATCATGTTTTACTTTTTCTTGCACCAACCAATTACGTCCCAGAATAGCATCATATCCTTTTCTTTTCAATGGAATGACCACGAAATTCAATAAAAATGGCTGCGTTCCAATAGTTACCGGTTGCGCCCTTAAGGTTCCCAACGGTTTGATCCCGTGTTGATCTGCCGTGAGCAACTAGAATGCAGGTGGCCATAACGTCAGCTTTCCCAACTTCTTCCAGGTATCCTCCGGTAGCACATTCACGTCGGACCCTCCGTCGACAATTGTATCTGTCAGAACATTTCCCAAAATCCCCATCTCGACGACCGTCGGATGTCGTTCGGATGTAAGGGCTAGCAACATTGGGTCTTCTCCACCGGCGGCAATTTCCTTCTCCTTCCCTCGACTTGGTTCTCCCGGTAACTAAGGAACTGGCGTAATATTTGTGAGAGCAGATCGAAGCTGGGGCATTGTAAGAAGCAAATCATTTATCTTGACCCGTACCTCTGTTTGTAAAATCTATTGTACGATGTTTTGTTCTGCGGCGTTACTTGCCGAGGTGCCAGTGGTGTCTTTCAACTGCGAGGTCTCCGCCTACGATGCCTTTTCAATCTCTGCCCGTGCTTCCCCAAATTTCCTCTTTTCTTCTGCCGGGTTCGGGTACTCTTTTGCTTGCCTCCGTGTAATCGCCAGAAACTCTTCTTCATCTGTCCGGACGGTGATCAAATTCACTCCAGACTTCGAACACTTGGCATCTTCATGATCGCCGGGTCCGCACCATCTGCATAATAATTTTGGTGTGTTCGCCGTTGTACAGTTCCAAGCAAAATGACCCCACAAATTACATGCTCGGCATTATACAATCGGCCGTCCACTTGCATCATACGGGATTCGACTTCGGCTGCCATTATTATTGTTATTGTTCGCATTGTTGTTGTTTTGCCCTCTGCTATTATTCCTGTACCCACCCGGAGTGGCACCATCAATGTTTGCATTTTTCTTCCCTCCTGACGTGGAAGCTGCCTGTGTAAGAAGTACTTGTGGAGATCCTCTTGTCTTCATGTTAAAGTGGCACTCCTTTGTCGAATGGCCCATGATCTGACAAATGTCATAGAATTGATTCTTTGGACAGGATCCTTTAGTGTGACCGTCGGCCTTACACTCTGTGCACCACAACTCACTACCCTTTGTCTCCTTCTGCGTATTTTTAAACTCCATCATGCGGATCATGTCCTTCTGTAGGGCACAGACCTTCTTGCTACTGCCTTCATTGTCACTGCTATCTTCTCCGGAAAGCTTGTCATCATCGGAATTAGACGAGCTAGTCTTCTTCTTCTTCTTTGTCTTCTGCTCACTTTCAAGGTTCAATGCTTTGTTATAAGCTTCCGTGTATGACGATGACAGCACAATTTTCATTTTCTTCCACAATTTCGAGCGTAGGCCTTCCACAAACCATCTTTTCTGAAGTCCGTCCGCTGGCTTATTTTCCATTTTATTTATCAAATCTTTTAATTTCCTAGCGTAGACGCGAACAGTTTCATTCTTTCCCTACTTGGTATTGAAGATCTCGCCAACAATTTCATTATCATCATGCAACAGTTGAAATTCGGCCAGAAACTCCTTTTTAATGTTATTCCAACTGTCCAGCTTCTGCGGATCTGTACTAGTAAACCAGTCAATTGCCACACCTCGTAGGGTTGCCGGAAATTGCCTCATCCAGTCGTCTTCATCAATTATCCCATTTGCCCTCCAAATCGTTTCACATGTTTTGCAATGTCGAATGGGATCGGCCGTACCATCGCCATCGAACTTCGGCAGTTTCTCTTTTGGTCCCACCATCACGATTGATTTCTATAAACAGGCGTTGCTCAGTCCTGCAACACTGGCGCTCTTCACTCCCACACCGGCAGTCTGCACTCCCACACCGGCAGACTAGTCTCCACATCGACGGACTGCACTCCCACACCAATGGACTGATCTCCCACACCGGTGGATTGCACTCCCACACCGGCGGTCTACACTCCCACACCGGCGGACTGGTCTCCCACACCGGCAGACTCAACAGCTGCGAACCTTAGTGAAGAAGGGTGTTCTAAAGTTGTCCCCTGTGGAAGTATATCCCGGACGAAGAGTTCACCCCACGCTCTTGCTCCATCGGCACTCCGAGCCATGCGAGTCGATGCTCTTCCATCTGGATTCTCTTCCCTCGGCGAACACAAATTCAAAAACTCTTCCCGTGCTTCTTCCACCCGCTGCTGAGTTTCCTCCAACAAGTCTTCCGTGCTTCAGTTTCCGTCGGCAATCTTCTGGAATCTCCTCCGGCGTTCAGCTTGCTGTGCCAGAATTAAATTCTCTTGCGCAGTACGGATTCCATCTTTTCCCTTGACCTTATTTCGATCCTTGTTAGGCTGATTTGGCATTAATCTTCATTCCTCCCACCTTCCAGGTTCACAGGGCAACGACGCCAAATGTTTACCGCATAGGTTAAATAAGAAATGCACACAGACAATTAACACGAACAGCAGAACTCTTTAGATTATTCGCATATGGCAAAACATTACATTATGCTTCATAAGATAAGATGAATGATGATTTACAATGATCCCAGATGGGATATAAATACTATCCGCCGAACCTTCCCGAAGGAGTCCATTGGCCACAAACATTATGTCCGCTACAAACTATTTACCCGTCGGCTACAAAATCTTTACCGACGACATCAGCTACAGAATACAAAAACACCGACAACAATCAAGTCGGCTGACACCCCAAACCTAGAAACTCATCGGAGTGTCCCCCTATCCCGACGTACCCCAATACTGGTGTTACATTGAAAAAATCTAAACATCAAAAACAAAAAACTATACAATAATATTAAACATAAAATAAATCATAAACACTAGAAAATCCTAAAACAATAATAATGCCTAACTATTGTTGGCCCGCATCAAAATCCTTAAAGCATCCAACAAGCACATCAAGATTATCATTAGCAAGTTGGAAGGCTCTGTAGAGGAAAAGGCTACGGATGGGCCAAGCAAAAGAAACAAATCTAGCACTAGAAAGTTGGCATCCTCTGCTACTACGGAGATCAAGCAAATAAAGAAGGCTGCTAAGAGGATGGATCAACTAGAGCTGGAGGCAACGGAGCTTCTCAAGAATATCGGTTAAGGTTGTTTTGTTCTATGTTATCTTGTTTGTGCTTCCTGGCTTTTGATTTTTTCGGTCTTAATTTTTGTTGTTGTCCTTATCTGGCTGGCTTTTTGTCTTTTGGTCAGCCTTGTTCTATCTTGTTATGTTGTATCTATTGGGTTATAATGCTATAAATATGTAGTGTTATTTTGTACAAGGTTTTAGGGCCCCTTCAAAACTTGTTTTACTTAATCAATAATTATTGTTGACCTGCATAAAGCCTCATCATCCCATTCAGAAAACCTAATGTGAAAAAAGAACTAATCGTATAACACGAAGGAAAGGAATAGAGTGTTAAGTCCAGTGGTCTCGTCTCTCTCATTGTGGGAGCATGTCTTGTTGAAGCGATTTCGCCTGACTCGACGTTGGCAACCTACCTTTCTTCTTTGGTTGATCCAGATTGATAAGAAAGGAATTGCTTTTGGAAGAATGGTAGGGATTTATCAACAAAAGTGGAAGGTTGCCCCTATATGTACTTGAGATCCATCCCTAAAGGCTCGGATTGGACAACAGATATTTGACTTTTTCAATTGGATTCGGAATGATTCTCAACTTGTCTTGCCTCCCTCAAAGGATCAACTCCCATGAGTTTTTATAGTGAAGTCGAGCAACATTGTACAGAAAAATAATCAAAAGCCCTTAACAATAGTACTTCAAACACCTAAAAATTGTTTGAAAATTTTTGCCTCGATGAAAAAGCTCATCCTCATTTGCACAAGTCAAATTTTAACGATTTTTATGGAAACTTTTTAAGTTTGTCCAAATTCGAATTTCATGTGTGGAATTCGCCAAACTCTGTGACACAGCTTGTAGCAACATGTGACTCTTTATCCTTACAGAACATTGTGCCGTTGAAATGAAAGGAAGAATCAGCATTACTGTATCCTATTATTCCCTTAGTTGTATCAACCTCATAATATAACTCCATAAGTGCATTCAAAGTTGTTTCAATGATTTCATTGCATTCATTTTCAGTATGTATAGATGCATGTACATCTACAGAAGCGTCCTGGAGGTCAATCAAATCTTTATCATGAGGCAAGCTATTCTCTTCAACATCTAAATGGATAGTCTCCTTTTCCACCTGCTCTTCTCTATTTGAGAGAAGCTTCAATTTTCTCTCACATTATTTGAGCACATTATTGACCAAGCCACATGTAGTAGTAGAAGGAATCCATACTTGTTTGCAAATAGACAATGTCATAAATAAGATAGAACATCACTTTCATTTATACATGTGACCATAATGGTCTTCATAATTGTGGTAATCTCCTTACCATGTTTTGTTGCTGATTGTGACCAAGAAACGATGAAACATATTGTAGATCAGGTCATGCAATCCCAATTCTATCAAAAGGTTAATCTATGTTTTTGCAAAAAAATATTCAAGATAGCAACCCATTGTGAATAACTAATATTGTTGATGTTATCGAGATTTTGAAAACTATTCACAATTAGATACAATAACTCCTTCATTGTATCCTCATCGTAAGGAACTTGAGTTGTCAAAATTCTCATGATCTCACTTGAGCGTGAATTAAGCATCAATCTAATCCCATAAGCCAAACGCTAATCAAATTGTGTTTCCTTAAGGAAGTCACAACAGGGACGAGCTAGTTGTATCAAATTTGAAGTTGATTGTTCCACTATGCTCAAGCATTCATCTAATTCATTCATAGTGATGAAAACCACATCTGTTGGTTGATGAGTATTGAGCTTTCTACTTGCCTCTTGTAGAACTTTGACCAACCAATGTCTCTCCTTTGCCCCATGTGTAGGTCTAAAAAATATTCCCCAACAGGCTGGCAGGAACTTTAGCTCTGATACCACTGTCAGAATTAGACAATGGATAGACAACTAGGCATGACACCTCAACTCAAAGACGTGATGTCTTTACTGAGTATGAATGAATGAAAGATTTTTAATGACATCCAAGAGACCAGCAATCTAAGCGACCAACATAAGACCCCTTAATCAGCCTATTGAGATTTCTCCAAGCTGTCCCTTTTGTTGTGGATTTGCATAAGTAAGATGGCTCCCTTGAGGAGTCTTGGCCCTTCGAAAAGCTCTTTTATATTGTTTACCTTTAAAGTTTCTTTGTACTGGTTGCGAATTTCCTTGTATGCAATGTAATCCTTCACATAGTACCACTCTATTTCCACCACTCCCTCGTTGCAAAACCTACAAGTTCTATCCTCCCACTCTTCCTTAGGACCTTCCATCTGCTAGTTTTACATCTCAAACGGTGTGATCCAGATCTCAGTTGGGTGATTAAGATTTTTGCCTTTCCTTTGATCTCGGCTCCTAAATACTCTTTGTCACAGTGTAACACGAGGACACGCCCCCCTCCCCCCCCCCCAAAAAAAGAAAACTAGGCCATCTCAAAGACAGGGATGTCCCCGAGATGGGGGGATGGTGTCTTGGCATTTCGGACAGCACCACTTAGAGCGCCACCACTGCCGAAGACGGTGAGACGTCTTCGAGTGTGGGGGTGCGAGGGGATGCCAAGGAGTCTCCTTCATTGTGGGGGGACACCTGGACGTCTCCTGTGGCAAGCAAAAGAGGCACTTTAAAAATTAAAAAGTTTAACTCATTTTTAAAATGTTTTAATGCTTCTATTTTTATGCTATTGGATTGTGGGGCATATTCATTCCTCCTCCTTTGTTCAAAACCCTTCTATTCTTCATTTTAATTCACATTTGCATTTTTCATTGTTTGCGACAGCAAGAAGAAGAAGAGTGAAGAGCTGAGATAAAGGTTTGTGCAAGAGTGAAGAAAGTGTTTGCAAGTGAAAAAGCCTAGGAGCAAGAAGAAGAAGAGGAGAGTAGTTCTGGGTCTACCAAATCTTGTTGAAAGAGTTTTTCAAGCAAAAGGTAAGGTTTGTATCTTATTTTTATGATTTTCAAATGCATGTTTATGAATGTTAAATGTTAAATTTTCATTTGTTTAAACAACTTCTATTATCTTTCAACTCTTTCAATTGTCTATTTTCGTTTGTTTAAACGACTTCTATTATCTTTCAGTTGTATTACCAAAAAAAAAAAATTTAAAGAGTATAAAACAAAAAATTGACTTCCAATGGTTCCATAGGATTTGGGCTATTCTGAGTTGATTTCGGTATGTAAGAAATAACAAAAAATGTTTCTAAAAATATTAATTAACAATAAGCCTTGCCTATTCCGATTTTTTGTTCTTTGGTTGTAACTTGTTTCATTTTCTTATAGTTATGATTATCATTTATAAATTTAAATAATAGATTAAGATTCTTGATGTTTTAGTTTTAAAGTTTTTTTATTTAGCTTTATTAAAAAAAAAAATCATTTTGTGAAATGCAGTGTCAAAATGAGCTCCCACATTGATACTCATAGTGATGATGAGATGGAACTTCATTCAGATAGTGTTAGTGAATCAGAATATGAACCTGAGCCTGAGGTTGGGGCTGAGGATAATGATGACACTGTTGAGAGAGATGAGCATGAGAGTGACATTGGGGTTGGGCCAAATCTGCAAGGGGCCCAAACTAGTTCCACTTCCATGGGTACTAATTTTGTACTATCTGGTACTCCATCTATTGATTGCCCTTTCCCATCTTTGGCAGAGTGGGCTAGGGGTAAGTTTGATCCAAAATCTCCTTTAAAACAATTTTCCACTAGAATAACAAGTGGATTAGGCATAGGTGGCACAAGAAAGTGGAGATGCAATATTTGTGGTGAAGTATGGTATGGTGAAGTATGGTATGGTAGCATCACTTGAGTGAATGCACATTTCCTCTTTTGGACGGGTAAAGGTGTCTTACCATGTACGTTTCTGATCGAATCCAAAAACTTGAAGTTTAGAATTGAATTCAATAAGCTTTGAGGAGTTCCAGAGGACTTGGGCCTTCCAGTGCCTACTACCTTGGCTGGTAGGCAACAAATTCAGACTATACAGGAGGTGCATGAGCAACAAATACAGGGGTAACAACACTGACGCATGTCTTCTTCTAGACGGCAACATAGAGCTTCATCTACTACATTGCTAGGGGCAGCCTCCGCACCTTCCTCTACTTATAGCTCTATAGGTGTAACAACAGCCAAGACAAGCAAGGGGAAATGCAAGGCACAATCTAGTGACAACAATCCTATAGTAGAATTGTTTACAACCCAAACAAGAGAGAAGTTAGATGCATGCATTGGGAGAATGTTATTTGCCAATGGTGTTCCACTTCACATTGCTCGGTCTCCTTATTTTAAGGAGGCAATTCAAAAAGTAGCGAAGGCGGGATTACCATCATATGTGCCACCAAGTGAGCACAAATTGAGGACTAAAATCTTGGATGATGAGTATGCCAACATTAGTGAGTCCATGGAGACCATGAGGGCTGTTTGGGAGGAATCAAGGTGCAGCATTATCATGGATGGGTGGACAAACATTAGACACTGTCCACTCATTAATGTCATAGTCACATTTATAGAGGGCCCATTCTTTCTTACGGCGGTTGATTGTTCAGAGCATCAAAAAGATGCTAATTTTCAGTTTCAGATTCTTCGGAAAGCCATTGAGGAGATTGGGCCACAAAATGTGGTCCAAGTAGTGACAAATGTAGCTCATGTGTGCAGAGCTGCAGGGAGGCTTATTGAGGCCACATATTGGCATATTTGGTGGACTCCTTGTTGTGTGCATGCTATGAACAATGCTCTAAAGGACATGAGGGAGATTAGCTAGATAAAGGGAGTGGTGAGTGATGGTAGAGATGTGCAGATGTATATCTGCAACCACCACACCTCACATGCACTATTTAGGAGCTTCGCCAAGGAGTTCCTGAAGCCAATTGAGACACAATATGCATCCTATTTCATTCTCTTGGAGAGAATACTTGAGTTGCAGAAGCCACTGCAACTAATGGTTATGATGCATGAATGGAATAGGTGGGATGGTTCCAGGTCAGAGCAATGGATGAGGGTGAAGGATATAGTTAAGAGTGATGTATTTTGGAGAGATGCAAAATACATTGTTTCTATTATTAGGCCAGTCTTCGACATGATTAAGTATGGAGATGGGGATACACCTACACTTGGAGAGGTGTATGAGTGCACTGATTCTATGCTTGGGCAGATGAGGGCAATTGTACAAGAGAAGGACCCCACATTAGCCTTCTACAATGATCACATTTGGCCTATTATTCAGCATAGATGGGACAAACTTAACACACCTTTACACATGGTTGCATATGCATTGAATTCGAGGTGGTACATGACTAGGCCTGGTAGAGTTACACCACTTCACGATTGTTTATGATACGGGTAAATTAAAACAATGCATACAAACAATGGAACAGAATAGCAGAATTATATTCGCATTATCGCATATGCCAGACATACATTATGCTTGATAAGATTAATGATAGTAGATGATGCTTTACAATGATCCCAGACGGGATATAAATACTATCCGCCGAACCTTCCTAGAGGAGTCCGTCGGCCACAAACATTATATCCGCTACAAACTATTTACCTGTCGGCTACAAAATACAAAACACCGACGACAATCATTCTGTCGGCTACAAAAACACTGCCGAGACCATCTAGTCGGCTGACACCATCCCGCCAAAAAGAAAAGTTGTCTCCTGACGACTAACAAAATATTTGAGACAAATTAACAAACAAAATACATTAACGGACTAATTACAACAAGATAAATCTACTTCTGACACATCACTGTCACTTCGTCCCGTGCCTGTAGCCTCTACTAACACAACACTCTGCCTCCTCAATGAAGCTGACCTTGATAGCCACCTGTGCTGCTTTCTCTGTTTTCAATTCCTCGGTACCTTGAGCCAAGTGTCGCTACACTGCCTCCAATTGGATGATTAGCTCCTCCCGAGCTCTCTATGCATCCACCAAGACAGCCTCCTGGCCAACACCTACTCCCAATGCCTTTGGTACACAGAAAGTCCATGCCTGCAGCAACTTCAACTCTTCTCAACTGGTCAGACTCCCACGACTGATATCCTCAACGACTGGGGGTCCAGGGGGCAACGCCCTCGGCGGGGTCGAGGGGCAACGCCCCCACGGGGTCCTGGGGTAGCGCCCGAGGTGCGCTCCCTGTCGCAGTATAGGGCGGACTCATCGCCGCCAAGACCAAATTAGCACTTCGCAACCCACACAGAAATGCATGGAGCACACCATCTTTGTCATTTTCTGCCGATTCTACACTCTTTTTGGCAACCACTGATGCTTCCCCTTCCCTTTGGCATTACCTGTCACTCATTCTGAACAACTTGAATCTATCATTTTTTTTTTCATTTTTTTTTAGAAAACCCCGCACACCCATCTTCTACACAGACTCAACAATCTCTCCTCTGCAAATGAGAAACAAAACTCCAACAATCTTTCGCTGAAACCACTCCTCCGCCAATGAGAAGCTCAACAATTCTTCCGGCAATGAAAATAGACAGATAGATCATGTTGCGGAAGACCTCCCACGTAACAGTCCGCGGGAGCTACCCACGAGACAATTCGCAGACATCTGTAGCGGGATAGTCTGCGGGGACCACCCGCAGGAGCCACCCGCGGGACAGTCCGCGAGATAGTCCACGGACCTCTGCCACAGGACAGTCTGCGGACAGCTACCCGCGGGACATGTCCACGGGAGCCACCTGCGGGACAGTCCACGAACAACTGCATCTGCCCGCGGGACTTTTACTAGTCTTTTTTTTATTTTATTTTATTTTTTTCATTTTTTTTTAATTTTTTTTTGTGACAAAAATAAAATAAAATAAAAAGACAGCACCTCAATTTTGCCTTCAGGCGTTGCCATTTTGCAACGACGACGAAGTTAGCTAGCCATTCTGTGACAGCGACGTAGTCTTCCTGGCACCATATATTTGCAATTTAAATCCATTGACTACTAGAGGCACCTCTTGCTCGTCCAATGTCTCCAATTTTATCACCCGATTGTCGTTGACCTCCCGGGTTTGATATGGTCCAACCCATCTTGCCTTAAATTTTTCTTGTTTGATTTCATCCTGACCGTCATACTTGAGTACCAACTGCCCCAGCTGAAACCTACTGAGTTTGTCATGCCACGCCTTATGTCTGTTCCGTGTTACCTCCATCGCCCACTGTGCCTGCAGTCGTCGCACATCTAACTTATTTCCTTGCTGTCGGTACCCTTCAAGTAATTTTATGGTGCGATGCGTTCTTTTCCTCCTGTGCGGTCCGTCCACCGTGTACCGAATGGTGAGATCTTTCTTTTTTCTGGGTCTGTATTGTATGTCCTTCCCTTCTTCAGCCGTAACCTCCTTTGCGTCATCTGCTTCTCTGTATTCCTCCGGACACTCATTTTCCTCCTTTTTCTCACCTTCTTCGACCCTTAGTATATTACAACTCGGAAAGAGTTCGTAGTCTTCTATTTGCCAATGGTAAAGGCCATTCACCGAGTCTAGGTCGTCATCATTTGATCCTCCGTCTAGTCCCAATATTCTTTCTTCGTCCGATTCTATTCTCCTCTTTCCTTCGTCGTCATTTCTTTCGTCGTCACTGTCGCCTTCACCTTCTGAGTCTGACGATGCTGCCTCCTCACCTACCATTTGTGTGTGCAGGTCAATTATGAATCTTTTGCCTCCGTGCTCCATTGATAGGGTTTTTCGTTTCCAATCATGTTTTACTTTTGCTTGCACCAACCAAGTATGTCCGAGAATAGCATCATATCCTTTTCTTTTCAATAGAATGACCACAAAATCCAATAAAAATGGTTGCGTTCTAATAATTACCGGTTGCGCTTTCAAGATTCCCAACGGTTTAATCCCGTGCTGGTTTGCCGTGAGCAACTGGAATGTAGGTGGCCACAGCGTCAGCTTTCCCAACCTCTTCCAAGTATCCTCCGGCAACACATTCAGGCCGAACCCTCCGCCGACAATTGTGTCTGTCAAAACATTTCCCAAAATCGCCATCTCAATGACCGCCGGATGCCGTCCGGAGGTGAGTGCCAACAGCATTGGGTCTGTTGTCATCACTTCCCTATTGTCCCTTCCCATGTCCTCCGTTGCTTTCGAAAACGGTGTATGATTCAGAATGGCCGTCCGTAACTGGGGCATTGTGAGGAGGTCACTTATCTTGACCGGTATCTCCGTTTGTAAGATCTGTCGTACAATGTTCTATTCTGCGAAGTTCCTTGCCAAAGTGTCGGTGATGTCCTTCAACTGAGATGTCCCCGCTGACGATGCCTTTGCAATTTCCGCCTGCGCTTCCCCCACTTTTCTCTTTTCGTCCGCTTGCCTCCGTGTAATTGCCAGAACCTCCTCTACATCCGTGCCAACAGTGATCAAGTTTACTCCAGACTTTGGGCACTTGGCATCTTCATGGTCACCGGGTCCGAACCATCTGCATAATAATTTCGGTGTGTTTGCCGCTGTACAATCCCGCGCAAAATGACCCCACAAATTACATGCTCGGCATTTAACAATCGTCCGTCCGTTTGCATCATACTGAGTTCGACTTCGGCTCCCATTATTATTGTTATTATTTGTATTGTTGTTATTTTTCCCTTTGTTATTATTACTGTACCCTCCGGATGTGGCACCTGCGCTATTCGTATTCCCGCTACTGCCCGACAGGGAAGCCTCCTGTGTAAGAAGCACCTGCTGAGATCCTCTTGTCTTCATGTTAAAGGGGCACTCCTTTGTCGAATGGCTCATGATTTGACAAATGTCGCAGAATTGGTTCTTTGGACACGATCCCTTAGTATGACCGTCGGTCTTACACTCCGTGCACCACAGTCACTGCTCTTTGTCTCCTTCTGCATGTTTTTAAACTCCTCCATCATGCGGATCATGTCCTTCTGTAAGGCGCAGACCTTCTTGCTACTGCCTTCATCGTCGCTGCTATCTTCTCCGGTAGGCTCGTCGTCATCAAAATCAGATGAGCCAGTGTTCTTCTTCTTCTTTATTTTCTGCTCACTTTTGAGGTCCAATGCTCTGTTATAAGCTTCCATGTATGACGACGGTGGCACAATTTTCATTTTCCTCCGCAACTTCGAGCGTAGGCCTTCTACGAACCATCTTTTCTGAAGTCCGTCTACCGGCTTACTTTCCATTTTGTTTATCAAGTCTTTTAATTTTCTAGCGTAACCACGAACGGTTTCATTCTTCCCCTACTTAGTATTGAAGATCTCTGCTACAATTTCATTATCATCCCGCAACAGTTTAAATTCTGCCAAAAACTCCTTTTTAATGTTATCCCAATTGTTTAGCTTTTGTGGATCTGTATCAGTGAACCAATCAATTGCTACACCTCGTAGGGTGGCCGAAAATTGCCTCATCCAGTCGTCTTCATCAGTCATCCCATTTGCCTTCCAGATCGTTTCACATGTTTTGCAATGTCGAATGGGATCGGCCGTACCATCGCCATTGAACTTCGGCAGTTTCTCTTTTGGTCCCGCCATCACAATTGGTTTCTGTAAACAGGCGTTGCTCGGTCCTGCAACACTAGCGCTCTTCACTCCCACACCTGCGGTCTGCACTCCCACACTGACAGTCTGTACTCCTACACCGGCGGACTGGTCTCCCACACTTGCAGTCTGCACTCCCACACCGGAGGTCTACACTCCCACACCGGCGGTCTGCACTCCCACACCGGCGGACTACTCTCCCACACCAGAGGTCTGCACTCCCACACCGGTGGACTGCTCTCCCACATCGGCGGACTGCACTCCCACACCGGCGGATTGCTCTCCCACACCGGAGGTGTCGACAGCTGTGAACCTTGGTGAAGAAGAAGAATCTTTTGAAGTTGTTTCCCACGGAAGTCTATCCCAGACGAAGAGGTCACTCCACGCTTGTGCTCCCTCGGCACTGCGAGCCGTGCGAGTTGATGCTCTTCCATCTGAATTTTCTTCCCTCGGCGAACACAAATTCCAGAACTCCTCCCATGCTTCTTCCACCAATTCCACCCGCTGCCGAGTCTCCAACAATTCTTCGGCGCTCCAGTTTCCATCGGCAATCTTCTGAAATCTCCATCGGCGTTCGGCTTGCTGTGCCAGAATTAAATTCTCTTGTGCAGTACGGATTCCATCTTTTCCCTTGACCTTATTCCAATCCTTGTTAAGCTGATTTGGCATTAATCTTCATTCCTCCCACCTTCCAGGTTCACAAGGCAACGGCGCCAGATGTTTACAGTACGGGTAAATTAAAACAATGCATACAGACAATGGAATAGAATAGCAGAATTATATTCGCATATGCCAAACATACATTATGCTTGATAAGATTAATGATAGTAGATGATGCTTTACAATGATCCCAGATGGGATATAAATACTATCCGCCAAACCTTCTTGGAGGGAGTCCGTCGACCACAAACATTATGTCCGCTACAAACTATTTACCCGTCAGCTACAAAATACAAAACACCAAAGACAGTCATTCCGTTGGCTACAGAAACACCGCTAGGACCATCCAGTCGGCTGACAACGATGATGAGGTGATTTATATTATATAACACTTTAAGACTTTGTCTTAAAATTAAGACTTAGATTATTATCATTTTATAAATTAAAATCATTTACATTACTAGCATCTTGATTCTTCTATTTGCTAATAATTTGTACTTTTTAAATTTTTTCAGGTGAAGGAAAGATTCTTCAAGTGCATAGATAGATGTATGACCTTAAGACAGCAGCTAAGGTTCACATTGAGTGGACCAAATTTGCTAATCTTAGGGGTTACAATCAAGCGGCAAAGGCCAATATCAAGACTATGGCACAAGAGGATCCCATTTTGTGGTGGTCAACTTATGTAGCGAAATCTACAACCACCATACTAGCTATTCGTTTGCTGTCTCAGGTACTTAGTTCCTCAACTTTTAACTTTTCATTGTTCATTGTTCAATGTTCAATGATCATTGTTCAACTTCTAATTCCCAAGTCTTACATTGGCCAATTATTTTTCATCTCAGGTTTCTAGTTCCTCAGCTTCTGAGAGGAATTGATCTACATATAGCTTCATCCACTCTCGTAAGAGGAATAGACTTACCTCTCAGAGAGCAGAGAAGCTAGTGGTTATACACAGTGTGTTGCATATCGATGACTGCAAGACAAATGTGTACAAGGAAAGCCCAGCATCATGATGGGATGTAGAGCCTAAGGAGCCATCGCAAATTGATGAGGAGGAGCATGCTTTAGATCCAAACACAGGGCTAGTTAGTGTTCCGTTTTCGGCTCTTGATCTTGGAGAGACTGATAGTTTCAGTGGTGATGAGTTTCAACTTCCAACCTCCAGGGGATGATCATTGATCATTGATTTGGCATTTTGATTTGGACTCTTGGAGACTTATAGTTTTTGTTTGCATTATATACTTATTTTGATATGATGACTCATGGCACATGATACTTATTGTAATCATCTTTATGTTATGATTCATATGATCATTGATTACTATTAGATAGTAGAATCTAGATACTCATACTATTGATCTGAAGACTGGTATATAGACTAATATTTATTATTTTCTGATGTTCAATGTTCAATGTTCATTGTTTGTTTGTCATTTGGTCATGAATCATGATGTTCTAGTTGAAAACTTCAATGCAATGTTCAATGTTTAAGTTTTTTACATCTTTGTATCTTATATTGTATAATTGTAGTACATCTTTTCATAACTAGCATTTTAAGCACCATATGTATAGTATATACACCCCTGCTCCCTCCGCCACCCCCTCGTCCCCCCTCGCCATCCCCCCACCATCCCCTCGCCATCCCCAAATCAAGGCCCCTCTGTGCCCCCATCTCAGAAACTTGTCCCCCCATCCTCATGTCTCCCAAGGCAGTGTAACTATGCTTGCATATGGGATTAAATTCTTTGACATAATAAGCTTTTTTTCTACCTAACTGATTTGCCCACATGGCAGATCTAATTTTTTCAAACCACCCAATTTTTTATTTCTAAGTTGTTTTCTGAGCACTCTTGGTAGTCAATGTTCCATTTGTTGAACCATTTGTCATTTTGTTTCTTCCATGTCCTCTTCCGATGGACAAGCTCTCCGTCAACCACCTTACTAGGCCAATGATGTGCATCCATTTTACCCACTTTTTTTAAATAGCTCAACAATCTAACAATTGTCAAGGCCTCCACCGGGAACATGCCTGCCTCCGCCAAAGTAATCTCGTAAGGGACTATTGATTTGATTTTGAGATTAGTTGTAATGAAGTGCTTTTGAATTCTTTCAATTCGCTACCATTTGTAAGGTTTGATACGTTGCTCCCCCATACCTCGCTGTTATACAGAATAACCGGAATCACCAACAACCCAAAGAGTCTTAGTCTTCCAATCCCATAACTCCATTGTCCTACACCTGTTTTGAAGAAGATAAGATACCTTCCATCCCCCCTCGCACTTAGTCGGTAGTGGAAATCGATCCCCAGATACTTGTATTCCTCCACAATCTCTAAAGCTTTGCCCTTAAATATGAAAGTAAGTTGTTTTCTTTTCCTCAAGGAAAAGACCATGATCTTGGTCTTAGATGTGTTGACCTCCATACCTACCTCTGTGCAAAAGGTTTCTAAGTTACTCAAATGTTCTCTCAGTCCATGTGTTGTTTTTGCAATTAGAATAGATCATCAACATATAGAAGTAACCTAATCACATAATCAGCTAACCGAATTCCCTCTCCATTGGCTTTGTTTAGCCATTCCTCCAACTTGTCAATATAGAGGCCAAACAAGGTAGGAGATAATAGGCACCCCTGTTTGACCCCTACGTTGCTGCCAAAACATTCCAACATGCCCTCTTTGGTTCTGATTTTCGCTTTAACTTGTTCAGAATGCTTATAAACAGTAGCCCTGTACTCTATTGGGACCTCCAATTCTTCCACTATTCCATAGTTTATCCCTAGGAACGGAGTCGAAAGCTTTCTTAAAGTCAACAAAATAGCAAAAAGCCTATTCTCCCTATTTATCCCACACTTTCTCGATGAGATATCTTAGGGTAATGCGGTGATCTATGGTGGAGTGTTTTGGTCTGAAACCTGTCTGACCTGTGGCTCTTTTTCCTTCTTTTTTCTGCCCATCAGTGATTCTACACTCTACCATACTCCCGTAGAGCTTGCTTAATAGGGGGTTCACCATGATGGTGTGGTAGTTGGAAGGATTGTTGACATCCCCACTTTTATGAAGAGGGATAACTACATTGGTGGTCCATTTAGTGGGAAAGCAATCTTGTGTGACCTTATTAAAAATGTTCTTGATGTACGAAGCCAACATATCCGTCCCCCATTTTAGAAATTCAGCCTGCAGCCCATCCGCTCACTAATCTCCTTATTCCCAAAGTAATGTCTTCATCAAAAAATAGGTTAGTTGAGCTGCTGATTGTGGGAAGTGAAACTTTGCCCTCCAGTCTCTCATAAAGAATTTTTGCGTATTTTAGCCATTGGGAATCTGTAATTTTATTCTCAACATGTTTTCTAGCTTGTTGTAACTTCCTCCAAAAACCTTTAGGATTATGCTTTCCTAACATGATTAGCTCCTTCCTTTGGTTAATCACATATTCTTCTTTTTTGGATTTGATCAGCTGTTTGTATTCTCTTATGATTGTTTTGTTTTCCTTTCTCCCTGTAAAGTTTCTTTTCATAGCCTTGCATTCTTCGTCATACCATGGGTTACCCCAAAAGGTGTTTGAGATGCTCTTCTTTATCCTTCTTCTCTTTCAACCCTCTAACGCTCTCTGAATTAGTGGGATCAATGAGTTGCTGCTGATGTGCTCTTTCTTATCATTGTGTACATTGAGATTCATAATGTCATGATGCATTTGGAATAGTTATTTAAGAGCAGTGCAAAATACCTCTTTATTTTCATTGTTTATAAGAATTTTGCCCTCTTTATGTCCTTTTGTACTGTCATCTTCGACTTGATCACTTTTCAGCCTTTTAACTTTCATATTGTATTTAATATAGAGGGGCATATGGTTTGAATTTAGCTCCATAAGACATCGTTCAATTCTGAAATCAGCTACCTTGGTGATGGTTGAGTGAGAACATATCCTACAGTCCACCACGCTTTGTCAATTATATGTTTTACAAGTGATGCTATTTGATTTTGGCCACATCTTCATGCCATTGCAAACAACCAACCCATGGAGGTTACATAGTCCTAAGAGTTCAACCCCAAAGTGAGACACACCACCTTTTTTGTCCTATGAAGTCCTTTTACTGACACTATCATCATCTTCTTTTAGCCACAAGGGGTTTCTGTCCTCTATTAAGTCATTATCCAGCTGAATAGATTGGTTACTCACAATCCTAGCATTAAAATCTCCTATAAGGATTGTGTTTCCAGTATAACTAAAAGAATGCACATCTTTCTTTAGAGCTGCAAATGGATCTTCGTTCTCTAGATTTCTCTTTTTGTAGAATTTAGAGCTTTTTGGTGCAAAATAGCATGTTGCCAACCATGTGATCTCGTCATCCTCAATCATCAACCATATAAATTGTTTATTTGAGTCCTCTTTCTTCAATTTTATGTTTTTGTTCCACATATCTTTAATCAAGATAGTAATCCCTCCATGACCTTTACTTGTCTTTGTTTCTTCATTTCACATGGAGAATTTATTGCACCCTTTGAAATCTGGAATCCTACACCCTTCATGTTCATGTGTTTCTATGAGACAAATAATGTCTTGCCCATTGGCTATGGGCACCAACCCCGATCCTCTTCTACATGGATAGCCTCTACAATTCCAACTCACCATGTTTAGATACTCTTGTGGGGCCCTAAGTTCCTTCTGATTCGTTGAGTTATCGGCAATTTGTGCTTTACCATTTTTCATCCAAGCCCATTTTCTAGCAGCCCTTGTTGATTTTCCTTTCTCCCACTCCTTCCTTCTTTCCTCTTGCTGTTTTTCCCTAGTCCCATACTTCTACCAATTTTGTTTGCTTGTCGAATTTTACCCGTCCAGTTTAGTTTGCCCCTAAGGAAGTCGTGTGTCAAAATTTCTGTTTTTTCACATTCCCCATAGTCTTTCAATCCTTAAATAATGATGTTTACAGCCTTTTCTCGTATGTCTTTCTCCTCGCTGATTTGTTTCCTGATTTGTTTTTCAATGACTTCCTTTTGTTCCATTGACGGTTCATTGACCACTTGTGCCCATGACTTGACCTCTCTTATTTGCTCTTTTAGTTCATTTTCTCTTAGTACCATGTCTGCTAATGTTTGCTTGAACTTCCTCGATTTTTGTTGTGGTATCTAATTTTGTCGTTTTTTCGAAGTTGTTTTCTACTATCGCTTTCCCTTCATCCAAAGCTTGTTTAAGAGTGATTATTTCTTGCTAACCTCTCTTGATGTTGTCTTGAAGGCTTAAGACCTACTTTTTCAACCATTTGTTCTCCCTTTCAAGCTCCCAACTAGTTATTTTGACCTCCTACAGCTTTTCACTCTCCTGTTGCCCTTCTGCTCCAAGGCCTCTATCCTTCTTTTCATGTCCATAAGGTCATTCACATATAGTTCTGAAGACCAAAGCAAAGGAGAGGATGGGCTGTAAGATTCTTGTAGGGAGCCCCCCTCGCAAGTTTCGTTGTCTGCCCCAGCTTTTATTTTAGGAATCCCTATCATAGGCTCCTGGATTCCCCCTTGTATTGGCGGATCATCGATTGTTTGGTCCTTTGGGTCAATTACCGGGTGATTTTTAGTTGTCATCAGTAGAATCATGATAAGTTTCCTCTTCAGCAATTGGTTTTTCTTCTCTCGAATCTGCCTCCATTTAAGTATCCCTTGGTATTGCTTTTCATTTACAAAGATGAACTTAGTGTTTAAGTTGTGATGTTCCTCCTGTTGTGCCTCTGATAGGTTGTACTGTCAATCTATGATAACCCGTGGTTGTGACCTTATTTGAGGACTGCAAAGTGACCATTGTGCCATCCTGAAGTTGTTCAAACATTGGTTTAGGTTCCCATACTGTTGCCTATCATGGTCTTGGGTTTTCGATAAAGGACCCACTATTCTTAACCTCACTATATTCTGCATTGCTTCTAGAGGAACTAGAGGCTGAGCAGACCTCGAAATCCCAGCTTCCTTGTTTCCCAGCCCCTCAGCCCAAGTGAGTAGGCACAGAGACGAACCCCAGGCCCTAACAATAGTTTAAGAGAGTTCGAGCCCTGGTCGGATTCCCTCTGCTATGCTTGTACGCTACTCTATCTCTGTCTGAAGCACGGTAAAGGAGAAACCCTGTTTGGACTCTTAAATATCCACTGAAAGATCTCTATGTGTAACCCTAGATATAGTATCCACAATGGAGCGTTTGTATTCTCTGTGTATTTAGACTGAGTTCTTGTTTTGATGTGAAAGAAGAGAGAGATGTGGTTTTCAAATTCCAGATAGCTCTTATACAGAATACAATGAAAAAGGAAAACAAGAAAGAGGGAGTGTGCAGATCCGGCCTGTTTCTACCACCGTTCGAAACTCTGATCTCAGTCACTTGAAACCTATGTTCCCCGGGGACGCATTTCCAACCCTAAGCCTTGAGTTTTAGAAACCGTCCCCACTTCGAGGACTTGGGGACAGCCGGAAATGTTTCCAAGCCATCCCCACCCAAGCAAGAAAATCGGAAACTCGTCCCCGAAACTTCGAAAACGGTCAATGCGTTTCCAAATGGTGTTGACCATCTTGGGGACTCTGTAGCCGTTTCCCATCCCTCCTAGGGATTGCTTGAAGTTTCCAATTTTAAAATAAAATTCAACTTTTAAAAAAAATATTAATAAATGGTGATTTTTTGCCCATTCCCTGGCCCCACATTGAAATAATAAAATATGTTAATATAACCCATTTTGAAAGAATTTTTTTTTGGAAGCCATTACAAACTTAGCATCCAACTATGACTGAAAATTAAAACTTCAACTTTTCTTCAACAAACCAGACTTGAAAATGATTGTAAATCAGACTTCTATTTGAAATTCATATTGCAGACTTGGAAATACTTATTGCTGGGTTGAGAAATACTCAGATTGTTTCCAACTTTGATAAAGTTCTGATAGCAGCAATAATTGCCCCGAAATAAATTGTTGTAGCTGATTACTGCCCAAACAATATGGCTGCTACCCGTCTAGGAAGATTTGGCACAACAGATTCGGTTTTCCTCCAAAACCCACAAGAAAGGGCTCTAAAGTCTAATCTATGGCAGATTGATTCTGTCATTTGATGTCATCCTATGTTCCAATTCTTAGATGATGATTCGATTTGATGCTATGTTCTATGCTGATTCGATGAATGAAATTGATAATTTTAAACTATGTTGCTATGATGATGAATGTGACAATGTTATGTAATTCTGCAATTCATGAATATATATATATATATATATATATATATATATATATATAGTCGTCCCCTGCTGTCCCTTATTTCAGCCAAAAAAAAAAACCATCTCGGAAACCCATTTCCTCGTCCCCCCATCCCCCCGTCCCGGAAACTCGGGGTAACATAGCTTGAAACCCTGGTTCCCCGCTGTCAAATTCCATCATTAAAGCTCATTTACCTTACCAACCCAAAAATGTAAGACTTGAAATGGGACAACACTATTTGTGAACTAAAAGCTTTCGGAGCTATTCTATCCTAGCTTTGAAGAATAATTAGAGTACTGAACTAGACAACATGAAGGAAATACAACAAATATACTCTTACTACAATCTGCTACTAATAAACTTATCTGAATCTCATTCTGAAACATTAATTCCTCTAACTCAATAAGGATAACTACTCTATTCTGCCTTTCACAAACTTATAATTCTGTGGTTGTAGGAACAATCAACTGCTAAAACTACCAGAAGCTGAATGAAAAACAGCTAAAGACTAACATATAGAAAGCAAGTAGATAAAATCCTCACCATGTGGTCCCCCTTGGGTGAGTCTGCTCAACAAGTAAATGAAATTTCAGATACTACAAATTCATCATAACATTATCTATTCATACTGATAACAGAAATAGCTGAGCTTAACCTTTATTCAAAAACTTTAACAGTAAAATGCAAAGTACATTGTCATTTCGACCAACCACTTTTTAGGAAAAGTTAGAAGAATTTATAAAAAGCAAAAACTATAACTACCTAACTCATACAGTTTCTCCACTCCTACCAACTACGAGGCGACCATTATTGAAAGCATGAAATCTAGGAACAAGAAGGTTGGAACAGAGTAGGACTCTGTTCTAACATTCACTTCACATTACAACTTTGCTATATTTGTTCTACCATCAGGCATGGCAAGTAAATAAGAAGATAACTCTCCGTCTAACTGATCCAAGGAATCCTATGTGGTGACAATGCCTGGTTTACTGTCCATAACATTCTTGACTCCTTCCTTCTCTTTTGTCTTTGACCTCTTCAAAGTATTTGTCACATTCTTGGTGATGACATTACTCCATCTCAGCATCCTTGGACTTCTTCAAATAGTTGCACCCATCAAGGTTAACATACAAGGATCCTACCATATTCATCACTATTTAAAATACGAGATTAATCACCATTTATTCATTAAAAACATACTTCTATTGCATCATTTAGTATCCATGGTGTTTGCCAAAAAGGTCACAAGACATAGCAGGATCGTTCAACGATATTACTTAAAATAGGTATTAAGCACAAGGTTCATGTACTCAAAATATAAAACCAAGTCTTAGAGCAGCATAAAAATCTGAAATAAAAGATCATGAATGGGGCTCATCAAACACTATAATGGCCACCCCAGATTTCTTTTTGCTGATTTTTAGTAGAAGAGTTTTTGTGATGCAGGATTTTTTGGTGGCTTTTTCAAGAACTTTTGAAGCCCTTAAGATTTTAATAATTTCTTTCGATGTTCTCAAAATAAATTAGCAAGTTTTGAGATTTGGTGGCTTTTTGAGATTTTAATTTTTTTTTGAAATTAATGAGTTCTTATATTTTTTTTTTTGTAGGAGATTACAAAGTTTTTTTGAGGAATTAGTAATTTCTTGAAATGTTCTCAAGTTGAATGTTATTAGTTTAGAAGGTTGATATTTAGAAAATAGTAAGTTTGTATTAAGCTAGATTTATGAGGGAGTTCTAGAGGAGATATAAGGGTTCATTTTTTCCAATTGTAAGAAGGCTGGGAGAAGATTAATGAAAGAAAGTCATTAATCTCATTTCTTGTGTTCTTTCTATGTGTTGTTTTTCTATTATTTTCTGAATGTTAATAGTCAATTGGTTCTGGTGAATTTGGCTGTAATATCTGGTATCAAAGCAAAAAGATGACTAGGAGAGGAAGAGGAAATCTTTCTCAGATGCATGGAGAGATGCAAAATCTATATAGACAAGTAACAACGATTGCAGAAGGTTGATATTTAGAAAATAGTAAGTTTGTATTAAGCTAGATTTATGAGGGAGTTCTAGAGGAGATACAAGGGTTCATTTTTTCCAATCATAAGGAGGCTGGGAGAAGAATAATGAAAGAAAGTAATTAATCTCATTTCTTGTGTTCTTTGTATGTGTTGTTTTTCTATTGTTTTCTAAATGTTAATGGTGAATTGGTTGTAGAGAATTTGGCTACATCATCTGGTTTCAGAGCAAAAAGATGACTAGGAAAGGAAGAGGAAGTCTTTCCAGATGCATAGAGAGATGCAAAATCCATATAGACAAGTAACAAAGATTGCAGACATGATACAAAATCAGGGAATAAGGGAGAATAATTCTGATGAAGATATAAGACGCAGATCCTTAAATCAACATGCAATTATGAAGAGGAAGAACAGTTAGAGAATCTGACCTTTAAAGGAAGGATACTCAGCGCATTGGAAGAGAGATGAAAATGTTGGACTTAAAGTTGATGTGTCTCATTATGCAGGTAGTCTCAAACCAGAAGAGATTATAGACTGGTTAAATAGTATGGTGAAATTTTTGAGTAGAGCCCTAAATTTGCATGCACCAAGTTAAAGGGTCATACTATGATCTCGAGGGATCATGTACAAAAAGAAAGAACTCGCAAAGGAAAGGAGAAATTAAGAACTTGGAACAAGATGGAGAAGAAGTGGAGAGAAAAAAAATCTGCCCATAGACTATGCACAAAATTGTTTTCGAAGGTTTAAAAACTTGAAACAGAATCTATCTACTGGGCAAGATTACACGATTTTTATATGGTGTCAATCTATGTAGAGCATCAAGAAACTAATGGGAAAATGGCTACAAAGTATGTAAACATCCTAAAAATTCTATACAGGATGAATTCAGCATGCATCGAATTAGCACCATGGAAGATACCTACCCTGTTGGCTCTAAAGGCAGAGGGAAAAAAAGAAGGCAATACTTTCAAAGGAAAAAGGAGGGAAAATAGTATTTATATATCCTTTGCAAGGTGATTTAAATTACAATAAAGGAGAATCATCTTAAAGGAGCAGATAAATTAGATGATACCCAACACGACATGCAAACTCAACAACAAGAAGGAAGGTTTCAGAGGAGCAGAGTTTATATGGTGCTAGTGCATGGGAAGCCCACGAAGGTCTTTTGTTTGTTTTAACTATGGAGAACAAGGTCATAGGGCATTTGAGTGCTCAAATCATAACATGCAAGAAAGAACTCAAGGAGGATCACCTACAATAAACCTGGTTCAAGTTGAGAATGCAGATGAAGGAATTGGATCTTAGGCTCTGCCAGATGTAGGAGAAAGCCTCACAATGAAAAGAACAATAGTAATCGCTGAGAAGGAGAAAGAACAGACCAAAGGTTTTGATAACTCATGGCTTTGAACTAATATATTCTGAACTAGATGTACTTCAGGAGGAAAGGTATGTCAAGTTATTATTGATGGTGGTAGTTGTGACAAATATGGTTTCTAGAGAAATGCTAGATAAATTGAAATTGTAATATAAATAACATCCCTGCCCTTATCGTACTGCATGGTTTAAAAGGGGAAATGAATTCATTGTTGATAAGAGATGCTTAATCAAGTTCTCCAGAGGAAATAAGGATGAAGTATGGTGTGATGTCATTCCAATGAATGCATGCCATGTCTTCTTAGGAAGACCATGGCAGAATGATAGAAAGGTAATGCATGATGGAGAAAAGAATGCATACACTTTTTGGAAGGATAGTTCTAAAATGATTTTATTACCCCTTAAGGCTGAAGAAAATTTCTGAAATATGTTGTCTATATTAGAATATTTTTAGCATCCTAGGTTCTTGCTATATTTGGCTCATTATTCTAGAATCTCAGTTAATGGTCATTCAGGCTTTATTTTTAGCTGGGTTACCAATTCAGGTTCGGGGATGGATTCGAGTTCGAGTTCAGGTTCATGGGTTCGGGAAAAAGATCTCATCTGAGTCCGTAGGTGGGTTCGTAAGTGTGTGTATGTATACACAAAAAATTAAGAGAAATGTCCATAGTTGCAAAACTTAGTCATTTCATAGTATGAATACTTGATCATTGTTCAATGCCAAATGTCAAAGATAAACATTGAATACCCACTCATTAATCTACGTTCATGATTGTAAAGAAAATCATACATTGAATTACTAAAGTGCATAATGAAATTTCAAAACATAGAGTAGTTTATCAAATAATAAAGTTTGAAACATAATGATAAATGGCAAGTATGTAATAGTTTATCAATGATCATAGTATCAAATGCCCTTCAAGGGTCAAATGGGTCATCAAAATATGAGGGATCAATGGCTTCATCTCCTACTGCAACTATATCTAGATTCTCATCATTGGAACAAACAATCTCTACAACCTTCTCTTAAAACTTGCAAAATGGGCACACTAAAATGAGAGAGCAAATGAGAGATTAGATGAGTGAAATGTTTTTTATTAGGCTCCTTTTAGGGTTACATAAAAAAAATATTAAAAGAAAAATTATTTTAAGTTGTTTTATTTCATGTTTTGGACCCAGTTGTCACAGGTCCTCTAGGGTTCACATGGGTTTGCACCAACATAGACCCAAACGAACCCACAGTCCAAAATTTGGATCCTGCACGAACCCACAACAAACCTCGACATGAATCCAGACCCGCATAAACCCGGATTCAAATCCGAGCGTCAGGGTTTGAACCTGGTAACATAGATTTTTACTTATCTTAATCTAGTCTATTTTAAGGCATTATGTTTATTTAAACAACTTTCTTTTCAGTTAACACTATTTTCAGCGTTTGTAAAACTCTATTTATTTGTACATTGTCAATACAATTTTTTATTTTTTTTTATTTCATGGTATTAGAGCAAGAGCCGGTCTAGGTATGACTCCATTGTGGGAGAAGGGTTTTAATGAAAGAAAAAAAAATCTCTGTTGGGTTTTCATAAATTTTCCCTTCACAAAAATTCTATAGATTTTTTCCAAAAAATATATTGTGGGCTTAAATATTTTATCCTCAAAAATTATTTATTTCATACTCTTTGATCTGCGTCTTTAATTCTATGTTTGGTTTTGATCAATTTTTCACCTCAAAAATCATGTTTGGTTTTAGTAATTCACGAAGTTTATGTGGGATTTTATGTCAGGTGTTCTTGTTTTAGGGTTTTTCCAAAAAGAAATGCTTTGTTCACTTCAAATCACAGTATCTTTTTTTAGTTTAAATCATGGTATCTTGCAGTCTTTTTGGAGCATCCTACTCATCTACAATAAGTTTGGAGGGTTTACTATTTTTTTCTCGAAATCATCATGGTTGTTCTCAGTGTGTGTCTCTATGTATAAGGAAGGACAATTTTACTATCATACATCAGAGGTTGGACATTTTGTGAATGACTTTTGGGCGAAGGTTTTGCAAATTCTAGGAGAGTTAGTGGTAGACTCATCTTAAGGGAAGACACGTTACTAGACTCTTGTCTCTTGTTGCAGAGCATTCTAAAGAAGAGGCACCTTTTTCTATTATTTTCTAGATGGGTTTTGACTACTTTTGGTCATTACCATTTGACTACTTCTAGTCAGTCTGGAAGGGAACCTATCAAAGAGAAGAAAGCAATAAGTTTTCGTTATGCACTCATGATACAAAGAGAAGCAACTGAAGAAATACAAGTACTAGTAGAAGTAGTTGAATACCCTTTGGATGAAATTAAAGTTTTAGAAAATAAAAGAACAAATGAGAATGAGGATGAGTATGTTGTAGCAATAAAGAATGAAGAGGTAAAGATTTTGTTTCCTAGTTTTTTTCAAGATAAAATGCAAATAGGAGAAGAGATGGAAAGAAATTTAGAGGTAAAAGATGTAAAGTGAGAGAAAGAAGTGGAATTGAAAAAATGGTTTTCAAACAGAAGAAAGGATATGATTCCACAAATTTTGGGCCAAAAGATCATTTGCACTTAACAAAATCAATGCAACAAATTGTTGAAAATAGATTGATACAAGTATGATAAATGTGTTTCGATCATTGTTTTGTCACTGATGTCAAACCTGCTACTTGCTAGCAAGACAACTACTTATATGATTTAAGTACTATCACTTATTTAATTGATAAAGAGAATTTGATCAAAATGATGTAAAAATAGCACTTAGAGGAAAGGTTGAGTTATGATATGGAAAAAGAGTACAAGAATCAGCTAAGACAGTGATAACATAGTGCATTGATAATCTACTTATAGTTGCAAAGGTTGGTTACACTGAGCAAGTTCAAAAGAACAAGTTAAACGAAGTTAGTCTGCCAAGCTTGACCGAGTGGACAGTAGGTGTCGAGCAAAGTTAGTGCAAGCCGAGCAAAAAATTAGTTCGAGTCGAGCAAAGTCAATTTCAGTGTAAGTCGAGTAAAGTTTAGTTGATGCTAAGCACCAGTAAACTTTAGTTCGTGCTAACCGATTTTACAATGGATGCCAAGCAATGCAGTATGTGTCGAGCATCAGAAGCTAGTTAATGTCAAGTGTCAACATTATGAGAGATCGAGAATTCGACAAATCTGGGCCGAAAAAGTTGATTTCTTGTATTATGTGAACCGTGTGGAAGATAAGATTGATGAGCTAGTAGCACAGAATTCATGGTGAACCGTTGAGGTGAATTCAAAGAGAATTGAAGGAGAAGTTTGTAGAAGGGAATGAAATGAAATGAGGGGTAGATTCATTGAATCCTACCTAATCTGACCTAACACTAATCTTAATTCTCTATTTATAGAGATGGTTGGTCAGCAGCAAGGGTTGTCATGTGCGAGAACCTAAGGAAAACAAGGAGTCTAGGGTATTATTTCATTCAGTGACGTAAGAGAAGAGACTGCATTGGCAAGCAAAGCAAGAAGGCTTAAGGGTACGAATGCTTTAAGGGTGAACAAGCTATCACAGTTGAAGTGTATGAAAGCCAAGCAGAATGGAGGACTGAAACAAAGATTTGTAATCTGCAAATGAGTTGTAAGTTGTTATCAAATCAAACCTTACTGTTACTCTCTAATCATTGTATTAGTCTAGGGTAAATCCTTTGGATTAAGGTTGACCTAACAGTCATTTGTAAATCCTTTAACCGGTGACATTCCAAGTAAATGATCTAAAGTCCTCTAAAAAGGCTCACTCCTAACAAGGTGATTGAAATCCTTTAACCAAGTCACATTTAACAGTGTGCATTGTAACCTTTAATAGGGTTGGCCTTTCACAGGGCATCACTTCAGAAGAGTGAGAATGAGTAACATGTTACTGGTGGCTTTTCCCAAATTGGGTTTCCACATTAAATCATTGTGTCAAATGTGTTATTGAATCTATTATGTTTCATGTTTACATTTCTACAAATTGATTTAACAGCAACCGACAAGTTTGAGTGATTGCATAATCTAATGGATGCATGCATGATGAAAATGTTTTATGGATATGGGTTCACTAAGCTATGAAAAGTTTTATTTGTACATCTAGACCTTGGATAACTGATTCACCCCCCCCCTTCAGTTATTCTAAAGAATTCCAACAATTGATATCAAAGTCGTCTGCTTAAGAGCACTAGTTTGAAAGTACTAGAAGCACAAAGATCAAGATGTCAAAAAGAGAAGTACCCAAGCCTAATAGAGATAACTTTCCTACATAGCAAAGTCTGATGAAGCTACACCTAGGAGGTCTTGGAGATCATGCACAATCTACCATTGTTGTTGCGCATATTGATCCTATTGGAACCCTAACTGCTGAAGATGTGAAAAAGAAGAAAGAACGCAACCAAGTAATGTTGGAGATTGCCTCTGCCCTAAGCTATGTCGAGTTTGATGATATCAAAGGTTGTGATAGTGCAAAGCAAATGTGGGATGCCCTACACACATCTATGGAGGTGACAAGAATGTTCTAAGAGCCAAAGCTGAAAGTCTTAGAGGTAAATTCGATGACATGAGAGTGCAAGAAGGTGAGCACATTGCTCTAGGATAAAAGATGTTGTTAATGCAATTAGAGGAGCTATTGGTAAAATAGATGACGATACTGTACTAAGCAAAGTTTTGAGAACACTGCTACCCATCTATGCTATTAGAGTTTTTGCAATACAAGAACTAAGATGTGTACCAAGGAATGATCTAATTCTTGAAGGTCTGGTAGGTAGGCTCACTGCTTTTGAGCTATCTAATTTTGATAATTACAAACCTAAAAATATTGAATTTGCTTTCAAAGCTAAGCTATCATTGAAGGAACCCAATGAGAAGAAGAAGACAAAAAAAATGTGTCCAGTGACAATGAGATAGATGAGGAGGATGTAGATCAACTTGAAACACTACCGGCAAGGAGATTTCACAGAGGTAAAGGCAATTTTAGAGGTAAGTTACCTATCATGTGTTTCAATTGCAATGAGGTTGGTCATATTGATGCTAAATGTCCAGAGAAGAAGAACAGAGGTGGTGACAAGTACAAAAGTAGATGAAATGAAGACAACAAAGACTACAAAGATAAAGGCAAGAAGTCTTGCTACATTGTTGAAGAGGAAATAAAAGATGGATCTAAAAATCATGATGATGAAGTGGTGTATGTTGCAATGAAGGATGAATCTGATGAAGATAAGGCAACTGCACTAGTGTTTTGTGTGAACAAGAATGATAGATAGATCATTGACAATGGGTATTCACATCACATGCCTGGAGATAAAAGTAAGTTCATTACCTTGAAATATAATGATGGAAATAGTGTAAGGTTTGGTAATGATGCACCATGTCTGATAAAAGGAAATGGTCCTATCAAGCTCACAAAAAAGATTTTATGTGACAATGTTTACTATGTTGAAGGACTTAACTATAATTTGTTGAGTGTGTCACAACTGAATAATTTGGGATGTAAGATTGTGTTTGAAAACAAAATTGCTAAGATATATGATACTGATGGAAAACTGATTGGAAAAGGTGATCAAACTAGAGGTAATCTATTCTACTTTGATATAGAGGATGATACTTGTTTAGTTGTAGAATTTGATGTGTGACTATGGCACAAGAGGTTATGTCATGTTAATTTTGATAACTTGGTTAATATCAGTAACATGAGAAAAGTTAGAGGTTTGCCTAAGTTGAAGAAGTCTAACAATATAATGTGCAAACAATGTCAGTTAGGCAAGATAACAGTCAAGTTTTAAGAGTAAAACTCATACCTCTAAAGGAATATTAGAGATTGTTCATACTAACTTGTGCGGACCAATTGAAGTGCAAAGCTACAAAAGTGATAAGTACATTATGTTGTTTGTTGATGATTATTCTAGAATGATGACTATTATATTTCTAAAATAGAAATCTAATGCTTTCCAAATGTTTAAGTGGTACTTAGCAAGAGTTGAAAAGGAAACAGGTAAAAGTCTGAAATGTTTGAAATTTGACACAGGAGAATTTACATCAAATGAGTTTGAGGTGTTTTGTAATGACAAAGGAATCAAAAGACAGACATCTACTCCTAAAACCCCTCCACAAAATGGAATTGCTAAAAAGAGGAATAGGTTTGTAATGGACTGTGCTAGGACACTCATGATGGAGAAAAATGTTGCTTTGAAATACTGGAGAGAAGCTGTAAGTACAACTGTCTATACTTTGAACCGTATACAAGTCAAGAAAGGTACTCATTCGACACCTTTTAAACCATGGTATGGATATTCACCCAATGTAAAATATTTTAAGATATTTGGAAGTAAATGCTATATTCTCAAAGATTTCAAGAATGGTAAACTAGATGCAAAAAGTGAAGAAGGTATATTCTTTGGTTATTCCATAAGAAGTAAAGCTTGCAAGTGTTTAAATACTAACACTAACAAAGTTGTAGAAAGTCCAAATGTGAAATTTGATGAATATACAGAAGTATATGAGGTTGAAACTATGAAGGAACCAGAAGAATACAAATCATTTGTATACTTTTATGAAGGTATGCCTACTGATGAAGATGTAAATCAAGTTGCAAACCAACAACAAGTTTCAATGACTGTCGAGTCAAATACTATGAATGTCAAGTTGCATTCAGGAACCGAGCTACATTTAGGTGTCAAGTTACAGAATAAAGTTGAGGGACATTCTGATTCTAAAATTAGTGTACATAAAAGAGATGTTGAACTACCTGACAGAGATATTCGTAGTGATTCAAAAGTTGAGAGACCAAATGAAAAAACCAGAGTTGAATCAAGATTGTCTGAATATGTCAAGAGACATCATCCTGCTGCACATATCATTGGAGATAAAGATACTAGACGAATGACAAGGAACAAGTTGAGAAATGAAGAAAGTATATTCCTTGGTTATTCCACAAGAAGTAAAGCTTACAAGTGTTTAAATACTAACATTAAAAAAGTTGTGGAAAGTTTAAATGTGAAATTTGATGAATTTACAAAAGTATATGATGTATAAAGGAACCAGAAGAATACAAATCATTTGTATGCTTTTATGAAAGTATCCCTACTGATGAAGATGCTATAAATCAAGTTGCAAACCAATAGCAAGTTTCAATGACTGCTGAGTTGCATACTATGAATGTCGAGTTACATTCAAGAACCTAGCTACATTTAGGTGTCGAGTTACAGAATGAAGTTGAGGCACATTCTGATTCTAAAATTAGTGTACATGAAATAAATGTTAAACTACCTGACAGAGATGTACATAATGATTCAGAAGTTGAGAGACCAAATGAAAAAACCAAAGTTGAACCAAGATTGTCTAAATATGTCAAGAGACGTCATCCTGCTGCACAAATCACTGGAGATAAAGATGCTAGACCAATTACAAGGAACAAGTTGAGAAATGATACATGTATGCTGAGCATGCAAGAACCTAAAACAGTGAAAGATTCTTTAGAAGATATAGACTAGAGGAAAGCCATGGAAGAAGAGATTGAACAAATTGAGAAAAATAAGAGATGGACTCTAATTCCTAGAACAGAAGACAAAAATGTGATTGGTACCAAGTGGGTATATAGAAACAAGTTAGATGAAAATGGTGAAGTCACAAGGAACAAGGCAAGATTAGTTTGTAAAGGATATGCACAAGAAGAAGGGATAGACTATGGAGAGACATTCACCCCTGTTGCAAGACTGGAAGGAGTAAGAACTCTGCTTGCTTACTCTGCATACAAAGGTTTCAAAGTTTATCAAATGGATGTTAAGTCTGCATTTTTTAATGGTATATTAGAGGAAGAAGTCTATATAAAACAGCCTGAAGGATTTGTTGATGCCAACAATAAATACATGGTATGTAGATTACACAAAGCTTTATATGATTTGAAGCAAGTACCAAGAGCAAGGTACGAGAGACTTCAGAATTATCTTATGAAGATTGGATTTGAGAGGACTGATGATAACAGCAATATGTACTTGAAGACAGAGAAAGGAAAAAGTATTTTGTTATCTGAAATTT
This sequence comes from Cupressus sempervirens, assembly GCA_028749045.1. Taxonomy (NCBI): domain Eukaryota; kingdom Viridiplantae; phylum Streptophyta; class Pinopsida; order Cupressales; family Cupressaceae; genus Cupressus; species Cupressus sempervirens. The sequence continues at coordinate 564,249,942 of CM053787.1, read as the reverse complement.
TTGTTGATGATATTATATTTGGAGGTCAAGATACTTTATGTAAGGCTTTTGCAAATCAAATGAAGCAAGAATTTGAGGTGTCTATGTTTGGAGAGATCAAGTCCTTTGTGAGTTTGCAAGTACATCAAATGAAATATGGTATATATATCACTCAATCAAAGTATGTTAAGGAGATATTGAAAAATTTTGAATTAGAAGATTCTAAGCCAGTAAGTACACCTATGGTGACACGACATAAATTGTCAAAGAATGATGATTCTGTTGAGGTGAATCAAATATTATACGGGTCTATGATTGGGAAATTACAATATGTGGTACATAGCAAACCTGATATTGCATTATCTATAGGGATAGTTGCAAGATTCTCTACTAATCCCAAGGAGAATCACTTGATGGCAATAAAGAGAATAATGAGATATCTGAAAGGAACAGAGGAGTATGGTCTATACTATAAAAAAAATCAGAAATTTGAATTAAGAGTCTATACTGATGCTAATTGGGCTGGAAATATTGATGACAAAAAGAGCACCAATAGAAGAGCATTTTTCTTAGGCAAAACGCTAATTACATGGACTAGCAAGAAACAAAACTACATTTCTCAATCTACTGTTGAAGCTGAATATATTTCTGTTGCAGTAAATTGTACAAACATTGTATGGATCAAACAACTACTCAAAGGTATGAAGGAGGAAATCACTGAAGCTGTGATACTTTATTGTGATAATACAAGTGTTATAAATATATCAAAGAATCCTATGATGCATATAAAGACTAAGCACATTGCAATCAAGTATCATTACTTAAAAGAATTAGTTCAAAATAAAGAGGTGAAGATAAAATATGTTAACACAAAGGAGCAAATTGCTAATATCTTCACAAAAGCATTACCCAAAGATGCTCATGAGTATCTAAGCGGTAAACTAGGGGTGATACCCTTATCAAAAGCTATCTAAGGAAGAATGAGGAGTGCCCTGCATCAAACAAGTTGATTGACGTATATTACACATTGATGCAGTGGATCTTACTTTAGGAGCTGCCTAAAGTAATCAAAGAACTGAATTTACAAATCAGTCACAAGCAAGGTGACAGGGAGAAACTGAAACTGTTCATATCTACATATTTAAGATGATGATTCTTTGGCAATGTTGTCAAAGAAGGAGCTATACAAGGAAACTGAACATAACCAAAGAAAGAGGAGAATCCTATGAGGGAGATAGACATTGTTAACAGCACATACAGGAACTGAACAAAGAGGGAGAAATCCTAAAACCGTATGAGGGAGAAATTCTGACTGCTGAGAGAGAAGGTGTATCTGCTGATAACATCTACCTAGAAAGAGGAAGATAATGTAGAGGGAGATATAAGAAGTAATTCAGGAGTCATAAGGATGAGTTGATTGTTTGTTGATCAGAACAAAATAGAATTTTGTAACCTATTCAAAAGATGAAAGTTGTTAATAGAGGGAGAGATTTCAATACAAGGAATTATTTTCTTTTTAGTATTTTGTTGGTCTTACTGTTTAAACCTAGTCAATTTGGTTGATCAATTTGGTTTGTCATCAATGCCAAAGAGAGAGATTGTTGAAAACAAATTGATACAAGTATAATAAATGTGTTTCAATCATTGTTTTGTCACTGATGTCAAACTTGCTACTTGCTGGTAAGACAACTGCTTATATGATTTAAGTACTATCACTTATTTGATTGATGAAGAGGATTTGATTAAAATGATGTAACAATAGCACCTAAAGGAAAGGTTGAGTTATGATATGGAAAAGGAGTACAAGAATCAGCTAAAACAATGATAACATAGTGCATTGATAATCTACTGTCATGTCCCCACTCTAGCTCAGTCTAACAGAGACATGTGAGTGGGTCTTGTAGGCTGACAGGGTTGGATAGAGACCCAGTATGGTTATTCAATGTTAGGGACTTGGTTTTCGGGTGGGTATTGATCAGTTGGGTGACGTTCCTTGTTTTTAGGAGGCAATTCCTACATTTATGGGGTTCATTCCTACTTTTTAGGAGGTATGATCATGCCCAGGGCTGGGTTTCCATGAGATGACCCTTTGGGTTCAGTTTCAGAGGGATAGGGCTTGTTTCCTAAATTTTAGGAGCATCCCTAGATTTTAGGGATGAGACTGCCAGTGGATCTTTGATTTCCGACTTCAGTCACAGACAGGTGACAGGATGATTTTATGGTTTGTGATGTCAGTTGGGCAGTTTGTGGCTATTTGGGTTATATTTTTAATATTTCCTAAGTTAGCGTTTAATATTTAAATAAGGCTAAGTTAATAGCTATTTTGGAGTAATAAGGAAATTTTGGCCTCATCTGAATGCGTATCCCATGTTATGATAGCTCGTTGGAAAGGTCTTGAAATTCTCTAAATCTTCCTCTTTGGTCTCAGGGCAATTCGGTGAACGGATTTATTACTATGGTGGAAAAAGTCATTTTCTAGTGACATGGTCACTTTAAAATATGATTTAATTCATTTTTTATAGCCAACGCCAATTGGGGGTCACTTTAGGGTTCGAATTGCTCTGCAAGGGGTTATAAGGAAATGGGCACCATTTCTCATGATTATGCATATTTTTCAAACACTTCTTTCCAGATTTGCTCTGCTTGAGCGATTTGCATTCTGGGACGCAAACCCCAGGGTAATTGCTGGATGGGACGTAACCCTCAGCAGCATTGGGTATTGGTTTATCAGTAGTTTCAATAGTATTCAGGAGGAAGGTAGACGCCACTTCAGCTTGGGCCTACAGTTTGTTCTGTTGGGCATGTTCTTTGGCGTATGGGAGGTGAATTCTAGCAGCCGTACACTGCCATTTCTTGTAGCCGTACTTGCAGTCGTACTCTGTCATTTGCAGCACTTGGATACATAGAAAAATCAGTTACTCAGCAACAGATTCTTGCATCTTATCAGCCCGTTTTCATCAGCCAGTTGTGGCATCATTGTTAGAGAAAATTTACTGGATCTTTTATTTGGCTCTATAATTCAGAGATCTGCCTGGTACGATTTGTATCAACTCTGACTTTACTGCATATTGTTATTTATTTTCAGACTCTTTTCTTGCCATTTGCTACTTCTCATTTCTATGTGGAATAATCATCAAAAACACAAAAACAAACAAACTCTTCTGCATTTCCGTCTAGTTCTACAAGAAAACATTAATAAATAGGAAAAAACAAAAATAAAATAAATCTACAGCAGATTTGCAGCAGAGATCCATCAGGGATCTTTCATCTACTTATGGTTGTAAAGGTTCGCTACTTAGTTACGGATCCGTGGATTTGGGATTTTTTTTTCCCAATTATGATTCGTGGAGGATTCGTGCATATATATATATATATATATAGATAGATATATATATATATAGATATATATATATATATATATATATATATATATATATATATATATTTATATTTATTTATTTATTTATATGCATTATATATACTAAAAAATAAGAGAAATATACATAATTCTAAAACTAAATCATTTCATAGTATGCATCTATGAATCTAGTATACTTGATCAATGACATTGATAATTAATCTATTTTCATGATTATAAAGAAAATCAACACATTCACATTGAATTACTGAAAGTGAAAGTTTGTAACATTCAAAATATAGATCATTAAATTTAAAGTTTATAACATGATTTACTCATAAAAGAGTCAAGAGTCAAGACTAAAGTTTTTGATTTAATCATCGAATGGATTTTCAAGAAATTCCGCATCAGAGAGGCACTAATGAGCTACAAGTGCTGCATTTGTATCAGTAGAAGAACCCAAACCACCAGTAGTACTAGTAGAGGGGATTGTTAACTCATAATCCTCCTCATCATCCACATCAATCAAAGTGGATCTAGCAAGATCCCGGATGGTCATATCTAAAATCAAGAGTCTCGGGTGCTACATCCCAAAGCTTTTAAAGCCCCTTCTTGTACTTAGGATCCTTCCGTGACAACAAGCGCAAATTGTTGTGAATGAACACAAGGTCTTGATTTTTTTGGAGCCAACCAGTTATGTTTGACTAAGTGGATAAAGGAGTAAGTACTCCAATTCCGCTCAGCTACAGAAGAGTAGGCAACCTAAAGAGAAATTAAAAATTATCAATACAACAATCAAGATAAATAAATTAAATAATAAATTCAAAGAATTGAGAGTGTTAACCTTAAGCTTAATTTTACAAACTTACTTGGGATAGGACCTTTATGGCAAGAGGTTGGAGGTACGTGAAGGCTTGCCCATGAAGGTACCACCATTTGATGGCACCCATCCTGCTTCGATCTGCTATGGCAATAGGGTGGAAATCCTCACCTGAGTTGAAGGCAACAAATTCACTCCTCACAATTGCCCCAATCTCTGGATCTTGGAATATCTTAGCTAGTGCCCTATTATACCCATCTGCAACCTCTGCATCTCTAAATGGTGGCACTCTACCTGGAAGGCGAAGTACCTCTGCACTATAGTACCTGGGAATAACAAAAGACAATTGAACACTATCAAATATAAATAGCACAAACGTTGGATAAAATAAGCACAAGCATTTGATAAGAACTACAGTACCTCGGGGATAGAGCATATGCAAGGAGGTGCAAAGGTGTGGTCATCTTGTTCTATTGATGATGAACAATTTTTTCCACCTTCTTGTAAAGGGTGTCCTCAGGATCATTCTCCCTCCTTTGTATGACCTAGGATATGAAATATGAATAATAATTATAATTAGTGAATATGTCAATTTAAACTTTAGAATCTAGATATCTCTCAAATAAAAAATTGTTGTAAAAGAGCTTTAAACTTACCATTTTAATTTTTTCCAGCATACTATCCATGGAATCATAAATATCCCCAAGGCATGGCTCATCACTGTCTGCGAAGCAAAGCATTGCCAACACATAACTCACAAGACCCCACTAATCCTCATCTAGTATCATTCTTCTCACATTTATGGCTCTTGCTGTATTGGAATTCTTTCAAACACCCGATTGGGGGCTAATGACCATATGTTTCAATGCTTCTTTTACCTTCACAAGTTGTCTCAAGACGATTGTGTGAGAGGCAAAGCGGGTTTCAGCAACCTAAGAAAATGTTAAACTCAAGTTAGTAATACATTTAGAAATTAAAACATGTTAATGTAAACAACAACAAAAATTAATAACTATGGAATCCAATAATATTCAATTATATATTAAATATACAAATTTACCTTCAATAACTCCAAGTCCAAGAAACTCCTAAAAATTGCTTGTGACAAGTGGTGATTTGTCACAAACATTTGAATCTCTTCAGCTTCCTCATATATCCTTTTCACCCAATCTAATTTGGTGCCAATTGCTTTCATCACTAAATTGAGAGAGTGGACGATGCATGGTGTCCAAAAGATATGATCATATCTAGACTCTACAATTATCCTTGCAGCCCTGCAAACTTTTGCATTGTCCATGAACACTTGGACAACATTATCAGGACCCACTGACTCTATGACATCAATGAGAATGCGTGAAATAAATTCTGCATCTTTCACTTGCCCTTCACAATCAACTGCCTTCAAGAACATTGCCCCCTTAGAGCATACAACAATAACATTGATCAATGGATGGTTTCTACAATCTTTCCACCCATCCGAAATAATAGACACACTCGATTGAACCCAAAAATCTCTTATTGGGTGAAGTTGAGCCTCTACATATTTCCTTTCATCATGTAATATGGTAGTGCGCAACTTCTCATAACCAGGCGGTTTGTAACTATGGGGTGCATCATTTATTGCTTCCACCATCTCCCTAAAATAAGGTGATCTCACAAAATTAAATGAAACACCATTTGCAATTAAACAACATCCAATTTTGTGCTCAACAATGTCTCTCTTTTCATTTTGGAATGCCCTATCAAGTGGGCCTCTCTTGGGGGTGAGTGGAGATGGGTCTTCATCTTCATCATTTGTAGTTGGCATAGGCAAAAAAGGATGTGTTCTTGTGTTTGTTTGATTGTTGCTATATTTGTTCTTTTGGAAGCACCACATTTTTCTTTTGCAACTGCTCTATCAGCATCCTCTTGCTCTTTTGCGAACGCTGCTATTTGTTCAACTAGTAATCCCTTCTTATCACTACCCTAACACATGTTAATTCCTTCACCCGCAGGACCCAAAAAATGTAGTTTCACTTGGGAATAAGAGCTTCTATGTTGTATGTTGCAATAATTACATTTCCATATGTATGCCCCACCCCCAGGACATTGTGCAACTCTTGTTGTGTGTCTCCATAAAGGAGACCCCTTATCAATTTTGAAGCTTGGTGATGCAGCCCCACCCCCACCCACTGAGCCTTGACTACTCATTGTTCTATTCTTGCAATATAGAAAAAAAAATGAAAAAAAACCATGTTTCACACTTACACAAAACCTTGAAAATTTAGAAAACTAAAAATAAATCAATAATCTATGAAAGAACTCAAGAATATGGTTGAAATGCATACCTTAAACACTTCTTGCAAGGTATTTGGAGCTCCACAATAGATCTCCTTCAAATCCAAGTACTTTACTTCAAACTAGCAAGTATGAGAGAGCAAAATAGAGAGTACATGAACTTGCATTGTGATTTAGAGGGTCGTTTTTAGGGTTTAGGGCCTTTAAGAAAAAAAAATTAAAAAATTAAGTTGGGCCCACTTTTTTGCTTTTTTATTTGGGCCCTGTCGCAAATCCGCGCGTAGATTCTCGAGGATCTGGGCAGGATCCATAATCCTACCTCTAGATCTGTCAGGATCCGCCTGCCGCATATTCGTGCAGATCCGCGCGTGGATCCTCGAGGATCTGGGCAAGATCTGTAATCCTGCTTGTGGATCCGCCACACGCTGATCTGGACCTGAATCCGGATCCGGGGCTATTAGGATGAATCCAGTAACATAGGTTGGCTACACTAAGCATGTTCAGAAGAACAAGTTAAACAAAATTAGTCTGTCAAGCTTGACCGAGTGGGCAGTAGGTGTCAAGCAAAGTTAGTGCAAGTCGAGCAGAAAATTAGTTGGAGCCGAGCAAAGTTAATTTCAGTGTAAGTCAAGCGGAACAGTGTAAGCCGAGTAAAGTTTAGTGGATGCTAAGCACTAGTAAACTTTAGTTCGTGCCGAGTGATCTTACAGTGGATGTCGAGCAACGCGGTATGTGTCAAGCATCAAAAGATAGTTAATGCCAAGTGTCAGCATTATGAGAAAAATTGAGAATTCGATGAATTTGAGCCGACAAAGTTGATTTATTGGATTATGTGAACCATATGGAAGATAAGACTGATGAGTTGGTGGCACAGAATTCATGGTGAATCGTTTTAAGGCGAATTTAAAGAGAAATTTCTAAAAGAGAATGAAATGAAGTGAGGGGTAGATTCATTGAATTCTACCTAATCTAACCTAACCCTAAAATGGACGATGGAGGATGAACGGCAAAAGATCTTACTTCTCTATTTATAGAGATGGTTGGTCAGAAGCAAGGGTTGTCATGTGCGAGAACCTAAAGAAGACAAGGAGTCTAGGGTATTATTTCATTTAGTGACCTAAGAGAAGAGACTGCAAGCAAAGCAAGAAGGCTTAAGGGTACGAATGCTTTAAGGGGGAACAAGCTATCACAGTTGAAGTGTATGAAAGCCAAGCAGAATGGAGGACTGAAACAGAGATCTGTAATCTGCAAATGTGTTGTAAGTTGTTATCAAATCAAACCTTATTGTTACTCTCTAATCATTGTATCAGTCTAGGGTAAATCCTTTGGATTAAGGTTGACCTAACAGTCATTTGTAAATCCTTTAACCGGGTGACATTCCAAGTAAATGATCTAAAGTCCTCTAACAAGGCTCACTCCTAACAAGGTGATTGAAATCCTTTAACTAGGTCACATTTAATAGTGTGCATTGTAACCTTTAACAAGGTTGGCCTTTCACAGGGCATCACTTTAGAAGAGTGAGAATGAATAGCATGTTACTGGTGGTTTTTCCCAAATTGGGTTTCCACGTTAAATCATTGTGTCAAATATGTTATTGAATCTATTATGTTTCATGTTTACATTTCTGCAATTGATTTGACAGTAACCTACAAGTTTGAGTGATTACATAATCTAATGGATGCATGCATGATGAAAATGTTTTATGGATATGGGTTCACTAAGCTGTGAAAAGTTTTATTTGTACATTTTTTTTACTTTGCTGCTACTGTAGAAGATTGTATGTGTTGTTAAAGGACCGCACCCAAAGCTTCAGATATCCTGGTTTCATGCAAAGTGAAAGAAGGTTTCTAAGCAGAATCTAGTCTCAAATGATCATTATTACTGTTAGACGAATGTATTGCCTGTTGTCGGAATCATACAGATTCAATGTTTTTAAGGAAATGATTGTTGGGGAATACAATGCCTTGGTTATTGAAAACCATTGAGCCTTCATTGTTACTTCCTTGACTAAATGAATTGATCTATTATTAAAATTGTCCTTGGAGCTGTCTATTAGGTTGGGTAATTCGAGTTGCATCTACCATATGCTGAGGTCGATATTATAATGTTTGGAGGAACATTGGTTTGGGGAGCAGATACTTGATAGGCAAATATTTTACCATGCATAATCATTTTGTGAGGAACTGTATTCCGGTTGAAATGAATAAGCATTAGTTTTTGCAAAAATGAAATGAATGTGATCTGCTGCCATTTCCTTTATTGCTATTTCATAAGGTCTTCCAACAAAGTAAGCAGTAATAACAGAAGAATTAAGAATCGGACTTTAACCCATAATGTTTTATTACTAAATATATTTGTTTTTTAATGTAGTTGTTAGTATGTGAATCGACTACTCCAAAGTAATGATACATTTGTAACTGAATCCTCGTTGAGGCAATAACGCTTCTTTTTTTTATCTTCTTATAAAGAGTAGGGCAACTCACTCCTCTGTAACTTGATCAACGCTTTTCTGGAAAGAGGAAATTTGTGGGAATGATTTTATGGGCACCTCTTTCTCTTCACAGCTTCACGTATCCTCGTCTCTTCTTCTACTACTTCATCTATCTCTAAAGAGAAAAGGAAGAAACAACACAAGCATTTGGGAATGTTTTCTCACACCTAGATTTAAAGACTTTTATTGTTATGACTTTGTAAAGATTTTATTTATTTTTAAATCTTTGTGATATTCATTTCAATAAATTATTCTAAAGATTATTCTTATCAATAGATTCAATAGTTTTAATACCATAATCTAGATTGATGTTTTATGGGAACTTCAAATACAAAGTTACTATCAAAACATTCTATTTTGGTAGATTACTCCTTGAATTTATCAAATAAAATGTTTTTAAAATATGATAAAATTTATTATAAAATTAGAAGTATGAATGTTAAAAATAAATAATTTAAGAAGATTTTTTTTAATAGTAAGTATTAAGTTTTGAAGTTCATTTTTAATTTGATGATTAAAAAAACAATTATGTACAATAGAGGTTTCATTTTTTTAAAAGATTTATGGACACATTTGATTTTGAAGATACTCCAACGGTCCAACCACTTAATCAATTATAAAGTTTGAATTTTAGTACCTAATTTTAAACCTTAATAGGAATACCATCACAACTTAACAAACATACTAATTACTGAACACAAAAATAATTTATAATTTTAAAACAAGTTTGGGGATATCCTTCTCCATGCACCTATTTTCACAATTTGTCTCAATGTATATAAAAAACAAAATATTGAAATCCTCATCTAATCCCAAATTTTAAACCCTTATCCCAAAAGTTAAACCTTAAATCCTAAATCTGAAAGAAAACCATAATCCTAAATAGTAAACCCTAATTTGAATGCTACATCCCAAATACTAAAACCACTCTCATGCCTAAATATGAAATGTACATCTTATATAATAATAAATAAATCTTACTTGAAACCATAGTCCTAAATGGTAATAAAAAATGATGAAACATAATATAAATAATAAACCCTAATTTCAAACCTAATTATTGACCATCTCTAATCCAGAGAGAGAGAGAGAGAGAGAGAGAGAGTTGTAGGATAAATATGTCAGAGAAGGATAAGGGGAAGAAGCTGACAGACATGAGGTAGAGATAGGTGGAAAATAGGGGGAAGATGTGGTGGTAGGTAATAGAAATGAAAGGGGAGAGATAAGGAAAATGTGGAAAAAGAAGGGGAAGAGAGATCAAATAAATGAGGAGTATAATTAGGGTTTTAGATAGATAGACATGATGGGGAGGGGGAGAGAGAGAGAGAGAGAGAGAGAGAGAGAGGGGCAATAGGAGCAATGGGTAGACCGATGAGGTACAAATAAATATAATAATTAGGGCATGAAAAAGGTGGACATGGTGAGGGAGAGAGATAGAGTGAGTTTAAATAATGAAAGAAATGGTGAGAAGGGGCAGAGGAGACGCTAAAAAAGACAAATTAGAGAAAGAGAGAGAAGAGGAAGAGGACAAGATACAAATGGTAATTAGGGAGAAGAGATGGTAGAGGTGTGTGTGTGTGTGTGTGTGTGTGTGTGTGTGTGTGAGAGAGAGAGAGAGAGAGATGTACTTATAAGAGGGGACATGTGAGAGAGAGTGAGAAAAGGGGATTTAGGTGAGGCATGAAGTAGACACCAAGAGAGGGCTAGATAAATAAATACATGATACAAGGAGAGTAGGTGGAAATAATATGAGGGGACATCATAGAGAAAGTGAGACGAGGGGAGAGGCTAAGAGACATCATGTAGACATAGAGAGATGATCATTTAGATAGAGAGATATCGAGGATGACGAGACATTTTAGGTAGAGAGAGAAAGTGAACAATTATGGCATGAAATATATGGAGGTAATGATGAGGTAAGGAAATGGGGGGAAGGGGGCAGGGAGAGGGAGAGGGGAGGAGAGAGAGAGAGAGAGAGAGAGAGAGAGAGAGGGAGAGATGGTACTTATAAGAGGGGACATGTGAGAGAGAGTTACAAAAAGGGATTTAGGTGAGGCATGAAGTAGACATGAATAGAGAGGGCTAGAGAAATAGATACATGATACAAGGAGAGTAGGTAGAAATAATATGAGGGGACATGATAGATAAAGTGAGACAAGGAGAGAGGTTAAGAGACATCATGTAGACATAGAGAGATGATTATTTAGATAGAAAGATAACAAGGATGGGGAGACATTTTAGGTAGAGAGAGAGAGAGTGAATAATTATGGCATGCAATATATGGATGTAATGATGAGGTAAGAAAAAGGGAGAGAGGGAGAGAGATACATTAGGGGAAAGAATTGGTTACAGGGGCAAGGATTTGGAAGAAAGCGGGAAGGAGAGAGAAGAGGTAGAGAGAAAATAGTGATGGGTAGACCGATGAGGTAGACAAAAATATAATAAGAGACAAATGGTAACTAGGGGGAAGAAATGGTGGAGGAGATATGAGAGAGAGAGAGAGAGAGAGAGAGTATTAGGAGGAAGAGATGGTTAGAGGGGCAAGGATTTGGAAGAAAGGGGGAAGGGGAGAGATGAGGTAGAGAAAAAATAGTGATGGGTAAAGTAATGAGGTAGAGACATATATAATAATTACGGCATGGAATAGATGAACATGGCAAGGGAGAGAGATAGAGAGTTTAAATAATGAAAGAGATGGTGAGAAGGGGGAGAGGACAAGATACAAATGGTAATTAGGGGGAAGAGGTGGTGGAGGAGGGGTGTGTGTGTGTGTGTGTGTGTGTGTGTGTGAGAGAGAGAGAGAGAGATTATATTAGGGGGTAGACCGATGATGTAGAGAGAAATATAATAATTAGGGCATGGAATCTAAAGATGGACATGGTGAGGGAGAGAGATCAAGAGAGTTTAAATAAGGAAAGCGATGGTGAGAAGTGGGAGGAGAGGGGAGATATTGAAAAAGAGAAATTAGAGGAAAAGAGAGAAGAGGGAGAGGACAAGAGACAAATGGTAAAGAGATGGTGAGAAGGGGTAGGGGAGACATTGAAAAAGAGAGAGAAGGAGGAGAGGACAAGGTACAAATGGTAATTAGGGAGATGAGATGGTGGAGGAGATGTGTGTGTGTGTGTGTGAGAGAGAGAGAGAGGGGGGGGGGATTTAGGTGAGGCATGAAGTAGACACCAAGAGAGGGGTAGATAAATAGATACATGATACAAGGAGAGTAGGTAGAAATAATATGAGGGGACATGATAGATAAAGTGAGACAAGGGGAGAGGTTAAGAGACATCATGTAGACACAGAGAGATGGTTATTTAGATAGATAGATAACAAGGATGATGAGACATTCTAGGTAGAGAGAGAAAGTGAATAATTATGGCATGAAATATATGGACGTAATGATGAGGTAAGGAAAGGGGGGGGGGGGGGGAGGGAGAGAGAGAGATGTGCTTATAAGAGGGGACATGTGAGAAAGAGTGAAAAAAAGGGATTTAGGTGAGGCATGAAGTAGACATGAAGAGAGAGGGCTAGAGAAATAGATGCATGATACAAGGAAAGTAGGTAGATATAATATGAGGGGACATGATAGATAAAGTGAGACAAGGGGAGAGGTTAAGAGACATCATGCAGAGACAAAGAGATGATTATTTATCCTGAGAGATAATGAGGATGGGGAGACATTTTAGGTAGAGAGAGAAAGTGAATAATTATGGCATGAAATATATGGACGTAATGATGAGGTAAGGAAAAGGGGGGGAGAGGGAGAGAGATTAGGGGGAAGAATTGGTTAGAGGGGCAAGGATTTGGAAGAAAGTGGGAAGGAGAGAGAAGATGTAGACAGAAAATAGTGGTGGGTAGACCGATGAGGTAGAGAGAAATATAATAACGAGAGACAAATGGTAAGTAGGGGGAAGAGATGGTGGAGGAGGTGTGTGTGTGCGCGCGCGCGCGTGAGTGAGAGAGAGAAGGGGGGAGAGAGAGAGAGAGAGAGATGTACTTATAAGGGGGGACATGTGAGAGAGAGTGAGAAAAAGGGATTTAAGTGAGGCATGAAGTAGACACCAAGAAAGAGGGCTAGATAAATAGATACATGATACAAGGAGAGTAGGTAGAAATAATGAGGGGACATGATAGCTAAAGTTAGACAAGGGGAGAGGTTAAGAGACATCATGTAGACATAGAGAGATGGCTATTTAGATAGAGAGATAACAAGGATGGCGAGACATTTTAGGCGGAGAGACAAAGTGAATAATTATGGCATGAAATATATGGATGTAATGATGAGGTGTGTGTGTGTGTGTGTGTGTGTGTGTGTGTGTGTGTGTGTGTGTGTGAGAGAGAGAGAGAGAGAGAGAGATGTACTTATAAGAGGGGACATGTGAGAGAGAGTGACAAAAAGGGATTTAGGTGAGGCATGAAGTAGACATGAAGAGAGAGGGCTAGAGAAATAGATGCATGATACAAGGAGAGTAGGTAGATATAATATGAGGGGACATGATAGATAAAGTGATACAAGGTGAGAGGTTAAGAGATATCATGTAGACGTAGAGAGATGATTATTTATCCTGAGAGATAATGAGGATAGGGAGACATTTTAGGTAGAGAGAGAAAGTGAATAATTATGGCATGAAATATATGGACGTAATGATGAGGTAAGGAAAAGGGGGGAGAGGGAGGGGGGGAGAGAGAGAGAGAGATTAGGGGCAAGAATTGGTTAGAAGGGCAAGGATTTGGAAGAAAGCGGGGAGGAGAGAGAAGATTTAGAGAGAAAATAGTGATGGGTAGACCAATGAAGTAGAGAGAAATATAATAACAAGAGACAAATGGTAATTAGGGGGAAGAGATGGTGGAGAAGATGTGTGTGTGTGTGTGTGTGTGAGAGAGAGAGAGAGAGGGTAAGGCATGAGGTAGACATAGTGTGAAGGATGAGAGATAAAGAAACATGAGAGAGTTTTTGAGACTTTAATTTAATGAATAATACACAAACCATGTATTATAAAAGTTGAACCCTTAATAACTCTCTAACTCTTGATTTCCTTAAACAAGTCCCACTATGACCTTTTCTCTACTGCAAATAATAATATAGCTTTAAGGATAAAGCTTAAGCTAACACTAATGTAAATGAAAACTCTAATTTCAATCCAAAGTTTAATTCTAATTAGTTGAATATAAATAAATAAAAATTGATTATATTAATTATTATATAGGTGGTCACCACCTATATAATAATAAATTACTAACAATAATGTATTTCACTATTCCGTCGCGAGTGCTACTAGCTTATATATATTTTATATATATAAAATAAGCCGAGAGATATCCTTCTCGAGGCGCCTATTTTCATAATTGTACACTTGATTTGTGTCACGCTCTAAACCATTCTATCCAAACGATTCCATGAGTTTGGAATGCTTGGATGCCGGCTTAGAGCTCCCTATCCACGGAGTGCAAAAAGTTAGTATTCAAGCATGAAGGCTCTCGGCCAAGCCTTAGAAATGTGCTTCTTGCTAGTAAACCATGCAACGGGAGGTTCTTTGAGACAAGAGCAAGAATGCCAGTGTCTACAATGAGTTCCTCAAAGATACAATGCAAAATGAAAGACTAAACTTGAATGGAAATGCAAGATGCAACTATGCTAGAATGTGAATGAGAGTGTTACAATACCATTATTTAAACTATGTGAGATTATTGCAAGAATCAAAGCTAAACTAACATGCAACTATGCTAAGAATGCCATGTGATCTTATGCTAATATGATGGAATGAGAGAATGAGACAAGAAATGAGAAGTTCTCCACAAAGCTCCAAAGAAACCTGTTAGAAAACTTGCAGCATAACAATATTCAAAAGATGGATGGATAAAGGAGAAAGCTCTCTCCCTTTTAAAGTTGTACGGACGGTAGAGATTAAGATGAAGATGGTGGATGATCAACGGTTGAATTCGAAAATAGGAGTGATCCATGTGCACACACAAGTCAACCAATAGAATATAAGTTGACTTGTCACATAAGACAAAAGTCTCACAAGCCTTTTCTTTTAATTGCAAAATAAAAAAGGACTTTGTGTGTGCACTTTGAGTGGGTTAGAAGAATGTGGTGTTTTATTTAATTAAAAGGGGACATGTTCTTTTAATCAAATAATGAACTTAGGATAGCATAGTCAAACTATAGGTTATAATCAAATAAATTGATTATTAGCAATTTGGTCTAGATAAATGATTAAATTAATTTAGCCAAAATGCTGAGAAGGGGGCTAATAGTCTAGATGACCATTTTTAGGTGATTACATTTGCCCCTCTTTGACTAATGCGTGATCGATCTGGGAACACATTATGTCAAAGAAAATAGAAAGCCAAGTAGGCGGTGATAGATATAGATATCTGATTCCAAAGAATGAAATGCAGAAATGGATAGCAATTCCTGAATGCACAGCCTGATAGCGGTAGTACTGAACATTAGGAAGATGATGTTAGGATCCGAAAAGAATTCTAACATCTAGCAAAGCGAATAGATCGAGAGCAAGTGATAAGGTCAAACAAATGCTCCTAAGAAATAGATAGCTGTAACAATCAGCAATAGAGTATTTTTGCCCCCTCGGGATCGAAATCGAAATGAGGTAAGAGGAAGCAGAAAGTAGCTAGACATGAGAAAATCGAGATATAGCAATGTCTAATATGATAGATAAATGGTTTAGAACCCAAGAATGACTATAAGAAATTGATAAAATGCCCCAGTTTGACTAGAGTTGACCTTGAAGGATATAGCATAAAATTTAGGTCAAATTTAGTAGAGAGATGATTTAGATGTGAAAAGGTGAATAGAAGGAGATATGAAGCATAGAAATGATGAAGTCATGAAGAAATGAAGATGCCCCAGCGATGATTCAAAGATTAGACCTCAAACGGTCAGCTAACTGCTTAGAAGAAGGTAAAATTTTAAAATGTGATTTTGACCATCAAGATGAACTCGGATTTCGATTTCGATCTCGAAAATGGATCCAAGACGTCGAAATTAGCTAGGGGTGTAATTTTTGAGCAATTTCGAGGAGTTTTAAAAATTAGGTCAAAATGAGGTTGGAGGCTATAAAAGGGGTCCAAGTGTCATTTTCACTATTCATTTGTCTTTTTGTGATTTGAGAGATTTTGTGTGGTCCACATAGCATCATGGCTCAGGCGAACATTCCTCTTCATCAACACCGTTTCGAGCGCAGTCGGTTGCACAACCGGCCAGAGCGATATGGGGCGCCGGTAAGTGACTACCTTTTTGTTGCTTTTTCGAACTTTTTGTGAGTTTTTCGCACGTTTTTAAGTTTTTTGAAAAAAAGTCACGCAATACTTTTAAAGTATCGCACGGGCCCAGAAAAAGTGTCGCACTATTTGGAAAAGTGTGTCGTGCGGGCCATACCCAAATGTCGCACGACCTAAAAATGTCGCACTCCTCTTAGAAAAGTGTCGCGCGACACTGTTTCAAAAAATGTGTCGCACTCTTTGTAAAAAATGTCGCACAGCTAGTTTTTGTTGTTTTTCTGAATGCTTTTTTTTCGTCATGTGACTATACTGATGATTGCTTGTTTTACCTGGACAGGAGGTATTCCCGGCATTACAGATTAGAGCTCCCAGGGTGGTTGGTTTGCGCGTTGTGCAGCATTTGAGCGATGAGGAGCAGACTACGCTAGTTGCTATGGGCTTGCGTTGGGTTGTACGGATGCCCCATATTCGGGCAAACCACGGTTTGCTGTCTACGCTGGCAGAGAGGTGGCATAGCGAGCATAACACCTTTCACTTACCGACCGGCGAGGCGTCGATTACCTTGGAGGACGTATATCGCATTGTGCGAGTACCATGCCACGGCGAGCCGATAAGTTACTTGGTTAGTAGTTTGTTGATTTCGCTATTTCAATGTTGGATGCCAGGTGTACTGATGTTAAGTTTGGTGATGGCACAGGTGTACTATGATACGACCCCGACAGAGGGGCGAGCGCGAGTGCAGGAGCTTTTCAGGATGTGACCATTCTGGACCGTCACCTGAGTTGGGAGAGATTGATGACTGAGTATGGATATGATTATCCTTTGCCCAGCTTGTTATGCTCTTTGGTAGCCCAGGCCCTGGTGATAGACCGAGGCCAGAAGGGCTTTCCACTAGGATGGAGTCGACTGGTATATGATCTGATCTCCCGACCACGTAGGATGGCATGGGGGCCTGTGATATTGGCAGAGATGTACCACAAGCTTCATGAGATAGTATATCATGAGGGTGGATCATGGGTATGCGGAGCAGTGTTAGCGCAGATCTGGGCTTGGGAGCACATCGTTGTGATCCGACCACGAGTGCAGCCACGAGAGCGCAGCCAGCCGTACATTTTTTGCTATAGAGGTTTCATCCTACAGAGGCATAGTGGAGATGTGACCTATTACCGACGCATGTTTGATGAGCTGACAGCATTCACATGGCGACCGTACCGGGAGTGTCAGCGGTGGTCAAATTCATGGGAGTTAGACTACATGCAGTATAGCAGACCGCTGGTGGGTCGGAGCACAAACATTGTGGAGTGGTTTGTGATCAGTCGCGTATGGCGGTAGTTTGCAGAGCGACAGGTGGTGTCAGTGGAGACCACTACCTATGCCCGGATGCGCATAGATGAGGGATTGGGATGGCTACCGATGCTGGACTATCAGACAGCAGTTCGGGATACCGCAGCACTAGTGGCGACTCCCTGGGATTATCACCCAGATGTGGCAGATGCAGGGGCTGATCCGGGGTATCTTTATGAGATGCAGAGACACCTGTTCCCCCGGTTCACACACCCAGATGCAGCACCTACAGGAGTGGGAGGTGGAGGTGGCGGCGGAGGAGGAGGCGAAGGGAGAGGGAGGGGGAGAGGTGGCAGGCAGATGGAGGGGGAGAGTTCCCGAGCAAGGCACATTTTTTTGGATTCAACCTAAGTTGGAATTGTTCCATACGGTCCAATATCAAACTAAGGTCTTGGAGATGTGTGTCTCGTTTCTTTGATTTTGTCAATGTGTCATCAACATAATCTTCCATGTTTTTATGCATCATATCATGAAAGATGGTTGTCATTGCTCTTTGATATGTGGCGCTAGCATTTTTGAGCCCAAAAGGCATGCCATTCCAGCAAAAGGTACCCCATGCACATGTAAAAGCTGTCTTTTCTTGGTCTGCTAGAGCTATCTTTATTTGGTTATACCCAGAAAATTCATCCATGAGTGAGTACATCTCATAACCCGCAGTCATGTCCACTATCATATCGATGTTTGGTAGTGGAAAGTCATCCTTGGGGCATGTTGTATTGAGATCTCTAAAATCAGTACAAACTCGTATGGATTTGTCATGCTTGGAGACAGGTACAATGTTGGAAATCCACTCGGCATAATCAATGGCCCTAATAAAGTTTGCATTCAATAGTTTTTCTAACTCTGTCTTGACCAGTAGGGCCACATGTGGATGCATTTTTCTCAACTTCTGTTTGACAGGCTTGACATCTAGTGAGATTGATAAGTGATGCATGATGAGATCTGTATCAAGCCCTGGCATGTCAGAGTATGTCCATGCGAAGTTGACCTTCTTGTCTTGAAAGAATTGAGCAAACTGTGTCTTTTCTTCGTCTGACAAAGATTGAGCTACATGGATAATCTGAGGACATTCTTCTGTTCCCAAGTTGATAGGCTGTGTAGTTTCAACTAGAACCGAAGATCTATCCTAGAAATAGCTTGGCAGACTACCAAGTACCTCATCCGCAGGTTCCTCAGAGAGGTTTTCACCATTAGATACGCCTT
Organism: Cupressus sempervirens; assembly: GCA_028749045.1. NCBI lineage: Eukaryota > Viridiplantae > Streptophyta > Pinopsida > Cupressales > Cupressaceae > Cupressus > Cupressus sempervirens. The sequence continues at coordinate 564,231,231 of CM053787.1, read as the reverse complement.
TATTTTTACTTTTTTGAGGATCAGACACCACCACAATGTGGTTTTCACCATCTAATCGCTTATTTTTCCTTTTAATTTTTTGATTGAGGTACTTGATATCTGATTCCGTCATGTTGACCGCGGGTTCGCTGGTGGAAGAAATGGCAGGTTCAATTGCGTTTAGATAACAAGCGATCTCATAGTCGTTTTGGAAAGACCATATTTCAGGTCTTTGATTTTGGATAGACCAATCTATGAGATCTGGGTAAATTAGCGAGAGTGAGAGAGAAGTTTCAATGTGATTGATATGGAAGGAGTCATCTCTGGTGACTTGTGAAGTTGAGCCTATAGAAAATGTCGCAAAAGAGTCCAGCTCAGGAATAGTCCTGGAGGAACTAGCGTGATCCATTGAGACATGTTGTGAGTCAAACTCATCCGACCCCATACTAGACCGTTCGACTACATTGGGTTGGGTTGCATAGGCATGAATGACATCTACCCCTAGCTCGCAAGATGCATTAGAGAGGCTTTCCCACTCATACTCATGAGAATCTGTACTTTGACCCCTAGCTATGAGATGAGCAATATTCTGCCTAATTCGTCCTCTATTTATGTCCTCAGAAGTAGACCCTTCTTGTTCCTGCTGTTGGGAGGTAGAAGCTTCTTTATTATTAGCAGTCATTATTTCTTCTCCCCAAAGGAGGGAAGTGAGAGGAACAAAGTCTTCGTTTTGTGCAGTAGTAGCAATTACGGGAGAGTCATCATCCTCCGATTCACTAGACATGAGCAATCTTCGATCACAGTTTGGTGTACTATTGTTTAGCCCAAAGCCTAGACCAGCGGTGTCTCGAGCATCACGACCTTGAGTGTGACTTAAAGGTTCAACTAGAGCGTTCTTACAACCAGTTAAGGACCCGTGGCCCTGGTAGCCCATTTTTGTCAAAAATTTATAGCCTTTTCCATATTTTTTGGAAGAAATAGGGGTAGTTATTGTAACCTCCTCGTCTTCCTCTTCTCTGTAGATCCAGTCCCTAATGGCTTGTTCTTCCTTCTCTGCTTCCAGTGGTATGGAAGATTGCACAAAAGCGCCAAAAAGTGTCATAGCAGAAGCAGAAGACTTCTTTGCAATAGTTGGTTTCCCATAGGACCGAGGGGAAATTGGTAAGGCAGCAATAGAGTCCAAAGTGTACTCGCCCATACCAAGGCTCATCATTTTCAGTTTTTGTTCACATTCTGCGAAAGATGGTGCTAACTCATGAGAAGAGCGATTGTGCGGAACTAGCATTTCAGTAGCAAATAATGTGTTGATAGACATGGAGTTGTCGCCGGGGTCAACCACTTCAGTACCATTAAAAGGGAACTTAATGCACTAATGGTATGTAGAGGGTACTGCTTGCATATCGTGAATCCATGGTCGTCCCAACAACAAGTTGTATGCAAGTGGTATGTCTAAGACTTGGAAGACGACATTCTTCTCAACTGGACCAACTCTAATTGGAAGCACAATTAGACCTTTAGAAGGCCTTTCGACCTCATCATAGGCCTTTATAGTGATCTTGCGCTTAGGATCGATGGCAAATTCAGACATGCCCAATTGTTGGATTACATTGAACGAAATGATATTTAACCCTGCACCATTGTCTATCAGGACTCGGCGGACGCGAGTACGAAAGATTTGAACTTCAACATGAAGAGCAAGGTTATGGGGATGACTGAGAGCTCGGTCATCTTCTTCAGAAAAGGTGAGATAGTGAGGTGAGGAGATGTGGTTCACCATAGCTTGGAATTGTTCAGCATCAATATCTGTGGGAACATTGGCAGAACATAAAGCTTTCTCAAGGATATCCCTGTGCAAAGGAGATAACTCTAGCAATTCGAAAATGGAGATTTGCGCTTGTTTGCGTTGCAGTTGGCTAACAAGATCATAGTTGGAGATCTTGGAAGTAATTGGTTGCTTAGATGATGAAGCATTTTTAGGATCATTAGCAACTTTTAGGACAACCTTAGATTTCCCCCTAGTGACAGCGTTAAGTGGTTCACCTTGAGAAGATGAAGACTCAGCCACTCGGAGTACCACCTTGGGTCTAGTATCAGTATGATCTTGAGGAGTGGATCATGTCCTTAAGACCACTCTTGGTCGTTCATCTTCAGCATCATAATTTGGCCAGTTGTCATTGCTGGAGCTTGCCATACATATGTATTCAGCGGGCTCAAGCATGCTTATAACATTATCAATGTTAGCGTAAGCATAACTAATTTTGGCGTCATGATTCTTTTTGGCAGCTACCCTTGAGGTCTCACCTTTTTCGTATTCAGGTAATGTTTTTTGGAAAGCCTTATGATCAGTATTCTTAACAAGGCCATCTGTAACAACTTTGCCAGCTTCGATGAGGTCTTGAATTACATCTTTGAGTTTGAAGCAATTCTCTGTGTTATGTCCCTTCGGTGATAGCTGCAAGTATGATCTTCTCTCCACCATGGAGGTCTAATGGGTGGATCGTAAGGACGTGAGTTGTCTAGCAAGGTAACCAATTTGTTTGCAATTAAGGTTTTTAAAACCACTTCATAAGGTTCGACCATAGGTGTGTAAACACGTCGCTTCTTTGCAAATTTAGAGCCTTTGTCAAAGGTTTGTGGTTTTGAACCTTCTTGTTGTTTTGCTGCATAGATGGCATTGGAAAGGTTAAATGCAGGTTCCTTAGTCTTAGGAGTGTCCACTACTCCGTCATTGACAACATACTTGTTTTTGTTCCAAGGTTTGCCTTTGTCTTTACCGTTTCCATTGTTAACTCTATCCTTGTTTATGGCAATATCACCTCTTTTGATAGCAACATCCTCAATGCGATATGCACTTTCTACCATGGCGTTGAAGGATGTGAATAACTGTTTTCTTAGATCAAAGTATAATTCGGGTACAAGCGTATTGACAAAAATGTCAATTTTTTCAACCTCAGGCACTTGCCGAGGATACCGAGAGTATAAAGATCTCCATCTTTGGAGGTATATTGCAAAAGATTCTCCTGGTTTTTGTTTGATGTTGCATAAGTCTAGCACAGTCACAGGATGTTGAATGTTGTATGAATATTGCTGGATGAAGCGTTGCGCAAGTTCATCAAATGTTTTAAGAGGACTCAATTTTGTGAACCATTCCATAGCTTGTCCTCTTAGACTTCTAGGAAACAAACGCATAAGAAAGGTGTCTTCATGCATAAAGTCCATGCTAATAGCATAGAAATGTCTCACATGGTCGTAAGGGTTACCATTTCCATCGTATTTGTCATACTTAGGAACCTCTATATCCTTAGGAAATGGCAGCATGTATAGACTCCTATCGAATGGAAGAGCGCAAATTGATTCAACAAATGATGTCTTAGGTGGCTCTTTTGAAGTTTGTAGTTGTGAAAATTGTTTCCTTAGTTCCTGTATTTCTTCCCTTAAGATTTCAGCCTTAGTGGGCTCTCGTTTTGGAATAATATGTTCAACATTAAAACCTTGAGGGAGTTTCCATCCCCTAGCTGTCATGTATCGGAAGTATTGGTCTTCATTTTCCTCTAAAGCTCTGAGCATTAGTTTTTGGGCGAAGCCATCTTGTTGAAATTTGATCACGTCTTCGCTAGTTACTTCTTCATCACTATCATGATGAGATGGTTTAGGTGAAGGACATGCGCCAACGGCAGCTCTAGGAGTCCTTGGAGGCGTGTGATTACCATCATTGTTCTCAAAAGGATTTCGAGGACAAGTTCCTTTATATCCTTCATAGCATGCCTAATTGTCAGTTTCAGCTTGTTGATTTTCTCTCTCCATAGCGTATATAGCCTCCAAAGTCTTTTGGGTTTCACGTGCTTGTTCTTCTAAGCGACGTTTAATTTCATCAGGGTGCACCATAGTGACTATACCACTCGTATCTTCGGGTGTCTCAAAGGGTGTACCAAATGGATTTTCAAAACTATAAAGTGGGTTGTGCCGAACGTTAGCTATTTGTGTTTGAGCAAATTCGAGATTCTTATCACAAGGTTGTTTGCGAGGACGTCTGGGTGGTGTTTCCAATTGTTTGAAAACAAAAGGCGTGTGGCTACCGTTACCAACTTGATATCTAATTGTGACCGGCATGTAAAGAGTTGTCTTTGTTTAGTAGGACAAGAAAAGCGAGCCGAATTTGAAGCTCTTACAATCAGGACTAGTCACTTGTCAAAATGTGATAGATGGCTTGTCAAACAATGCTCAAGATCTTACAGCACGGGTGACTCGAGCCGAGCGGACGAGCGAGAAGCTCAATAGCGGATACCTAGAATAAAATAATAGCTGAATTTTGACAAGTGATTCATCAAGACGTTTCAAGACTTACATTCGACGGACTAAACCCATCTTTTCAACCTAGGACGAATTCTTCACACACTGATACGTAGCCAGGATCAAGGGTGACCAGCATGACGCTCCTTAGACCAAACAAATCCAACGGCAAACTCTGTTTTTGACCCAAAATGACTCTAGGCGATACTTTCTCAAAAGGAGGGCAACATAAGTTCAGCAAACAGTGTCGTGCGACAGAATTTCAGGAAAAGTGTGACACATTTTTCTCAGGCGACAGATATTTGACTGGAGTGCGATAGAATTTTGCACACAGTGCGACAGAATTTACCAAGACATGCGTCAGAATTTTTTGAAAAAAATGTCGCGTGATATTTCTTCTAAAAGCGTGCAACAGAGTGTCAGTTTTGTGCAAAAAAAGTCAATTTTTTGGTTTGAAGTTCGTTTCAATTTGTCAATCAGACAGTCGTTTTAATCAAACAGCGTTTCGTTTCAGTTCGTATCAGTAAACAGCAAGGTTTGCAAATAGTAAGTGTTGTAACATGTCTCAAAACAATTGATCAAGGGTAAAAACAACCTTGTCAATACGCATTTGGAATATCAGAACGGCCTTCCTAACAAATTTTTATCGGAATGTTTATGTTGCAAGAACGTTAACACTGGTCAAAACATCGAAAACAATAGCCAAGCAATCTACCTTAGAGTCACAGTTCATTACTCAACAACTTGGCCCACGCATGATGCTCCTTCGCCTCACACCAAGTGGTTTCCCACAAGAGATATTGGCTTTGTCATGGAAGTGCCATAAGCACAACCAAGGGAACACATATGGTGAATGTAAATCTTGGGGTGATCCGGGTAGTACACTAGGATCGATCCTTGCACCAAGAAGTTGAGCGGCTAAAAAGGGTAGTTACTAACTTAGGGTTTTTAGATCGGGCTTCCGTTCATAGTGTTTCTCTTGCTCCCAATTATGGGACACCTCACCTTGCGATGAGTAACCAATCTCGCGATCACAAGAGTACCTTAAGCATTCTTGCCTAGTGATCTCCCTATGGTCGAAATCCCATAAGCGATCACACTAGGCGAAGACAAACACTACGTCTACCAAAGTTTTGTGTCCTTGGTAGCCTTGAGTTTATAGTGGGTTGGAAAAGCCAGGTAAGCGGCTTGTCCCCACTTGGGTCATTCCTCTCAGGTTGTCCGAGAGCAGGCCCTCTAAAAGATTCTAACTACCCAAAGTGGATCAACTTTTGGAAGTCAAGATTTTTGGTTCACCACAAGGGTGAAAAGCATACTCTCCTATTCCAATCGTTTTCTCCCAAACACGCCAAGAAAATTCAATTACCCCTTGCTTTTGAAACCAAATGGCAAGTCAAGATTTCTGATTCACCACAAGGGTGAAGAGCATACTCTCCTATTACCAAAAGACTCCAATCACAAGTTTTATGTGCCTATAAAAATGAACAACTATTCAATGCCGCACATGGAAACAAAAATCAAGTTTGGATTTTTATGCTTTGGGCAGCCCTGCAAACAATGTTAGTAGCCCTTGCGCATTTGAAGCTTTGACATGCGTTCTTTTGTATGCAAGGTTTCAATTTTTCCTTCACAAAGAGGGCAACCTGCAATCACAACTCGTTAGCCCACAAGTTAGCACAAAATAATCACAAAAATCGTGAATTAAACCTCTGTAAAACAACCTAGAAATCTTCTTTAAAACGACAGTCAGCCAGCTAAGAAGAAATTTGATCAAATCCCTCAAGGAACGAGCAAAAAAAATGTCAGGCGATACTTTTTGCTGAACAAATGTCACGCGATACTTCACAGTGAACGGAGGCGACAATTTTTGTTCAAGCGACAATTTTTCTTTAGCTGTGCGACAGAGTTTTGCACAGAGGGCGACAGTATGCAGGCTGCAAGCGCGACACTATTTCCAAAAAAGTGTTGCACGACAGTACTGTGAACTGTCACGCGATACTGGAAAAATGTCGCCCAACACTGCGACTGTAAAAAAAGAAAAAATGCAGAGCAGTAAGGGAAATGCAAGCGAAAATAAGAAAATTGTAATAACCCCAACTGGATTATTGCTTCTTTTAACACCCAAAACTTAAAACTTCAAGGGTTAGACATTCCGTCAAACAATTAGCAAGCAAGGTTGTTACGAACCAGTGATGAACTGATGTCAAATTCTATTCTTGTAGTCAGAGTTGTACTAATACACTATGAGATTTGTCATGAATAGAGTAATTCCTCACATAATTCACCAATTAATATAGACGTATCAAATGCAATATATAATCATACCTTCAATGTTCAGGGAGAAATTCTTATTTCAATCAAATGTTACAATGCTTGACCATAATCCAATTATCAAACCATAGACCTGACTGTAGAAGAAATTAAACCTGAGATTGCCTGCTAACTTACTCCATACTGAAAGATTTGAGACCCGGATAATAATACGCTGATGGGCGAGCTAAAGGTCTAGCTTCTGACATAGCACCAAGCGACACTGTCTAGCACCTACAATAGAAAGTTTTTAATGCAACTCCCCCACGCATTAATCATTATGGAGATCGCGGGTATATGGAGCAAGACATCTAGCCACAAATTTGCGCACAAAACAGGTAATGCCGTCCTCCCGATTATAACTCAGCAGTTTGGGTCGACACTTCATCCGCAGACTGGGTAGATACTTTATCCAACTATCTCAAGCACAAGACGGAATAACTCCCCGTGCCTTACTTGTCTTATCAATGCCGGGTTGGAAAGTCAAGCTACTGCAATCTTAGGCGGGTCCCGTGTATGAACCTGCGTTAACTTTCATCTTCATTCCGCCCAGTCACCTCCGTCTTCTTTTACCCACGTTGATGGCAGATTATGCGATTGAAGACAAAATCGCCTTAGTCACTAGACAGCTCACGGTATTAACCATTATAGAGATCGTCGGCTCAAGGTGTAAGACATCACAACTCGCAATGAGATCGCTGCCTGTCAGGTCTGTGCGATCTAATATAAAGCAACACCCAATGAATTCATTCTGGCCTTCGGCTTGCCTATGAGGAATGTCCGTCGCCCCCGATACGTGGATACTGAGTGCGTCTTCAATAATTAATGTAAATTGTCCATTATATATACTTGGAGTGTGGCAGATTCTGATATGCTGACTGGAGCTCGTCTCCCAAATCCTTCAATGACAGGTCATCCTCCTGACCTGAAATTCGCATGTCAATTCTGGTCTAACCATCAAATTTTGCTTGCATGTGAAAATAAATCGATGCCTATAATGTCTTCTGCAATTCGCACCTTCTTGTCCTATTGGATCTTTCCTTGCTGATCCTTAAATGACTAATGATGCAAAAACCATTAAGTTGGCCTTAAGCCACCGATGATCGCCTGGATGAAATGACTGAATGCCACCTCCAATCTGCAATAATTCGGATGATATTTCACACCCTCAAAATTGCGTACCGATTGAGAGTTATCGTTCTCAATGGCCAACTGTGACAATTGCGAAAACCCTAGGTTCCACAATGCACCTGTGATTGAATCACAATCTGAAATCAAAGAGAGATAAACAACTGCTTGGTTCGAATGGAGCCTCGAGGTGCCTATTTATTCTTTTCTCTCCACCTTCTCCAGAGACTTCTAGAACATTTTTGATTTTATCTCTTAAGTGACTTTATTAAATATTTTTATAATCCAAGTCACTTTATTAAATTAATTAAATATAAAGTTACCTTTTAATATTTATTTATTTGATAACTTTATAAGTAATTAACTTAATATCACTTATTTATTTAATTAAAATGATTAATTAGTCGTCCTCATAAAATATTAATTATTTTGGACAACCAAGTTAATCAAATTAATTAATCAGACTGCCTCCGAAAATTGGGAACATGACAGTCCGCCCTTCCTGAAATTGCTTGTCCCCAAGCAATGGCTGAACCATGAGCCCAAACAATCTGCCCGGATCCCAAATGACAACCTGTGTAATATCCCAATCCTCACCATACTCTCGTGGAAAAATCATCAATACCAACAGCTGAGAAACTGCACTCAACATCCAAACAACTGACAATTCTGATGAAATCATCTGTAAACCAACTGTAGATGGCGATAGAAGAAACCTTTCTGTAGAACTCAAACCAACTGAAACATCGATTCTATCAATACTCAAGTCCCTGTCCAATTGACACCTACACCCAACTGCACTGTGGATATGACGACAACAATAGATACCTGAGTCACTGCCATCAAAACCAATCACTGATAAACTGTGCCGGATGTGTCGATACTGCAGGCTGTGTAACTTGCAACTACCAATTCTAATTTCCAAAAATGGTGCCAATCCATCCCATAATGGATGGTCAGAAACTGGAGCTGATCTATACCTGCGTGAAATCAAATCTTCTATCTCTAGGTCAAAAGAAAAATGATGAGAGTACCCTACCGTATAATGCCGATAAGAACCTCCAAACTCTGTTGCTGGCTCATCATCACTGAACTGGGAATCAACAGATGGCTCCAATCTCCGACTCCGAGTGACTGTAGGCTGGATAGGATCCCGTGCATTCTGCTCAACAAACCCTACCTCGAGATCCCCGTGAAGTAGCATAGTAGAGAGGACCACTATAATCTTCTCAACCAATCTGCAAATAATACTAGTATCTTGGATGAGAACACCTTCTGTCACTTTATGCAAGTCCAGACGAATACGTGCACTATCCAGCAAATACTCCATGAATAGTTCAGCGCAATAAAAATTATACGAGGAAGCATCAACATACTCCCCTGCACACCACAACTGATCCTCCTTTGAAGGTGGCATACCTAACTGTACCACACTGTCATCTATCGGAGAAGAATCAATCTGGAAACTTGACTCTACTGGTATCCCAAACTCATTAGGACCAGCTACTTCCAAATCCTGGACATGTGTGTCAGCCCCAACAACATGCTCCTCAGTAGCAACTGCAGGAGTGTACTCACCACCATCCACCTCAATAGTCAAATGAACTGGGTCTGGGGCTGGTTTTGACCGCAAATGCTCCAACTCCACGGTCACCTCCCTTAACTGAAATTGCGACTCCTATAGATCTCGCTGTGTGTCCCCTAAAGCCTCAGTAGTCGCTATGAGCTCTTGGGAAAGCTCATTCACCTCTTCCTCCCGGTCCAAGAGTGCCTCGTAGGCTGTACTCGCCCACTCAACCAGGTGATCACGGTCGGCTACCAATCGTAAGTAATCCTGCTTCAAAATCCGAACAGCTTCACTTAAGGCATGAATCTCTGCCAAAGAAAAGTAACCACCGCTAGACTCATCTGTCATAGAAACACCCCAAACAGTAACGGCCAACAACTGACGAGCAGCATCAAAATGCTCACAAGCGATAGCAATGTCTCGCTCACTAACTTTCAACTGGCTAGTTACATGATGGCTCTGGTTAAACTGTCTCCTACAAGCCTCTTCTAGTGCTCTGTCTAAAGGAGTATCCACAAGGTTACTGGTTTCTAGAGTATTATCATCCATATCCCGTGAATCATTTCCACAACTCATATCATCATCCAAAGTGTCAAAAACTGTAGTACCGCTGTCTAACTCTTCTGTACCCAAAGAAACTGTCAAGGAAGCTGAATCTTCCAAACTATCCACAGCATCCTCCTGGATGTCATCAAGGCCAGTATGATCCTGGGACTTACCCGTACACGCTGCCACATATGTAAAATCTTCAACACCTTCCAGCAAGAATGGTCGTCTGGATATATGAACCAAACCCAACAACGGTGTATAAAAACTAATACCAATATCGGATGAGCTGCAAACACAAGGAAAAACAACACCGTGTATTCTGCTAATCAAATCCATGATAGTACTCAAACAATCATGGCTACCATAAAGTGCTAAAGATCTCCGGTTGACTGAATCCTAAATGCTGCTGAAACATTCCCGAATCCATATACAAGAAACAGCTGGTAACTCAAGCAAACTACTTACCTGAGTAATGTGACCAATACCAGCTAACTTCATATACCTGTCTGATATCGTCCTTGCATTATCAGCAACCACATATGATCCGTCAAATGTAGAAAGCTGAGTGTCAGGCGTGCAAGATGAAACTAAGCTAAGCTCCATGCCATGCTCATTCCCATGTCTCTCCCAGTCCTGTAATGCCAAGGGAATATTTACCCGAGAAACTTGAGTATCTTCAAGCTTGCAAGAAAACTTGTCAATTCCCTCCTTCCTTCTCAAGGCATCTGAATAAGCTCTGACCAATCTAAGAAGATGGTCACGATCTGATAGAAGATGTAAATAACTCAACTTCATCGTTCTCATTCCTTCTCTAATCGTTTGTAAGTCAACACAAGAGGACTTTGCCTGAACTTCCTTATGTCTTCTCTGTAACTGAATCATCTGAATGTGATCCTCTAACATGTCCCGCATCTTGTCATGATGAGATAATGAAGTCACAACACTATCTTCGCTCACCTTCAGCTGGCTGGACCAATCATGTGAAGTACTACCAGTTTCATCCTCATGTGACGAAGCATCTAACTGAGCCTGGTACTCTCTCTCAGCAAAATCATGAATACTCAATGTCTGCTCAACTCTACCTGGTATCTCACCATCAATATCCTTATCATCATCTGAATTCACTTTACTGTAATCATTGCCTGTTGGAACCAGAACATCCTGCGTACCAAAGACATCACCCTTGGGAAACTTCTATACAACTGTCTCAACTTGAGTACCAAGTTGACAATTACTATCCATCAGTGTAATATCCTTCTCCACTTCTTCTTGTGACTGAACTGAAACCTCTAACCGGTTGCACAATTGTTTCTCGAACTCCTCATTAAGGTTCTTAGTAACATCTCCCACTGAATCAATCAGTGCTTTGCGAGAAGATTTGCCAAATCGAAATCCAGTTGACTTAACCGCCTTAGCTGGGTCGGACAGCTTGTCATTTATACGGTGGTGCTTAACCAGCAGTTCAGACATGTTATGCCTTATTTTCCTGAGTTCATCCTGAATGTCTGAATAGCCCCTCCTTCCACAATTCCGACTCTGGATACTGTGTCTATCAAATGTCCAAGATTGTGTCCTCGGAGACTTTGTGTTGTACCTGTCCATCTTGGTTGAAGTAGAGTGCTGATCACTCATGTAATTCGGTTCTCACCTCACAGGATGGCAAGAAAACCTCACTCTGATACCACTATAATAACCCCAACTGGATTATTGCTTCTTTTAACACCCAAAACTTAAAACTTCAAGGGTTAGACATTCCGTCAAACAATTAGCAAGCAAGGTTGTTACGAACCAGTGATGAACTGATGTCAAATTCTATTCTTGTAGTCAGAGTTGTACTAATACACTATGAGATTTGTCATGAATAGAGTAATTCCTCACATAATTCACCAATTAATATAGACGTATCAAATGCAATATATAATCATACCTTCAATGTTCAGGGAGAAATTCTTATTTCAATCAAATGTTACAATGCTTGACCATAATCCAATTATCAAACCATAGACCTGACTGCAGAAGAAATTAAACCTGAGATTGCCTGCTAACTTACTGCATACTGAAAGATTTGAGACCCGGATAATAATACGCTGATGGGCGAGCTAAAGGTCTGGCTTCTAACATAGCACCAAGCGACTCTGTCCAGCACCTACAATAGAAAGTTTTTAATGCAACTCCCCCACGCATTAATCATTATGGAGATCGCGGGTATATGGAGCAAGACATCTAGCCACAAATTTGCGCACAAAACAGGTAATGCCGTCCTCCCGATTATAACTCAGCAGTTTGGGTCGACACTTCATCCGCAGACTGGGTAGATACTTTATCCAACTGTCTCAAGCACAAGACGGAATAACTCCCCGTGCCTTACTTGTCTTATCAATGCCGGGTTGGAAAGTCAAGCTACTGCAATCTTAGGCGGGTCCCGTGTATGAACCTGCGTTAACTTTCATCTTCATTCCGCCCAGTCACCTCCGTCTTCTTTTACCCACGTTGATGGCAGATTATGCGATTGAAGACAAAATCGCCTTAGTCACTAGACAGCTCACGGTATTAACCATTATAGAGATCGCCGGCTCAAGGTGTAATACATCACAACTCGCAATGAGATCGCTGCCTGTCAGGTCTGTGCGATCTAATATAAAGCAACACCCAATGAATTCATTTTGGCCTTCGGCTTGCCTATGAGGAATGTTCGTCGCCCCCGATACGTGGATACTGAGTACGTCTTCAATAATTAATGTAAATTGTCCATTATATATACTTGGAGTGTGGCAGATTCTGATATGCTGACTGGAGCTCGTCTCCCAAATCCTTCAATGACAGGTCATCCTCTTGACCTGAAATTCGCATGTCAATTCTGGTCTAACCATCGAATTTTGCTTGCATGTGAAAATAAATCGATGCCTATAATGTCTTCTGCAATTCGCACCTTCTTGTCCTATTGGATCTTTCCTTGCTGATCCTTAAATGACTAATGATGCAAAAACCATTAAGTTGGCCTTAAGCCACCGATGATCGCCCGGATGAAATGACTGAATGCCAACTCCAATCTGCAATAATTCAGATGATATTTCACACCCTCAAAATTGCGTACCAATTAAGAGTTATCGTTCTCAATGGCCAACTGTGACAATTGCGAAAACCCTAGGTTCCACAATGCACCTGTGATTGAATCACAATCTGAAATCAAAGAGAGATAAACAACTGCTTGGTTCGAATGGAGCTCCGAGGTGCCTATTTATTCTTTTCTCTCCACCTTCTCCAGAGACTTCTAGAACATTTTTGATTTTATCTCTTAAGTGACTTTATTAAATATTTTTATAATCCTATTAAATTAATTAAATATAAAGTTACCTTTTAATATTTATTTATTTGATAAGTTTATAAGTAATTAACTTAATATCACTTATTTATTTAATTAAAATGATTAATTAGTCGTCCTCATAAAATATTCATTATTTTGGACAACCAAGTTAATCAAATTAATTAATCAGACTGCCTCCGAAAATTGGGGACATGACAAAAATGTAGGGCGAAACGTACGGTCCAGCCCCACAGTGGGCGCCAAAAATGTACACTTGATTTGTGTCACGTTCTAAACCATTCTATCCAAACGATTCCATGAGTTTGGAATGCTTGGATGCCGGCTTAGAGCTCCCTATCCACGGAGTGCAAGAAGTTAGTATTCAAGCATGAAGGCTCTCAGCCAAGCCTTAGAAATGTGCTTCTTGCTAGTAAACCATGCAACGGGAGGTTCTTTGAGACAAGAGCAAGAATGCCAGTGTCTACAATGAGTTCCTCAAAGATACAATGCAAAATGGAAGACTAAACTTGAATGGAAATGCAAGATGCAACTATGCTAGAATGTGAATGAGAGCGTTACAATACCATTATTTAAACTATGTGAGATTATTGCAAGAATCAAAGCTAAACTAACATGCAACTATGCTAAGAATGCCATGTGATCTTATGCTAATATGATGGAATGAGAGAATGAGACAAGAAATGAGAAGTTCTCCACAAAGCTCCAAAGAAACCTGTTAGAAAACCTGCAGCATAACAATATTCAAAAGATGGATGGATCAAGGGGGAAAGCTCTCTCATTTTTAAAGTTGTACGGACGGTAGAGATCAAGATGAAGATGGTGGATGATCAACGGTTGAATTCGAAAATAGGAGTGATCCATGTGCACACACAAGTCAACCAATAGAATATAAGTTGACTGTCACATAAGACAAAAGTCTCACAAGCCTTTTCTTTTAATTGCAAAATAAAAAAGGACTATGTGTGTGCACTTTGAGTGGGTTAGAAGAATGGGGTGTTTTATTTAATTAAAAGGGGACATGTTCTTTTAATCAAATAATGAACTTAGGATAGCATAGTCAAACTATAGGTTATAATCAAATAAATTGATTATTAGCAATTTGGTCTAGATAAATGATTAAATTAATTTAGCCTATCTCTCGGCTTATTTTATATATATATAGTATATATAAGCTAGTTTAGGGAATTCTAGAGGAGATATAAGGATTCATTTTTTCAATAAGGAGGTTGGAGGAAGAATAATGAAAGAAAATCATCAAATCCCATTTCTTGTGTTCTTTGATTTTGTTGTTTTTTTTTTCCTAAATGTCAATGGTGAATTGGTTGTAGTGAATTTGGGTGCATCATTTTGACTAAGAATGTCATTGATAAGTACGAGCTATTTTCCACAGCAAGTCAAATTGTGATATTGCTATCAGGATGTAACTATGTAGTTCTTGAGTCAAACTCCTTGACCCATGTTTCATGAGTAGTGGTTCACAGTCACACAAACCCATCTCTCATGAGAATAAATGCAACACTTAGCACTCATTGGATCTAGGTGATACATACAAAGGTGAAGCACCGGGACTACCTGGGAGGTCACCCGTCCCAATACTACTCCATCTTGAGCGCGCTTAACTACGGAGTTTCCTCCATGGTTAAACCTACTTTGCTTGCAACCCCATTAGCAAAACCTTCACCAAGTCTTGTACCTAATGAATCATTCATTAGAAAGCCTCTTAAGCTCATCAATTAATAAGTAGGAGGTATTTTCCATAGCAAGTCAAATTGTGATATTGCTATCAGTATTTAACTGTGTAGTTCCTGAGTCTAACTCTTTGATCCATGTTTCATGAGCAGCGTTTCATATGAACCCATCTCTCATGAGAATAAATGGAACACTTAGCATCACCTTGTTCCATTTATTCTCATGAGAGATGGGTTGGTGTGAACCACTACTCATGAAAGATGGGTCAAGGAGCTTGACTCAAGAACTACACAGTTAAATCCTGATAGCAATATCACAATGAGACTACCATGCCAATACCAATTAAAAACAAGAAATAATCTGACCTAATTATTTCATTTGCTCAAAGAAATTACATATCAAGGGGAAACCACAAATTCCTCATCCAAACTGAAATACATGAACCATTACATACTGCTGTTCACACATCAGGATGGTATTGACATTCAATATTACAATCAAAGAATGCACCTAGCAAATTAGATCGAACATGATTACTTTCAGAATTGTGCTTCAGTCTCTGTTAAGGTCTGAAAGGTCCTCAAATCACTTTCAAATGCTCATACAAAGAATGCTACAGGTCTGACATGATATCTTAGACGTGAGTATCTACAATCCACCAAACCCAACTTCAATACCCAGGAAATTGAACGTACAAGTCTGCTGCAGAAAACTGAGAGCAATAAAACACGAGCAAATTGCATTTATGAAGATAGCAGCCCAGAGCTCCACGCTTCCCTCAGCAGTCCCAAACTCCAGCCCACTGATGAGTCAATTCAATAGTATTTACCACCAGCATACAAGAATTGGTCTACAACAAGATACAACCCCAAGCAAGGTAGTACAGCCTCCAAACAAGTGATTCAGCCAGTCAAGATAAATGTCCCAGCAATGGTCTGTAATTAGCAGTTTACAAATTAAATTGAAAATGAATCCCAATTATAGAGTTTTCCCCAATCCACATAGAATTGTGTGATTATGTTTTTTAACCGTTAAAATAACAATTAGGTACACTTTCACAAAATTTAAATAAATTAACTAATTACAAAAATAAAGTAATTAGAATTTAAACAAAAATGAAATAGCAAGAATGTAAGACAAGAGAGAGAGAACATGAAGGTTGATAATGGAGTTCGTCCAATCGGGACTACGTCTCCAGGTCTACTTCTCAATGTTGGGACTGCCTTACTAATATCACCAAGCAAAACACCTTGCTACAATATTCAAGCTTAAAGCCCTACACAAAATCCCTTACAATCTCTCTTCTTTATAATTTTTGGCATATGCAAACACCTTGTAATTCTCCTCCTTCAAAGTTTCTCCACTTTTCTTCACCAACAATATTAAAAAAATCTCCCAACTCACTTAGCCTCACTTTCACCCATCTACCCCTTTTTATATTACAAATTTACCAAATTTGGTGGGTAACCAATTAACATTACAAATAAATCCTTGTTACAAAGAAAAAGATGCCCTAAACGATAAAAGAAATATCTTCTAATCTTTTAAAACAAGCTCCAAAAAGCTAAAAACAAAATCCACCTCTATTTACTCTGGAATAAGTGGTGTCACAGTTGTTGGGGCATTGAAAATGTTATTTATGGGGCACAAGGTTCAAAGCCCAATCCCTTTATTTTTGGCCCTTGCAAATTCAACATTTTTTAATAAAACAAATGTTATTTAAAAATTCAAACAGAAACTTGGTGCATTGGCGGGAAGCGTGACCTCCAATTTGGGAGGTCACGGGTTCAAACCTCCCCATGACCTTCTCACTTCTTTTTAATCAAAGGTGGCAACATTAATTGAACTAAAATGAGTGCCTTATTCATACCAAGTAGCACCTCGAGCTGTATTGATGAAAAGTTTGAGTAATAAAAGAGAGGTATGGGGTTCAAGTTCCCTACACTACTATTTCGTATAAACACAAGTCAAAGTCAACACAGCCAAACCTATAATACCCCTCTTATCCTAACATTAGTAAGGTTTTGAAGATAGTATAAGTACACTTGGACTAGGTTGGGAGATAAGGTTACTTTTGGTACTCCTTGATTCCACAACTTGACAAACTCATGCATAGGTGAAACCATAGTTTAAAAACTAGGTATCGGCAATATCTCGGCTGGCCCAAAAATTTTGAAAAACTCGGAATCGGCAAAAACTCGATGAAAAATTCGGCAATAAATCGACACTTTTATCGAACATTTAAAAATATAAAAATTCTTAAAATATTCTTTAAAAAGTTTTAAGTTAAACAATAATTCATAGCAAGAGGAGCTTAGTAGATTAACATATTGCTACAATCGTATACCAAAAAAAAGTACATCATCGGAATATAAATAAGTTCAATACATAGAAGTCAAACTCTATGAAACTACTACTCCTAAATACATATTAATTTCAAGTTTTACTGGTAAGTGTTAGTAAACTGTAATACAAACTTTTACTGGTAACTATATATTTTTACTATTAAATATAAATTATAAATATTAGATATGCTAATTGAAAAACAGTTTTCCTCTAAATTTAAATTACAGTTACAAAATACAACATTAAAAATTAAAATAATTAAAAGTTAAAACAAACCAATATTACAGTATTAGAAAATAGATTTACAAAATAATAACAGTAAAATAAAAACTAAAATCTATATAAGTTTTAATTAAAAATAAATAAAATTAAGTTTTAAACAATGAAAAATTACAAAATTTAATTATAAATAAATATATTAAAAAAATAAAAAGAAAATCAAAAAACATACATGGTTAGAAGTCGATGCAGACTGGAAGTGAATGCCAGATATGGTCAAAGGCAAATACGGAAGGCTGGAAGCGAATGTAGAGAAAGTCGAAGGCAAATGCGGAAGGCATGTGTCACGTTTTTCATGCAAATCTTTTGTAGATGTCGTCGAATGGAAGGAGCCACAAAGAGCCACCGTAATCCGCCACAAAGAGCTGCCGTAATCTGCAACAAAAAATAAACAAAACCTATTGTTTGCGCGATATATTCTAATGAGCACCAATGACCCACGACTTTTCAACTGTTTTTTGCAGTGATATTCTAATGTTTGCGTGAGATGTTCTAATAATATTGTCGTGGTTTTTTCCTTTATTTCGTTGCCAATATATGATGCGATATATTCGGCCTATAAAGTGGATTGTGAAATAACGCGAGTTTGGCGATATATCGCCGATTTTTGAAACTATGGGTGAAACTATAAGATAACATCCAACATTCTTAACACAAAACAATGTTACCTATCTACTTTGAAATTATTAATCAACTAGGTACTTATGTTATTATATGTTTAGAAATCTATACTTATCATATACATCCCTTCTTGCTTATGATGTTAGATATTGCTTTTGACACCTGATCATGCTCTATATAATGTCTTTAGGAGATTAGGTATATAGTTTATTTGTATAATGCTTTGTCTACTATTCTAAATTCATTATTATGCTTTCACTACCTTATTTATAATATTCTATTTATTTGGTTTCAAGCTAACCCAACTAACCCATTGTGCCTTATATATGTGTGTTTACTCTGCTTGGCGTGTCTTCGAGGTGAGGGGAGGCAATTGTAGTCACTTCTTCAAGAGATTCACACGATGCAGCACTCCTCCTTCCTTGCCTGTCACTATTTGTGTGTATGCATATGTATTGTATCTTGTCGGTTGGTGATGCAAGTGTGTGCAAGTACCAAACATCGACTCCACCTGGCTACATAGGTCTAAGCATGCCTAAAAATCCTCAAACCAGTTGTTTTCAAACGGGAGATGGAACCATGATCCATGTAGGAACCCTAAGCCTAAAACTCCTGATTAGGGAGTTGTCTACCACTTGGGGATCTTTTGGGATTCTTGCCTCTAATTCGGTTTTACATAGGTAGTTTTATATTTGATTTTGATCTTGAGATATTGCTTTGATACTTTAATATTTTATTTGTGTTTTTTGGGTGATCTTGATTTCATGATGTTTTTAGAGGTTAATCAAGAATATCTATTCAAGTATATATGGGTGCACAAATATATGCCTGAACAAATATACATTTACAATTAGTATATATGTAGCATTAGTACAAATAAATTTTTTGGTGACTCTTAGCTAATTAATGTCGTAAATAGATAAAGCAAAATAAATAGACCAAAAGTAGCTGAATAAAATAAATACAATAAAATAATAGAGGAACACACCATAACCTTTTTTCGAGACTTGAACACTTGACCTCCTAACTACTAAACCCTCTATCCACCATCTCACCACTCGTATTCTTTGAGAACCTTAGCAAGAAGAATAAATTGTACGTTGTTAAATACGAGATTAGATGACATATAGGAAGTAGTAAAAGGGCATCGTTGTTGAACCCCTGATCCCTTATGTGAGATTGTAGAGACTTGACCATTGTGTTATAGGATATCTTTGAGAAGGGAATCCTCAATAGCTTAGAAAACTTATTAAGTAGTTTGAAATTAAAACAAAAATATAATAATAAAATATGGTTTGATTTAATTAATCAAACCATAGGAGGAGGTCGTTTCCAATGGATGCAAACAACTGGAAACGACATCCTACTCCTATTTATTAGGAGCCTTCCTGGGAATGAGAGACAATGAAATATTTAACAAAAACTATAGAAAAGTGAAATGCTAAAATTATTGAGGAAAACCTGCACGAGGAGAAACTTGAGAATACTAGGAAGGAGAAGGAATGGGCCAAGATGGAGGCTAGGAAGCTTGAGGCTCACATACAAAGACATCAACTTCAACCCAGCAAAGGAAACCAAGTAGGCTTCAATTAATTCTACCCTTCATTTGATGCTTAAATGAAATAATTTAAAAGAATGAATGAATGTATGTTTTATTTAAAAGAAATAATTGTTTGTGATTGTGTCTGATTGTTTCAAGTCTCTGAATATTGTGATGGATTTCCTTAAATGCATGTACTTTCATGTTTTATCTTGTATCCTTGAGTACTTTGCATATGGAATAGAATGCTAGGAGTTGAATTCCCTTGAGAAGGAATGACAGTAGGGTTTCAAACTGGAGATTCAACCCAAGTGATTTTTAGAAAACCCTCATATGTTCAAACCAAATCTAGGAACTCAATTCATAGCATCCTTTTTATTTTTGAGTCTTCTGGAATAATGCGTAGGTATATTGCACATTCCCGATTTGCTTGTGACCTTGAACAAAAGTGCGGCCTTCGCAAAACAAAAGTGCAAAATTAGGAAACAAAAGCGCAGCTGTAAGAAACAAAAGTGCAATAATAGGAAACAAAGGTGCAGCTATAATGAACATATGTGTCAATCTGCTTAATGGATGCATAGATGTGGTGAAATAAGCAAATGTACACTTCTAACACTCTGTGATCCCGTGGACACTTGAGATTAATTCAAAGGCCTCATCCTTGTTTTTTTTTTAAGTGCATGCTTATGGCCATCTCGACTTTCTCGTGTCTCGATTCAAGCACAATCTTGCTATACTAAACTTAGGGAATCTAACCGCATAGTCATCTTGACCTCCCACATTTCTATACGATGATCATATTCATATCCTCATAGTCATAGTAGGGATGATTGTATGATCTTCTGATATCCCTAATAAGGCTCGATGATAAAAACTAGAACCTACTTATGTAACCCTTGTAATTGCACCTTTTCATACTAGCTTGCATTCTAGGGTTCATTCTATCTTAGCTTTGCATTTTGCATGTTGAGAGAGCTCTCTTCTTTATCTTTCATGGATGTGTCAACTAACTGTGTTCATCCTTCTCTTGCCTCTTCTCAATCTTATCTTATCTCTTCTTCCCTATTTCTCGCTTCTTTTCTATCTTACCATCTCATCTATGTTTTTCACCTATCTTTTCTAATCTCGACATCCTGGATCCATTTTCGGGATCGAAATCCAAATTCGAGTTCATCTTGCTAGTCAAAATTTCTTCCTTCTTCTATGTAGTTGGCTGACCTATTGAGGCTTAATCTTTGAATCTTGTTGGGGCAATCATCATTTCTACTCTCTTCCACTCTTTGCTTTCATTTCTATTTTATCTCATTTCATCTTTCTTCTTTCTTTGACCTAATTCTTATGCTTTATCTTTCTTGGTCAAACTTAGTCAAACTAGAGCATATCTTCATTTGCGTGGTGATCACTCTTTTGTTTTAATCTCTTATCTATCATCGTGACCTTTTCTTTGTTCTGATTTGATCAAATCTAGCTTATTTCCACATCTCCTCTATCTCATTTTGATTTCAATTCTATCATTGCTGCAAATTGCTTTCTGCTACAACTATTTATTTTCTCTTGATCTATATGCTTCTTTTCACAAGTACAGATATTGTCTCTTCTCTCTCCAAATGTTCAGTGTTGTTGCTAAATACACTTTGCATTCAAGATCTGCTATTTCTCTGTGCTTCATTCTTCAAAGTCAAATCTCTCTATCATCTTGGCTTATTCATTCTTTAAAGTAATGTGTTCCGAGATCGATCATACACTAGTTAAGGAGGGGCAAATCTAATCACCTAAAAATGGTCATCTAGACTATTTGATTAAAAGTACATGTCCCCTTTTAATTAACTAAAAGACCCTATTCTTCTAACCCACTCAAAATGCACACATAAAGTCCTTTTTCTATTTACAAATTAAAAGAAAAGGCTTTTTGTTTCACATGAAAGTCAACTTCTTTTCATTGGTTGACTTGCTCTTGCACATAGATCATGCCTAAAGTCAACCCCCACCCTTGATCATCCATCATCTTGACCTTGATCTCCACCGTCTGTGCACCTTTAAAAGAAAGAGCTCTCCCCTTCTCAAAGGATCCACACTCTTGAGTATGTTATGCTACAGGTTTATCGATCGATCTTCTTGAGAGCTTGTGGAGAACTTCTATTCTCCTGTCTAATTCTCTCATACGATGGCATTTTAGCTTAGATTCATATAGTATAGCTTCTCTTTTGCAATAATCTAGCTCATCTAGTTTAATTAGCATGGATTTGTAATACTCTCATTTGCTTAATATAGTTGCATTGTGCATCTCATGCTAACTTAGTTCATATTTGCATTACATGACTTGAGAGTTCTTGACACTTGCATTCTTGCTCTTGTCTTAAGAACCTCTCGTTGCATGGTTTACTAGCAAGGGTCGTGTCTCAAAGGCTCAACTGAGAGCTATCCACATTGCTCAAAACACACCTTTGCGCTCCATGGATAGGGAGCTCTAAGCCAACATTCAAGAATTCCAATTCATGGGATCACTTGAATAGAAGAGTTTAGAGTGTGACACTTTCTGAGTGTACACAATTCTGCATAACAAAAGTGCATGTATATTAGATGGATGCGCAGGAATAATACATAAATGTGCAATTCTGCATAACAAAAGTGCATGTATATTAGATGGATGCGCAAGAATAATGCATAAATGCACAATTATGTTAAACAGATGCACAAAAATAAGAAATGGAAGTGCAACAATAGAGAAACTTTGCAAATCAAACCTCCAAAGTTAATTTTTAGGGTCAAGGTATAACATAAAATGAACATTTAAGTATAAGTGGCATAATTTAAGTTACATTTTATGTTATACATCCTACACCTTTTGAGATAGGTTTCAGCCTCATAGGAGTTAAAATAAAGATTTTAGAATTTTGAGATTTTAAGAAATTTCAGACTTAGCCAAATTTCAAGAATCAACAATTCAACTTATCCTTTTTATGTTTTGTGACCTTTTATCTACTTCTGAGGCATTTAATTTCTAGAAATGTGATATTCATTCTTGTAAAGTGTTTTATATGTGCTTGTTACATCTTATTGCTTATGTGGTTAATTAGGGTTTCGTGGATTGACCTAAGGGTATGGGACCCTAGAAATGTACCCTAAACCAATTTTCTTGTGAATGGTTGAATTGGATTTATTTTGGTTACCAGAGGAATTTAGAGCAATTTGAGATTCGTACATATATATATATACATACATATATATATATGTGTGTGTGTGTGTATATATATACATAGATATATACATATATATGTATATATCTATGTATATATATGCAGATATATACATATATATATACAAATATATACATATATGTGTGTGTGTATACATATACATATATATGTATATGTATACATATATATATGTATATGTATACATATACATATATATATGTATATATATGTGTATATATATGTATATACACATATATACATATATATGTGTGTGTGTATATATATATATATATGTATATGTATATGTATATGTATATGTATATATATGAGCTTGCATTTTGTATATGTTCTGATTCAAAGCTTGATTGTCATTTATATTTTGCAGATGATATGAATTTGATCGTGTTCTTCATATGTGCTATTTGCGGAGTTTAGTGAATCATTTGTGTTGCAGAGATTTCTGTTTAGTCTGTTCTTCAACATCAATTGTGTTTTTTTTGTCATTGATCGTAGAAGAGAATATTGACTTGGCATTAGAGATAATGATCTTGAGTTTCATTGCATGAAAGAATATCAATTAGGGAGATCTCCTATCTGCAATAAATGTTGGAAACCCAGCTTCTGAGTGGGACGTTATTGTGAGATAGCATTGATACACTTGTACGAGGTTTGGAGCATTTTGTCATCGCAAACTTGGAACAGAAGTTGAAAAGTTTCCCTTCTTGTTGTTTGAACCAAACAATCTTCTTTTCAGGGGACTTAAGTCCACGATTAGTAACATCAGCAGTGGTGTGTGTTCATGCGAGTGCAGTCGTTGGAGTTGCAGTTTTCACTGGTCCCGTGTTGAGAATTTGATGAAAATTAACTTATGTTCGCTCATGTAGGAGTCGTGCCCAATATTCCTGAGTTGATCTTTGAAGTGAGCTACACGAATACAATTAGGAACTTGCGGCTAAGACATTTGACTAGGAGACTTACTTTTGAAGCATATACTGGACTATTAACTTATGTTTGCTCATGTAGGAGTCATGCCCAATATTCCTGAGTTGATCTTTGAAGTGAGCTACACGAATACAACTAGGAACTTGCGGCTAAGACATTTGACTAGGAGACTTACTTTTGAAGCATATACTGGACTAGCTGGATGATTGTCATCATTTCTGGAATTTAGAGCAATGAAAGGGAGTTCGATTCAAATTTCAATATTTAATCAGATAAGTTTTACTGTAACAATTTTTTTCCTATATTCGAGTATAGATCTTGAATTTGTTACCTTACCAAGAATAGAATACATGGCATTGATCTCCATATTTGATCAGGATGCAGAGTAATGCAGACTACATGAGGACACTGCTTGCAGTCTTGAACTAAATTGATGTTGAGATTTAATATTTTTTATTGGTGTGCTTGATGTGCTTATTTTGTTTTTATCTCTAGAGTAGTTCTGATAAAGATAGGAAAATTCTACTTCAATAGTGATTCAACTTATTATGTGAGCTGTATATGATACACGAAAGGGAGAATATCTGTTCAAAATATGGAACTGTTCTTGATTATTTTGTACTTAGCAGGCTGTGTGAGTGATACTTGACAAGATTTCTCTATGATCTGCTCTGTTGTTTTCGGTTTAATCTGTTATGTGTATGCGATTATGATTCAGAAGGAATTCGTATAAGAATCATGTTGTGTTGTTTAGGGGCATAGGCTATTGACTATCATCGTGTAAGTTTTGATGGATCAATATCAAACATTACTTGTGTATATTTTGTGCATCTTCATCGTTGTATACATGCAAAATTACACTATGTGTGTAGAGATTTATTGAAATAATGAACTATAGGTTGGCATCAAGATAAAGTATAGTATCAATAATAAGGGGCCTTGGCATGTTCTATGAGATATTATTATATGGTATCTATTGCAAGATGTTGATGATTGATTGAACGATCAATGTTACATAAGAGGTTCTTATGTTCTATGCCATTGGTTATGATTGTATCATGTGTATACTAACTTGACTTTATGCAAAAGTTTGTTGTTAAACTGGTAGGTTATTCTGAAATACCTCAGTTCACATTTTTTATGTAACATTCTTATTAACACATTTTTGTTCATATGAATCCTAGGCTGCATTTTTATATATGTGTGTTGAGATCAAACTTCAAAGAGATAAGTATTCTATGATTTTTGTATCTAACTGAAAAGAGAATATACCTTTGCTTTGATCTCTATGATAGGTGGATCTTATGAGTTGCTATAAATATTTTCGTTGCAGGGTGCAATGGGATAGTGAGAGATTTTGCAAATGTTGTTTGCAGTCTTGATACTAAATTGGTGGCACATTATCTTCATCAAAAAAAGCTTCAGAGAGAGGTTACATGGCAGAGGGAAATGTCCATCCCATTGCAAGTTTATGCAATAATCAGCCATCTTATTGTGGTGATTAAAGTTGTCCTTGCTGAAAGGGAGTCTTTGTTAAGAGAAAATCTCAATTATTACTACATTCTTGTTCGGAAGACGTTTGAGGTGAAAGCCCTCATTCCGCCGTCTACGAGTAGGTATGGTGGACCACCCTCTACGAATAGGCATGGTGGAAATGTATTCCTCTCTAGGAAAAGTTTGAGGTGAAAGCCCTCGTTCCACCCTCTACGAGTAGGTATGGTGGATCACTCTCTGCGAGTAGGCATGGTGGAAGTCATGTGTGTGACTCCATGACTAATTTTATGTGCTTATGAAGTAACTATGGTGAATTATGTTATGCTGAGATAACATATGTTATGTGATAAGAATATATCATTGACATCTATGGTTGCAGCTATGTTTGCCTACCTCGTTAAAGATCTCTCTCTTGCTACGAGAGAGTGTTGAAAATGGTAGCTGCAATAGAGATCTTTATATCTGATTTTATGAAATGGAAATATGATGGTTATGACGGTTATGGTCATCTTTAGTTGAAAGAGTTGTGATAAAATTTAAGATAATATAATGTAAAAACACATGTGTTGTACATCATGCAAGGAGGCATGCATATGGAAATATGAAGTGTTGAATATTTGGAAATTTGAAGGGTCTTGTATTTGGGATTTGAAGAGACCTTTGTATGTAAGATGAAGGTCTAATGCAATCTATTTATGTGATTGCTTGGTGTATTGTAAAATGAATCAAGTGAAAGCCTTGTACTATGAATCTTTCTTGATCAATAAAAGAGATATTTTTGCTGGTGTGGCTGGATTTTTCCCTTGAAGTGGAAGGGTTTTCCCAAGATAAATGTATTGAGTCTTTTGTGTATTGTTTATGCTCTTTTATTGTTGTTTTACTCTATTACTCGGCTAAAAACTTAAGACTATCAACTCAAGTGCAACTGATACTACAAAGTTCAAGCCCTAACACTCACAGCCATACAAAATTAAATGTTAAAAGATTGAGCCTTCACGGCTAATTTCACCTACCTCAATAATTTTGGATAGGACTAAAACTAGAGATCTAGTCCGATGGACCTAAAGAAAAAACCAACAGATGCATTTTAAGAGCATTCAAGATGTCGTTCATGTGGTGAAAAAAATGCAGGTGGTAAAACAAGAAGAGACAGCGCAGACCTTAATCCTAAGCTACAAACTTTGAGGGTAATAATTTCCTATGCTTAAAAATGGAAGCATAAGACCACAGATAGAATACTCCTAAATTGTTCAACGAGACATGTCATAGTGAGCTATGGAGTGAGGCAACGGTAATGGATGTCACTTGCAAGTGCGTAACCTAGGTTCAAAAACTCTTCAGTTCTACTAACTACGCAGAGGATATTTAGATACGGAGGCCTACAACTGACCAAGAATGATCAATAAGACTGAAGAAAAGTGCCTTGATAAAACGTTCCACCGGAGTAGTATAGTGATTATAAGGTGATTACCCACCCCTTATTTTATAACTAAACAAGTACATGAATTCGCCCGAACCCGATTTCTTTAGCTTTGAACTAGAAAGAAAGACAATTAAGATCCTTAGCATTCAACTAAAACATATTGACACTTATAAAATCAATGTTGCTTAGAATTCGGTTGAATCGGTTCTTCCCAAATCAGGGTAAAGATGAATGTGTAGTGGGCTAAATAGAAGTATTTTAACTTGCCTCGGGTAAAAATGCAGCAGACAACTGCCTCCATACTTCCAGTGATCGACTGCTTTCGCTGAAACGAAATTCATTGATTGGGTTCAGCTTCTGCATGGATTCAAATTTTATTTTTCATACTAAGAACAAAACTTTTTCTGTTGAGATTATACCGACGTATTGAATAGCCTCCAAAGCTATCAGCAGTGACTACAGCAGTCCTAATAAGATTCGAGGCGGATGATGCGTTCCACTCTTCCAACACAATTTTCTCGTTCATCTCTTCTTCTATAGCCATTCTCGACCTGCTCACTGAAAAGTCGACAAGCAGGACAATTTTAGAAGAAAAACCAATTACAGACCATCAGCGCGGAAAAAACAAATTAGTGCCATCATAATCTCAGTTATCATCGGACTTGCTACCATTCAGACAAATTTCAGTTACCTGGATGAATTTACATTGACCAATTATAAGTCCCGCCTATATAGCCGGGGACTTGTTTTGGGGTGCATTTTTTTTCATTTGTTTCCATTGAAAATAGTGTATAGTGCATGGTGCATTTACAAGTATTAAACACTATATGTAATGTTTGGCACTGGTTTATTTTTGTTTTTTAATTATTTTTGTCTTATAAGAAGACACGCTACTGTTTTCTGTTTTGGTGTCTTTAAAAATAGTTTACTTCAATATTAGAATTTTTTTTTTTTTAATTACGCCGAGAGGCATTCTATACAATGGCAGCACGGGAATATGCTAAGATTCTTTATTAATAAAATAGATTTGGGAGCAGTTACAAACTTCCAAATTAAATATTAGAAAAGAATTCCCGAAATAATAGCTGGCCAAAATAATAAGAAGCCAAATGGAGGTCGAAATAATAGGCCGGAAAAAGTAGGGCTCGGAAAAGTAGGGCCCGAAAAAATAGGGGCGAAATAATTTCAATATGATTTTTTTTTTTTTGGTTAAATATAATTTTGCATGCACATTCATGTTTTTTTTTTGCGGGTAGTGGGGGAATTTGAAACAAATTCGTGGAATGTGAAGAGACGTCTATTGGGGGATATGAGGAGCCTCTCAGAAGTTATAAAACCAAGGCTCCTTATTTCATTTTCATTTTATGTTTTTGCAGGAAGGAAGAGGTGGAGGTTATTGGAGGATCAGATTGGAGTTTTTGAATAGGAGTAAATTGAAGTTTTGGAGTAACATTTTTGCAGGTGAGATTTCTATTTTTTATTTACATTTTCATTTAGATTTAGATGTAGATGTAAATTGAAATTCAAAATTAATCATAATATTCTACTTTGATTTAGATTTCAATTTTAATTAATTTCATTTAGATTTAGAATTCTGTTCATAACTATTTAGGCTTGCATTTAATAGTTTAGTCTTGCATGTTTGATTTAGATTTAGATTTGGATTCAAAATCTATTTCATATATATATTTTATAATACTTTTCATTGTTAATGGTGCTTGATGGGAGTGTTTTAGGGGTGTCTTCTTTTCTATTTCTGAAATATTTTGGTCCAATATGTACTTTCCTAACCAGATCTATCCATTTTCTTCTAATTCATGCATGGAGCTTCCTGACGCTATTAGCGCATTGCTGGGACTGAATGGGAATGGATTAAAGATAAATGACTGACTCTAGATTTGGATATGCATTTGGAATTGGCTCTGTTGCGGCTCCAATTTATAGGTTCCTTCCAATCTATGAGCACACTAAAATCTTTGCAGAATTCAGAAGATCCATGACAAATTGAAAAATTGAATTTTTGGAGCCTTTGATTTCAATTTCTATTTGACTTTGATTTGGGTCATTCTATTTGGACAAAATTCCAAAGTTGCTCGGTCTTCTGAGATTTTATTTATTTTATTTCTCTATAAATGTTGTTAATAAGAATGAGTCTTGTTCATTTGAGTGTTGATAGCATCAATCTCTCTGTTTTGAAAATATAGTATTTGTAATGTTTTTATAAAAAAAACCTAAATGAATATTTGATTGTTGTGTGAAAGATTATTCTGTGAGGTTCCAGCTTGGAGCTAATAAGATGCTCACTTCTAAAAACTCTTCGTAGTATACCCGTGTGTCTTCTTTAAGTTCTTTACTAATCTTTATCGCCTCCCTGCAATGGATTGTTTTTCAGTGTATTTTAGCCGGTGTGATTCATGAGTACGAAATCAGTTTAAACTATTGATGCAAGAATGCAAATCCACGGCAATCCCATTTTGGATTCCATCATACTCTTCTATCAATGTGAAAAAAAATTATTTCCCACTTACATTAATATTAATTGGTATGGATTTACTTTCATTATATAATGTATGATATGAACAAAATAATTTATATTAGAGAAGATACAAATAGTTGGAAGTCAAGAATAAATTGTTGTTACATAGTTTTAAAATCTGTATTATGCAGAACAACAAATCTTTTACATAGTTTTAAAATCTGCATTATGCAGAACAGATCTATGTTGTGTAGATTTTCTATTTTTAATTTAATCACGTTTGAAACAGAGCAATTAAGTTTTACAATGGGGTGGGTAGATTTGGTAATTTAGTAATTCAATATAAAAGTCATCATTTAATCAATAAAATACACTTCAACACAATCTATTTCTGCCTTGCATCCTGAGCATTTGATATTTTAGTCATTCATTTTAATATTTTCAACTTTGATATTTTATATCTTGATATTGCTTACTCATCTTTGGAAGATGCAATGCCCAGATGAGACAAAGTTCATTCAAAACTATTAGATAAATGAAAAAAATTAATGCATTAAGTGCACAAAATAAAGAATGCATATGCAATCAATTTTTTTTATCAATCTTTATGATAGCTTTTTTTTAAAAATAGAAAATAGAAATTATTCTTTTATGTATGTAGAAAAAAATTAGAAAGATTTTATGTATGTAAAAAATTAAAAGAATTGTATATACATCTAGATTTCTTGAAAAGAATTCTATTTACATCTACATATTTTGATTGAAATAACCATAATGTAAAAACAAAATATAAAATAGAAATGTTAATATATGTATGTAGAAAAAATTAGAAAGATTGCATGCATCTAAAAAAATTCTATTTACATCTAGATTTTTTTAGAATGGAAAAAAATGGATAATAGAAATATCAGTTGCATGTTTGTAGAAATAAACTAGAAAAACATGTATCTAGAAATTAAAAAGATTCTATATGTGTCTAATTTTTAGATTTTACTTTATTCTAAACTAATTATTGATGGATATATATTTTAAAAATATTTATGTAGTTTAAAGTTTAGATTTTAATTAATTTGTATGCAAATAGGAAAAAGAATAAATATTTTATATATATGTAGATTAATTTCTATTTTTAAAATTTACAAGTAAATGAGTACTTTATTCATTTAAAGTAAACAAGTTTTTAAGTAATATATTTTTATTTTAGAAATATGTTAATCATAATGTTCATTTATTATTACTTATTTAATATACTTACTCTCAAATCTAAGACAATAGAAATGATATTTTATTAACTTTGAAATAGGGAAGTGTTAAGCAAGTTCGTTTACAAAAATACCAAAAATATATTTGGTCTTTGATCAAATTGGAGTTAATATTAGAAATATAAATATGATCATTAACAATTAAGCTAAATTCAGTTCAAAACAATAATATTATTTAAATTTAAATAAAATAAGCCATGTTTACTTTGAAACATCAAACAACTAATTAACTAATACAATAATTAAAATAAATGAATCTATTATGACAGAAAAATATTTTCGAAGTATAATTTCTTTGTTTTTCAATCAATATGAGTTTTTTTTTCTACTTGAAAAGATAAACCATCCTAATTGTCATCCTTAGTTAACCCTAATAGCAACCCCTACCTTAGCCCTAGCCCCAACAATGATGCACAATCTAACTATAATCCAACATTAAACTATAATTATAGCACTAAAACATATCCCTATTGATATTCTAAACTTTAATCATAACGAAAATCTCAGCCCAAACCATAATCTAAACCAAAAACCTACACACTAATATTGGTTATAGTCCTAACCCTAAAATCTAACCCTTAACCATAATGTAAAAACAAACTCCAGAATATTGATCAAAATCCTAAACCTAACTATAGGGATAACCATGATATTAAACTCTAAATCCAGTCCCAAGGTCCTAACCATGGTATAAACCTATAACCGAACTCTTTAAAAAAATACTAATCCCTGATCCTAATCACATTCCCAACTTTAAACTTGAACCATAAACCATAGTTGTAACCATAACCATAAACTTAAACAAAACCCTAACCCTAAAGGTACAATCATAAAATTAATCATAGCTTAGACCCTAATCCTAGCACAAACCACAATCATGACCAAATATAAATCTTCACCTTACCCCTAATCATAATTTCAATGTTAACCCTAACATTAGTTTCAATCCTACCATGATATGAACCCTAATATAGACTTCACCTTTGATCCTCACCCTAATCTTAAGTCTAATTAAACCCTGACTAAAACCTAATCTATATGATATATCTAACTATAATCCTAACTGTAACTATCATACAACCCAATGCTAACCCTCATGTATATTTAATCCCTAATCTTAACTCTAAATATTCTATAAACTCTTGAATTGACCTTGATTCTACCCATAACCCTAAAATCTAAATTGTAACCATAGCATGAAAGGTAGGGACCCCCACTACGTGGCACAATTCTGGGTCTTGGAGCCTCGCAAAAGCACTACAGAGTGAGGAAATGTCAGAAAGGTGACATGTGGTAGCATGACACAATTTTGGGCTTTAGAGCATTGAAGAAACAGTGCAATGTAAGGAGGCGCTAGAATGGAGACTCATGGAAAGAAGAGGAAAGACTTTCATCTCGCTGGCAGAAAACTACGAAAAGAGATAACATGATGTGTTAACCTCCCACAAAAAATGCAAGGTTGACCATAAGGGGGAATTTGGTTTCCCCAAAAATGAATGATGGTCATCGATGAAGGTCTTCCTCTCGAAATAGACGGCATAGATGCATCGTGAAGCCTCACCAATGAAGGATTAAGTCGCAACCGTCGATGTAGATTCTCCCCTCAAAAAGGATGACTGAGATGCAACAAGGAAACTCCTCCCAATGAAGGATTAAGTCACATTAGTCGATCAAGATTGGCTTTATTTCCAATGGATGACTAAGATGTAGTGAAGAGATTCCTCCCAACGAACGAAACAGATAGCACAAAAGGTACGAACCCCCTCCATGTGGCACAATTTTGGGTCTCAAAGACTCATGAAAGCATTG
This sequence comes from Cupressus sempervirens, assembly GCA_028749045.1. Classification (NCBI taxonomy): domain Eukaryota; kingdom Viridiplantae; phylum Streptophyta; class Pinopsida; order Cupressales; family Cupressaceae; genus Cupressus; species Cupressus sempervirens. Next base: position 564,199,005 of record CM053787.1, on the reverse strand, counting down.
TGGAGTGAGGAAATGTTGGAAAGGCAATGCGTGGTAGCATGATGCAATTTTGGGCTTCAGAGAATTGAAGAAACAATGTAGCATGACGATGCATCAGAATGGAGATGCATGGCAGCATCTTATGCAATTCTAGGCTTTAGAGTGTTTCGAAGACACTAGCGTATAAAGAAACGTTAGAATGGGAATGCATGGCAACATCTTGCACTTTTGGGAAGATGGGAAGATAGCTCGCGAAGAAATAAGAGTTATCGAATCTCACAGCATGAATCAACCTGACCAAGAAAAAATGATCCAGCGTGATCAATGAAGAAATCGAGCCAACACAAAATGTTAGCCACCAACTTTAGCGATGTTAACCCTCTGCAAAGAACCTATCCCATTTAAGGTCTCTCAGATTAAACATCAGTGATGAGTTGAATAGGGGGAAAAAATAGCACACAATGCCCTCCTAAATGAAATTCTAAATGTAACACTAATAACCATGGTCCTACTTCTTTCCCTAACCTTATCCATGAGCGTGGGAATATACATATTATTATATAGGGCACCTTATTTAATAATAAATATAATCTAAAATCCCAACCCTTACTCCCCTCCTAACTATAACTGTGACCATAAGAAAACTTCTAAATATAACCCTTCCTCTAACTCTAACCCTAACCCTAACCCTAACTATAACTGTAACCCTATCCCTACCACTAACTATAACCCTAAATCTAACTCTACCATCATTGGACTTTAACCCTAACTATAACTGTAACCCTAAACCTAACTCTAACCTTAACCATAACCATAACCGTAACCCAAAACCTAACCCTAATCGTAGCTAGAATTCTAATACTCTGTCTACCCCTAACTCAAACTATAGCCCTAACTATAACTCTAACTCTAACCCTAACTCATATTCTAACCCTAAACCTAACCCTAACCTTGACCCTAACCCTAACCCTAACCCTAAGCCTAACCCTTTGTCTACCCCTATCTCTAACCCTAACCCTACCCCTAACTCTAACCCTAAATCTAACTCTTGCTATAAATCTAACTCTACCATAATTAGACTCTAACCCTAACCCTAACTTTAATCCTGACTGAAACCCTAACCCTAACCCTAACTCTTGTAATCACCTAAAAATGGTCATCTAGACTATTAGCCCCCTTCTCAGCATTTTGGCTAAATTAATTTAATCATTTACCTAGACCAAATTGCTAATAATCAATTTATTTGATTATAACCTATAGTTTGACTATGCTATCCTAAGTTCATTATTTGATTAAAAGAACATGTCCCCTTTTAATTAAATAAAAGACCCCATTCTTCTAACCCACTTAAAGTGCACACATAAAGTCTTTTTTCTATTTTGCAATTAAAAAAAAAGGCTTTGTGACTTTTGTCTTATATGACAAGTCAACTTATATTCTATTGGTTGATTTGTGTGTGCACATGGATCACTCCTCTTTTCAAATTCCACCGTTGATCATCCACCATCTTCATCTTGATCTCTACCGTCCATACATCTTTAAAAGGGAGAGAGCTTTCCCCCTCAATCCTCATTTTTTGAATATTATTATGCTGCAGGTTTTTAACAGGTTTCTTTGGAGCTTTGTGGAGAACTTCTCTTTCTTGTCTACATTCTCTCATCCATGGCATTCTAGCTTAGCTTAGCTTTTATTTTTACATGTAGCTTAATCTCACATAGCTTAATAATGGTATTGTAACACTCTCATCCATGCTTAGAATAGCTGCACTTTTTATATTCATTCTAGTTTAATCTTTAGTTGCATTGCATTCTTGAGGAACTCCTTGGGACATTTGCATTTTTGCATCTTGTCTTTGGAACCTCCCATTGCATGGTTTACTAGCAAGAAGAGTATCTCTAAGGCTCATATGAGAGCTTTCTTATTCTTAAAATATACTCTCTTGCACTCCGTGGATAGGGAGCTCTAAGCCGGCATCCAAGCATTCCGAACTCATGGAATCGTTTGGATAGAAGGGTTTAGAGTGGGACACTTTCGAGTGTACATTTTGGTCGCCCACCGTGGGGCTTGAATCAAGTTCTAGCTCCATTTGCTTTCATTTTTTATCTCTGGTTTTTTACAGCAGCATATTGGATCTAATCAAATGCTTTTGTAGAATTATCACTTTGGTTTTAAGGCCAACCCATAAGTAAATTGGTTTGAAGGCCAAAAACTTAGTTGGTTTAAAGATTTGATCATATCTTTTAAACCGCTTAGATTTTGGTTCTAAAATTTTGTTTGCAGGTTGGGTATATGCTCAAAATGTCTCAGTCCAATTTTCAGAGCATTTTGACATGATTTTCGGAAGTTATGATTTTTTCTTTATTTTTCATAAAAAGCCATTTTTGATCGCAAATCAGCGCATTTTTTGGAAAAACTTACATTTTCAGAAATATTTTTGAATTCTAATGGGGGTTCTTTCTTTGTGTTTTGAATTTTGAGATCGTATTAAGGATAAAAAATTCGATTTGATAAATTTTGCCTATTTTGACAAAATCAATCTCTAGGGAGCAAATGAAGAGATTTTTTAAAATTTCTTGCATTTTTGGAAAGCTCTCTGATTTTTAATAGGGGTCTCTTTTTTTCATTTTCATTTTTGGATACGAAATCATAGCAAAAAAGTCCAATCTTGTTGACTAGGTCAAAACCAAAGAGTAAAAATGAAAGCATTTGTGATTAACTTGCACTTTCTTTGCATGTACTTGGTTGGAGGATAAATTAGATTTTTGAAGCAACTCACCACTTTTTATTGCAGATTTTTATGTTATTTCACACTAACTTTTGTTGCTAACAAGTTGTGATTTCAGGTTGCCATCCTTGTGAAAAAAATTGAAACATTGCATAAAAAGAACGCATGTCAAAGCTTCAAATGCACAAGGGCTACTAACGATTGTTTGCAGGGCTGCCCAAAGCATAAAAACCCAAATTTCTTGCTTTTTTGTTTTCATGTGTGGCATTGAATAATTGTTCATTTTTCATAGGCACATAAAACTTGTGATTGGAGTCTTTTGGTAATAGGAGAGTATGCTCTTCACCCTTGTGGTGAATCAGAAATCTTGACTTGCCATTTGGTTTCAAAAGCAAGGGGTAACTGAATCTTCTTGGCGTGTTTGGGAGAAAATGATTGGAATAGGAGAGTATGCTCTTCACCCTTGTGGTGAACCAGAAATCTTGACTTCCAAAATTTGATCCACTTTGTGTAGTTAGAATCCTTTAGAGGGCCTGCTCTCAGACAACCTGAGAGGAACGACCCAAGTGGGGACAAGCAGATTACCCGGCTCTTCCAACCCACTATAAACTCAAGGCTATTAAGGACACAAAACCTTGGTAGACATAGTGATTGTCTTCACCTAGTGTGATCGCTTATGGGATTTCGACCATAGGGAGATCACTAGGCAAGAATGCTTAAGGTACTCTTGTGGTCGCGAGATCGATTACTCATCGCAAGGTGAGGTGTCCCGTAATTGGGAGCAAGAGAAACACTATGAACGGAAGCCCTATCTAAACATCCTAAGTTAGTAACTACCTTTTTTAGCCGCTCAACTTCTTGGTGCAAGGATTGATCCTAGTGGACTACCCGGATCACCCCAAGATTTACACTCACCATATGTGTTCCCTTGGTTATGCTTATGGCATTTCCATGACAAAGCCAATATCTCTTGTGGGCAACCACTTGGTGTGAGGCAAAGGAGCATCAAGCGTGGGCCAAGATGTTGAGTAATGAACCATTTCCTTTAGGTAGATATTACTTGATGTGTTCTTGAATGTGGTATACCTGTGAAAATCTTTTGAACATACACATGACGATAGTTGTAGGGATTTCTTTTGAGACCTCAAATATGCTTGTATCATGCAAGGTTGCTTTGTCCCTTGCTTGATTGTTTGAAGAATACTCCATGTGTCACTATCTTGCTTGGAAAGAAATTTTTTTTGAACATCAAACTTGCTATGCTATTAACTATTGTCAAACTTTGTCAACCAAGTCAAAGCATCAAGTTTTAACATTTTTTCTTGTGTTGCTTGCTAAGGGGAGTCTCATCATTTGACTTTGATCTGCTATGTCTCTAGTTCTGGAACATGCTTAAAGTGGCTCTTTGGTCTTAGTGCTCTTGGTTTTTTTGTCTTCATGGTCTATGCATGCTTGCTAGTTATCCTTTTGCTAAAATGGTTACCTTGATTTCTTGACAACACTCTTGGGTTGGGAAATTTGTTCACTTGTCACCCACTTGCTCTATCTATTTGGCTATTTGGGCATCTTGCCTAGCTATTGACTTGAGTCATTCATGTCGTAAGTTTCTTGGACATATTGTTTGACAAGTTGCTTTAATCTCTCTCTACTATCTTGACAAGTGAACACTCTACCTCCTATAGTTTCAACATCAAGTTATCTTCTAGACTATTTTATGCTTGGCTTTGCATCTAAAACTATGGGATCTAAACCTTGTGCTACCAAACTTCAACTGAATCTAGATGATCATGATATCCTCCATGTCACTAAAGAGTTTCAAGATCTATATGCACAATACAAAGAACTAGAAGAGACAAATGATCTTTCTTACCTTCATCTCTCTAAGCGCATGATAGAAATGAAGTCTAAACTTGAGAAAAGGTTAGAGGAGAAGATTGCATCATTACATGAATCTTACTTAAGGTCTTTAGATGCATGTGAGTCACCTTCTTTGAGGTCATCCTCTTCTTCTAGGTCTACATTCTCTACTTCAAAACATCAAATGTCTTCATCTTCTAGATCTAAAGACCTCTTGAGAGAACAAGCAAGTGATACCTCCTTTGAGCCTATGCTAAAATTTCATGATGGACCTATCTTTGACGAAGAAAATGATGAAGAAATGAATGCATTATATTCACTTGAGAAACAAAAAGAAGATCCTAGACATGTTTCTAATAGAACTTTTGCTCCCTTGGAAAATTCTTATAATGACACTTTGCAAAAACTTCTTGGCAATAAGATCATCATGTTGCCTAAGTCTAGCTCCTATGGAAATCCTTTCTTGGATGATTATTGTGCTTATCATCAATCTAATAACCATGCTACTTTTGATTGTATAGAGCTGAAACATAAAATCCAAGATCTCATTGATGATGAGATTGTTGATCTTGGAACCTCTAGTGACTCATGTGCTGAGGATACTTCTCTTGAGCAAGATTACATTGATGAACCTATGTCTAATAGTGGCTCCATTACATCTTCCACTTCTTCCAACACTCATGCATCTCCCAACATGTCAAAGCTTTCCAATATGCCTCCATCAAATAAAGAACCCAATGCTTTCCACATTAACTACGTGTATCCTCAAGGGCTACCTCTAAAAGAAACTCAAGCTAACCTTCACTTGGCTACAAACCTTTTCCATGCTACTAACCATAAACATCCTCAACCTTCATGCACTACTATCCCTAATCCAAGCACTACTCCACTCACTCTTCATTCTCCCTTGTCCTTAGAAGTGGCTCCATGTCAAGAGAACTCTAAAAAAGAAAAAGCTATAAATGTCAAGAAAGATCAAGATCAAGCATCCTTTCATCTCTTTCAATATTTCTCCCCTCCATATCCTATATCTTGTCCACCTCCTAAGTATGATGAAGATAGCACTTCCATTATCTCCCTTGAGCTTATTGAAAATTATGAGAAAAGTTCTCTTCCTATGCTATCGAAAGCTACTTGTCAAGATCAAAGCATCCCCTCGTGTTCTACTTCTCCATATCCACTTCAAAATTGTGCTCAAGCTTCAAGTGCTCCTATTAAATTTTTTGTTCCTATCAAAGCTACTCATGAGTCTATTGATGGCTTTGACTATGTTGCTCAATCTAAAGATGTTGATATCCCTTTTCACTATCCATTTGCATCTCCTAAGTCTATCCTTGGTCCTTATCCATCAAAGCTAAAGCCTTCAAACCTTCCATCCATATTGGGGCCTTATGTTCCTCCATCTCCTACATTCACTCATAGCTCATTCCCTAGCTCTCCTATATTACCTCAAGATCAACAAAGACACTCATCCTTGATGACTTTTCACCCATCTATACATCTAAACCAGTCATATCATCCTTATTCATCCACAAATCCCAAGTCCTTTGGAAATGAGAATAAACATAAGAATCCATTGAAAAATGAAGATCACTATGTCCCATCTAATCGACATGTGAATGCTAAGAAGGAAAATGCACAAAAGAGACCGCAAAGGTCCAGTATTAAAAAAGCTAAATCAAAGAAAATATGGGTTCCTAAACCCATTATTGAAGAAATGTGTTTTGAAGTATCCAAAGGAAAATCTAAAGCTATATGGATTCCCAAGTCTCTTTTAAAAGACTTGAATATTGAAAATACTTCAAAGTTGACATTCAAGCTTCCAAAGACTTCCATTCCATCTTCTTCCAAAAATCTTTCTAAAAATATTCCAAAGCCTTCCACTCGACCTTTTTTCCAAATCTCTTCTACCATCTCATACATCTAAACCTCAAGCTACTTCATCCATGATTCCTCCATCATTCTAATACCCTTCAAGGTGTGTGTCAACGTTGATCTTGTCCAATATTTCAGCTACCCTCATGAAATCCTCTAAAGCTTACACTTACTTTCTATACCTGAACTATTATCCTCCATATACTCTTCCTACTACCATTTCTCTTTCATCACCCTATCAACATCTTTGAGCATAACTTTCTATGGTTTTGGCTTATCATGGCTTATCTTTCCTATAAGAGCACTATCTATCTACAAACAGCTTCAACTCTTTCTAAAAATTCAAAAAAGAAAAAAAAAATGAAAAAATGAAAAAAATGAAAATGTGCCTTGGTGAAAACTACTTCTTGTGGCACCTTGGTAGCAAAAGTAAAGAGAAATAAATCCATCCTATGGTGAAAACTACTTCTTGTGGCACCTTGGATAAGTACCATGATGAAAACCTAGCAAACAGGCATCATGCGTAATTCTTCCATCATCCATCTGTCCCTTCTTCTCTCTTTGATCTTGACAATGTTGAGCTATCTTTGCATATTGGTTATCTTATCCACCAGATTTTCTATTGTGCTCTCCCATTCACTCATAGCCTCTATCTTGAGCTTTATTCTTATTGCTCTATCCCATTGCTATACTATCTAGTTGACCCCTTGATCTTGATCATAATAAATGAAACATGGTTCTCATAGGTCTCTTGACATGTCTACTCTTTTGGACTACATGCTTCATGCTATCTCACTTGTTGGCTTCACTGCTTATCCTACATGCTATCTTGCTCATTTCTTCCATTTCTTATCCAAAACATGCTTTATATTACTATTTCACTTCTTTCCCTAGCTTGGGTACTCTTGAGGCGTCAGTCCTTGAGGATCACTTTCACTTGCTTCATACTCTTTCTTATCCATCTTTGTCTATCCACCAACTTGTTGCTCCATCGTATCCTATACCTTGCTAGACATTGGGAGAAATTGATGTGATCTTGCTTGAGAACCAATGATATCTAAAACCTTCTAAAAAATTCCAAAAAAAATCATATATGATGCTGAAAAAATCCTAAAAATAAGAAAATGTCTTGAAAAAATGATCATCTTAGTGAAAACCTAGCAATAGGTGCTTTGATGTATCACCAAAAAAAATCAAAAATAAAAAAATACAAAAAAATTGAAAAAAGTCCTGAAAAAATCTGTCAAGTGGTGAAAACTTGGAAATAGGCACTACTTGAAACCCTCGTACCTATGTCTATCAGTCTCAATCATCCACTTCGCTACACATTTCCTAGCTTGGAATTATTTCTTGTCCTCGTCTTGGGGGCACAACTGCTTAGCCTATTGAGGTATTCTTGTGCATTAGGGTTTCTTGGACAACTCACAAAATAGTGTTTCTCAACACTTCCCCCACCTTGACATCAAGTGTTTTTCAACACTTTTCAGATAGTTTACCTACGATTTTCAATGTCGTAATATTTCTCACTATCAAAATTAAGTCTTGAAGAAATGGCCAAGTGACTTACACACGCACAGTTTAACACTTAAATGACTGAGCTATGTTGATCTTTATCTACTTTGTGTGTTGTCTATGATGATTTCTTTGCCATGTGTTCCCTCCCTAATAGTCTTTCAAGGATGTCATTGACTAGAAGACTGGGGGCATGGGGCATGTCTTCTTGATTTCTGCTTGTGGGTATACTTTGTTTGTCTATAGTGTTGTAAGCATTCGTGCTTGTCCTATTCAACACTTTGACTTATAAATGTATCATCCTTGACTGTTTCGCAAGACCACACTTGGGGTTTATCCTAGCGCTTATGCCTTGATATAGGTGTAATCTTGCTAAATTAAACTTAGGTAATCTAATCGTGTAGTTATCTTGACTTACATGTCTCTGATGCTTAGATTGGATTTCCACATACCTATCTAATATCGATCATATTCATATCCTCATAGTTATACTAGTGATGGTTGTATGATCTCATGATGTCCCTAATAAATGCTCAATGATGAAATTAAGAGTCTAAATGTTATGCACTTCTTGCTGGTAAACCACTTTGCATGTTAGCTTGCATTTTAGGTTCATTTTCTAGCTTAGTCTTGCATTCTTGCATATGGGGAGAGCTCTCTCTTCATCTTTTTGTGGACATATCAGCTAACTCCTTTCATATATTCCTTTACTTTCTTCTTGTTCATGTCTTTTCACCTTCTTAATCTTTCGCTTCATCTCTTTTCTATCTTATCATCACATTATATAAAGTTTTGACCTCTTAAATAATTTCAACATCCTGGATTCATTTTCGGGATCAAAATCCAAATTCGAGTTCATCTTGATGGTCAAAATTGTCTTTTAAAATTCTACTTTCTTCTGAGCAGTTAGCTGACCTTTTGAGGTCTAATCTCTGAATCATCACTGGGGCATCTTCATTTCTTCATGTCTTCATCATTTCCATACTTCATATCTACTTAAATTCACTATTTCATGTCTAAAATCACCTTTCTACTCATTTCAACCTTATTTTTATGCTATATCCTTCAAGGTCAACTCTAGTCAAACTGGGGCATTTTATCAATTTTTTTATATAGTCATTCTTGGGTTCTAATCATCTATCTGTCATCTTGAACATTGCTATATTCTAATTTTCTCATTTCTAGCCAGTTTTTGCATCCCCTTACCTCATTTCAATTTCGATCCCGAGGGGGCATAAATACTCTATCACTACTTAGGAGCATTTGTTTGATCTTCTCACTTGCTCTCACTCTATCTGCTTTTCTAAGTGTTAGTATTCTTCTTGAATTCTAACATCATCTCTTCCTAGTGTTCAGTACTACTGCTATCAGGCTGTGCATTTAGGACTTGCTATCTATTTCTGCATTTCACTCTTTGGAATTAGACATCTATATCTATCATTGCCTACTTGGCTTCGATTTTCTTTGACATAATGTGTTCCCAGATCGATCACGCATTAGTCAAAGAGGGGAAAATGTAATCACCTAAAAATGGTCATCTAGACTATTAGCCCCCTTCTCAGCATTTTGGCTAAATTAATTTAATCATTTACCTAGACCAAATTGCTAATAATCAATTTATTTGATTATAACCTATAGTTTGACTATGCTATCCTAAGTTCATTATTTGATTAAAAGAACATGTCCCCTTTTAATTAAATAAAAGACCCCATTCTTCTAACCCACTTAAAGTGCACACATAAAGTCTTTTTTCTATTTTGCAATTAAAAGAAAAGGCTTTGTGACTTTTGTCTTATATGACAAGTCAACTTATATTCTATTGGTTGATTTGTGTGTGCACATGGATCACTCCTCTTTTCAAATTCCACCGTTGATCATCCACCATCTTCATCTTGATCTCTACCGTCCATACATCTTTAAAAGGGAGAGAGCTTTCCCCCTCAATCCTCATTTTTTGAATATTATTATGCTGCAGGTTTTTAATAGGTTTCTTTGGAGCTTTGTGGAGAACTTCTCTTTCTTGTCTACATTCTCTCATCCATGGCATTCTAGCTTAGCTTAGCTTTTATTTTTACATGTAGCTTAATCTCACATAGCTTAATAATGGTATTGTAACACTCTCATCCATGCTTAGAATAGCTGCACTTTTTATATTCATTCTAGTTTAATCTTTAGTTGCATTGCATTCTTGAGGAACTCCTTGGGACATTTGCATTTTTGCATCTTGTCTTTGGAACCTCCCATTGCATGGTTTACTAGCAAGAAGAGTATCTCTAAGGCTCATATGAGAGCTTTCTTATTCTTGAAATATACTCTCTTGCACTCCGTGGATAGGGAGCTCTAAGCCGACATCCAAGCATTCCGAACTCATGGAATCGTTTGGATAGAAGGGTTTAGAGTGGGACACTTTCGAGTGTACAACTCTAACCTTAACCCTGACTCAATCCCCTTACCCTAACCTTAACATTGATATAACTCTCTCTATATATAACCCTAACTCTAAATATAAAGCTAACCCTAACCCTAACCCTAACCCTAAATCTAACTCTAACCCTAACTGTAAGTGTAACCCTACCCCTACCCATAACTCTAACTGTAAATCTAACTCTACCATAATTGGATTTTAATTTTAACCCTAACCCTAACTCTAACCTTAACCTTGACTCAAAACTCTAACCCTAACCCTAACTCTAACATTAACCCAACTATAAAATTAACTCTATTGGTAACTCAAACCCTAAACCTAACCCTAATTCTAACCCTAACTCTAACTCTAGCTCTAGCTCTAACCCTAACTCTAACCATAACTCAAACTCAAACCCTAAACCTAACCCTAATCCTAACCCAAATTGTAATGCTCTGTCTACCCCTAACTCAAACTATAACCCTAACCCTAACTCAAACTCTAACCCTAACTCATACTCTAACCCTAAACCTGACCCTAGCCCTAACCCTAACCCAAAACCTTACCCTAACCCTATCTATAACCCTAACCCTAACCCTAACCTTAACCCTAGCTCAAACCCTTACCCTAACTTTGTCCCTAACCATATATCTACGTATGACTAACATTTTACATTACAATATCCCAAAAATAAAATATATATTTTTATCTAAATTAAACTTCTTATATTAAATTTAAAATAATATTTGACTCAAACCTTAACCGTAACCCTAACCTTAACCATGAGCATTACTCTAACCCTAACCTTAACCATAAACATAACTCTACGCCTAACTCTAACCCTAATTCTAACTCTACCATAATTGGACTCTAATCCTATCCCTAACCCTAACTATGAGCATAACTCTAACCCTACCCTTAACCATGAGCATAACTCTAACTCTAGATCTGACTCTACCATAATTGGACACTAACCCTAACCCTAACCTTAATTTTGATCCTAATTCAAACCCTAACCCTAAATCTAACCTTAACCTTGATTCAAACCTTAACCCTAACCCTAACCCTAGCCTTACTATAACCCTAACCCTAATCATAACCATAACCATAACTCTAACCCTAACCTTAACCATGACCATAACTCTAACCCTAACCTTAACCATAAACATAACTCTAATCTGAACCTTAACCATAACTCTAATGATAACCATAATTCTATCCTTGACCCTAACCATAGCTCAAACCCTAACCCTAACTCCAACCCTAATCCTAATGCTAACCCTAACCCTAATTCTATGCCTAAGGTTAACATTAATTGTAATGTTAACTTTGTCCCTAACCATATATCTACGTATGGCTATAACATTTTACATTACAATATCCCAATTTTTTTTTTTTAATCTAAATTAAATTCCTTATATTAAATTAAAAGATATATTTGACTCAAACCCTAACCCTAACCCTATCCCTACTATAACCCTAACCATAACCATAATGATGACTCTAACCCTAACCTTAACCATGAGCATTACTCTAAACCTAACATTAACCATAAGCATAACTCTACCCCTAACTCTAACCCTAATTCTAACTCTACCATAATTGGATTCTAACCCTATCCCTAACCCTAACTATAAGCATAAGTCTAACCCTAGCCTTAACCATGAGCATAACTCTAACTTTGGATTTGACTCTACCATAATTGGACTCTAACCTTAACCCTAACCTTAATTTTGATCCTAACTCAAACCCTAACCCTTTAAACTCTAACCTTAACCTTGACTCAAACCTTAACCCTAACCCTAACGTTAGCCTTACTATAACCCTAACACTAACCCTAATCATAACCATAACCATAACTCTAACCCTAACCTTAACCATGACCATAACATTAACCCTAACCTTAACCATAAACATAACTCTAATCTAAACCTTAACCATAACTCTAACAATAACCATAACCATAACTCTATCCCTAACCTTAACCATAGCTCAAACCCTAACCCTAACTCCAACCCTAACTCTAATGCTAACCCTAACCCTAATTCTATCCCTAAGGTTAACATTAACTATAATGGTAACTTTGTCCCTAACCATATATCTATGTATGACTATAACATTTTACATTACAATATCCCAAAAATAAAAAATATTAAACTCCTTATATTAAATTTTTAAAAATATTTTGAAGCACAATTTTATAGTAACTTCATACAACTCTAATTAAAAATTAATTAACAATTTTATAGAAACCTTATCAAATTAAAAAATAAAAAGTAAATATTTTTCCTATTGTGCCACGACTGCCACTAGCTT